>MJEU01000036.1:0-158265 GCA_001748505.1 Sporisorium iseilematis-ciliati | reverse complement strand
TGCTTTGAAAACGCGTCGCTAGTACATACGCGTCGCTACTACCTATATTACGTTAAAGTTGAAATAGTGTAAAGCTTCACTAAAGCCGTCGTTGACCACCCCTAATTGTGTCAAAAAAGCTAACTGCGCAGAGGATGTGATGGCAACTTTGGCTACAGAGGTGTTTGAAAACATCGCCTTTGGATGGCAAGCACACCATCCTACTCGAGCAGCTCAAAGGACGTTGTGTGCGAGTTGAGATGTTTGTGAGTGTATATGATTGACATTTCTTCCTCGAAACGCTACATTGCTGATTGGCGACATTTAAGACCGTTTATGACTGAGCATCCTTAGTTCTCGCGCTTGATAATGATGGCACTAGCACCGCCACCACCATTGCAGACACCGGCGCAACCGTACTGGCCGGGCTTCAATGCGTGAGCCAGCGTCACGACGATCCTGGCGCCCGAGCTTCCGATCGGGTGTCCCAACGAAACGCCACCGCCGAGCACGTTCACCTTGCTAGCGTCCAACCCGAGCATCTGGTTGTTCGCCAACGCAACTGCCGAGAACGCCTCGTTGATCTCGAAGAGTGCGATGTCGTCCTTTGTCAACCCGGCTCGCTCGAGTGCCTTGGGGATAGCGTATGCGGGAGCGATGGGGAAGTCGATAGGTGCACAGGCGGCGTCTGCGAAGGCGACGATCTTAGCCAAGGGTTTGACACCTAGCTTCTCGACCTCAGCCTGCGAAGCGAGAACCACTGCCGAGGCACCGTCGTTGAGCGTCGAAGCGTTGGCGGCTGTGATCGTTCCGTTCTTGTCGAAAACCGGACGGAGAGTGGGGATCTTTTCCAACTTGACATTCTTGAATTCTTCATCTTCACTGATGACCACGTCTCCCTTCTTGTCAGAGATCGTAACGGGTGCGATCTCGTTAGCGAAGGCGTTCGCCTTCCACGCTTCGGCAGAACGACGGTAAGACTCGATAGCGAAGGCATCCTGTTGCTCGCGAGTGATGGAGAGCTTCTTGGCCGTGTTCTCGGCACAGTTGCCCATAGCGACTTGGTTGTAGACATCGAAAAGGCCGTCTTTGACGATGGCGTCGGTGGCTTGGACGTGACCGTAGGAGTTGTTGCGGGGGAGGTAGTAGCTGTTGTGTGGGGAAAAAAAGCGGAAGGAGGCGGGGTTAGAAAACGGATTCGACTCTGTCGAGCGTTTAAGACATCGTTGCCTAGAGCTGGTCCGGATTGCTTTGCTGCTCCATCATGAGCTGCAGGCTCGGCAGAGACCGTCCTGATTCTGCGTCAACCAGTGATGCAGGAGCGATGATGCTGCGGTCGACCGGTCGACCAGAAGCTCGGGCCAAGTGGGAAGACCGTCATAGCCGGTTCTGATTTTTAGCCCGATGTTAGGCCGCTTGCCCAAGGTTGGCCCGAACGGCAAAACGGAGCAAGCCTTGTGCCGGTGTGCCATCCATCAGGAGACCTGCCTGCGAGCGCACCAGCCAGAGCGATGAGCCC
Source organism: Sporisorium iseilematis-ciliati (assembly GCA_001748505.1). NCBI lineage: Eukaryota > Fungi > Basidiomycota > Ustilaginomycetes > Ustilaginales > Ustilaginaceae > Sporisorium > Sporisorium iseilematis-ciliati. The sequence goes on along the minus strand of MJEU01000036.1, from coordinate 156,767 downwards.
ACACTATGACTGCAAAGCAGCCTATAGCATAGCGCCTTTCGCGATCCCTTGCTATCGGATGGAAGCCCATGCCATTCGATGGCCAAACATGGACTGTTGCGATTGAAATTGTCCATCGATGCTGAATACTTACGGAGCGTTAGACATAGACTCCATACCACCAGCGACCATCACACCACGCTGACCCAACGCAATGTTCTGAGCGGCCAGCGAGATGGCCTTCATACCGGAAGCGCAAACCTTGTTGATGGTGGTAGCCTCGGTGGTGTCGGGGCAACCAGCCTTGAGAGCGACCTGACGAGCGGGAGCCTGGCCGACGTTGCCCTGCAGCACGTTGCCCATGTAAACCTCCTCGATCTGCTCCGGCTTCAAACCAGCGCGCTCGATAGCGGCTTTGACAGCAACGACACCGAGCTCCGGTGCAGTAGCCTTCTTGAGCACACCGTTGAACGAGCCGATGGGCGTTCGGGCGGCGGAGACGATGAAGACGTCGTTGATTTGCGACTGCGATGCGAAAAGCAAAGGAAAGAAGGAAGAGAAAGAGTCAGTCCAACACTGCGAATACTGCAACCATGATGCGTGAAGAAGGTAGCCAAACCGATTCCGTGGGTAACGGTGAACTTACCATGATTCTAGCGGTCTGTGAAAGTCGTGCGACGGCAGTCTGGTAGAATGCTGGCATTGGTCGAGAAGAAAGATGCAAAAAGCAGGTGCAGCAAGAAGTGTGTTGAATCTGCAAAGGTGGGGAAAGAAAGCGCAACCAATCGATTCTAGTATCGATTTCTCGAACGAAGAACCGTACGACTTTGGCTTCACGCACCGCACGCGCACCTCCGAACACAAGAGCCATGGTCACCCCATTTTGGAAGCTGTGCGTGCCTGTGCGTCTTTTCCGTCACTTTCCGCTCCGAACCCAACACACACGCGTTCCGACAAAAATTCTCAAGGTGTAAGATCATCCATCCGATACAACTTCGACACCACTTTTCGCAGCTCACACCCGGCACAACCTTCACAGCATAGAGACGGACAATAAAAGTACATTACAGATAAAGAAAAGCTGCGACGAGGACACAAATACAAAAGATGATGAGAGGACGCTCCTCTTCATTTGGCGATCTGAGCCTTGTTGCCGCCAGGAGAGGAGCTGGAGCTAGAATGCATGCTCGATGGACCCGTCGATGCGTACAGCGAAATGGCTGACAATGGAAAGTTGCGACGCTCGCCTCCAGCGCCTCCAGGCATTGGTGCAATATGTCGTGGATATGAACCACCACCTTGACCCTGTTGGCCCTGCGGACCGGGGGACTGTGCCTCAACCCGAGCTTGCAACTGCTTGGCCACCGCCTGCACCTCCTTCGAGAGGCTGCTGGAGTGCCTGTTGGCTCCAGCGGCAGCACGATTGTGCCCGGCACCAGGTCCAGCTGCAACTGGCGACCCTCTCGAGACCGAGCAGCTGCCTCCTATACCGTACGAAGGAGAGCCTGCCGTCGATCTCCCTTGCGGGAGACCGCTAGGCGTACCACTGCCGCTGTACAGGCCTTGCGAAGGACTCGGTCTTGGCGAGACAGATGTTCCATATGGCGTGCCCGAGGGTGACTTGGATCCACGTCCCGACGGGCTATCCCTATCATCGCACTGATGACGATGGCAAGCGTCACGACGAACAAACGACCTTCCACAATTGCCGCAGCGGAACTTCTTACCTGGAGTTCCAAGCCCCAACGACACCAGACCTCCCGTATCTCCACCGACAACTTCTTCGGGATCACCATGTATGCCCGGTTCCGCCTCGTTCTCGTGGATGCTGGCTACGTGACGCTGCAGATCATGCTTGCGGCTGAACGAACGACCCCCTTCCGACTTGCAGCTGGGGTACGGACATGCAAACGGCTTGGCCCGATTCGGATCCGGATCGTGGGTCGAGAGATGCGTGTTGAGATTGTAGGCTCGCGCAAAGGCTTTGTCGCACTTGGGACAGGGGAACCGCTTCACCGGACCTGAGCGTGACTTGGAAGCTGACGAACGAGATGAAGTGGGTCGAGATGACGATGATGGACCAGCGACGCTCGATGCGCCTGCAGAAGAGTCGACAGTACCACCTTGCTCTCTGGCGGCAGCTCTCTCCGCAAGCTCTTGCGATGCTCGTGCAGCCGCAGCCGCAGCAGCTGCTGCCGCCCCCTGCTGTACTGCTTTCTGCACAGCCTCTCCGTGCTCGTCGCCGAGACGCTTGATGGCTGCAGCCAAGGCACGCTGATCTTCGCTCATGCCGTTGAGCAATTCGACGTCGGCCTCGATTCCAATCGCTTTAGCTGCTGCCGCCAGATCCGCGCCCGAGAACGGTTCAGGTTCGGGGTCGGGTTTCGAGATGAGGGTTGTCGTATCCTGAGCATCGATGTCTGCAATCAGCGCATCGGCAGCTCTTTCCTCTTCTTCCCTGGTCAAAGCGGATGTAACCTCCAGTTCCTTCTTTACAGATGCGGTGCTTTCGGTGGTCGAAGCTGGGAGCACCGCCTGTTTCAGCGCTCGATCGTGATTCTGCGGGAACTGGTACTGTGCGAAGGTATTCTGGAAGCTGGTTCCCAATGGTATCGCACCGTCGATGGATGTCGTTGCGTTCGACGTTACTGGTGCAGGCACTGCGTTCGCTGGTGGGAGAGGCTGCATCACTGCTGCTGATTCTGACGGCGTTGTTTCAGGTGCCAGTACGGCCCCCAAAGCTGCTGGTTGACCGCTGGCTGGGATTGCTGCAACCGGGACGGACACCTGAGGGGCCAGCGTAAGACTTTGTGTCAGGGATGGCTGGTCGATGTTATCGATAGCGCCGACCGAGCTAGATGTGGATTGAATCAGCGCTTCCACCTGAGCTTGAATGGATTGGGCGTCGAGCATGGTGCTTGTTGATGTGTCGAAGCCCGTCTGCGGTAGCGATGCTTCAGCTGGAGCCGCGGCTGGGATCGTTGGCGCTGCAGTCGCGGTGTTACCGCTAATTGCAGCGGACATGTCCGGCATGCCCACGAGATTCGCGGCAACGATAGCAGCAGCATCGTTCGTGTTCACGCCAACATTGGCTGCAGGAATCTGGGTGGGTGCCGCGAATGGCGGTGTCGGAAGCGCATGATGGGTAGCGATCAAGGGGATGGATGAGATAGGCGCTGGTGGAAGCTGCACTGGACCATTAGTGAGAGGGATGCCGGCGGTTGTGAGGATGGAGGAGGTGGTCGGTGACGTGGTCGTGTCCGAGGGACCACGCCCCGCGTTAAGTGGCTTCCGTGCAATGATGAGCAGATGCGCAAGTCGGCCCAAGCTGTCGATAAAGGACAAAGGTGGAATGTTGATATCATTCGCCACGATGTCAGCTAACTGTGTCCATCTTCAATGCGACTGCGGCATGACTGCGGTAGCCAGGGTCCTAGTTGGACTTCGGCGACCCAAACGGCTCTCTGCCACTGATGATGCCTTAGCAGAGCCTGAAAGCGACTCACCTTGTGCGTACACAAGCGCTTAATTGGGCCGCTCGATGTGCGATTCGATATTTGTTGGCTCGTTGCTCGTCAGAATGTGGTGGAAGCTGTTAGCCACGAGGAGGGTTGCGACGATGTCCAAATTTGGCTGGCCGCAGCAGAGTGACAGTGCTGCTCATGCTGTTGCTTGCTGCTCTTCCAAAAAAAAGTTCGACTTTCTCAAGGAGGGAAAAAAGTTCCAAAATTTAATTTCAGCTCGTCCTTTTCCCCCGCACCGAAGAGACTCAAATTTGCTGCAGGGACTTTTTGCGGCACGTGACTTGAATATGTGTATCGTACGAGAACTACCAGACGAGCTGCCACCATTCGGGTCGCTGCCGAGGGTGCAAGCCTAGCAGCCACTCTGACTTTGGCGAAGCTTGACGCTGACAACTACGTGCTCAAGCGTGCTTCGGTACAAGCTGACTCCGGGTCGTGGGTTGTTTTCATCGTGACGAGCTGCGACTTGACATTCCATGTTGAGATCGAAGACGCCAACCCTGGAAATGAGATGACTAGGCACAATCCGAAGCCTCGCCTCGCCACGTGCAGGAGAATTATAGACTTGGGCGGCTGATCAACTGATCTACAGAACTGTGAATGAGCTGATACCGCCGGCTTTGGAATGGTGGCCACCATTTGAGCACCCGAGCCAACTCACTCTTGTTGATGACGAAGCATGTTCGGACTCGTAGACTGGCCGATGATCGCGACGTGCATTTTGAAGCGGTCGGTATCAGCCAACGGAAGGCTTGTGCGGAAGCGAACCTCGTATGCAACCGAGCTTGTGATTCCAAAGGTTTTTTCACAACAGAGACACAACGATAAATCTCATGCGAGCGACATTTGCATGGTGGTTAGTCCGCTCGGATTGCAAGTTAACTTAGCGATGGAATGCTCCTTCGCTCCCTTCCCACGGACGACAGCTGTCTACAGCAGATCAAACATCAAAGGGAAGTTCCGTCCGCTGCAGACTAACAGACTGACTCAGGAGTCGAATGCAAACAGACGGGAATATGCGCGCAGTTCCATGCATCAATAGTGGTCGGTCCGCTCGGAAAAGGGTCAACTTACGTACTGTACAGCGCAGCAATCAGTCGCCGCGACTCGATCCTGGACAATGGCAGCCCACCCTCTCGAAACAATGACGAGGTGGGAGCGATCGATGCGTATCTCTGCAGCTCGAAAGCGAACTGAACTTAGATCACCCTCTCTCTCTCTCTCTCTAAGATCACCTGTTGCCCTCGTTTAACTCACAACTTAGGCTTCAAAAGAAGAGAAAGTTAGGGACCTCGCTTCGTGGTTGTGATTTTCGCGTGGGGCCACCGGCTTGGGTGCACAATTCCAGTGTCCGACTCGACTCGTCTCGACTGTGAGAGTGAGTGACAGCGCCACCCTTTTTTTTGAAATGCAAATCGGACGCAAACGCAAATCAAATGAGACACCGCAAATCACCAAGATTCCTTTCGGCACTTTGGCTGTCATTTTCTGTAGAATGCTGCCGCTCTCGTGTCTCATTCCCTTTGGTTGCTCCATGCCCGCTTTTTCCTCCGCCTCGGCTCTAAATTCTGGCGCCGGCGGTGCAGCCACTTGGCCTCGCCTTTCCCACTAGAAGCTGCTCGAGGCACGCCGAGGGTCGAACCACTGCAGCGATTCTGGTCAAGTGCTGCTTCTGTGCGTATCCCACCTGCCTTTCTGAAAATTTGTTTGCAAATCTCGCCTGTCGGTCTCGAGTTCGACGGCCGCTTTCTATTCATGCTCGGCCAAGTCTCACCTTTTTTTCTCTCTCCCAAGCTTCGTTCTTCTCTTGTGCAGAGCCGCACTGCTGGCCTCTACGTCAGTGCAGATTTGGTCTTGGTATTGGTTTGGTTGCACTCGATTAGCCTGCTCTCTTCTGACACACTCTCTTCTGCCAGAAAGGGAGAGAGAGAGCTGCATGTTCGCGTGCCTCCGACACCGACGATCCTCAGTTGGCCGCTCATCGTAGCCGAGCATGGACCCTCGATCCCCTTTCTTCTCTCCAAGTGCGCCTGTCTGCGTTGTTGTCTCGTGTCTTTAGGGAAAGGAAAGAGAGAGAGAGAGAGAAGCTCCTCGTTGCGTGACAGAAGAGGCGCAACCTGAAAGCCACTCGCCCACTCGCCAACTCTCCCGCCTCGCTTGAGCCAAATTGCCGTTTCGCTGTTTCAACGATTCGCTAGCAACCTTGAGCAAGATCACTTTTTGCCAGTCACTCGAACATCACACTCGCAGACTCACCTTATCACCTCCTCCATCTTTCCCACATCCTTTACACTCAAGCTCACCCTCCTTGCAACGACCACCTCCAACCTTGACCTCCTTTTCGGCACACCCTGTCGGCTCTGATCCGAAAGCATCTGCGCTACGGTCGCGCGTTTCTTCTAGACTTCATTTCGGCCTCTCTGCGCTTATCTTCATTTCTTTGCAAGAAGCACATGCAGCTTCTGTAGTCCTCGATTCGGTCACAAACTTTGCGTTTCGCCCAGAAGCACGAATCGTGCGCCGTCTTTGCTTGGTAACAACGCTTCAAGGTCCATGCTCAGCAACTGATCGGCAGGCTTTCCGAATCATAGAGCACTGCGCCGCCCTTGACCGCGTCACGACGGAACAGCTCCAGAACAGCCCACCCTCTCTCACTGCGCAGCCCACCACACTCTTTCAACATGTCATACAATACTCCCCAGAACGACAGAGATCGAGCCGCGCTCGCTGTCCCAACTGAGCCGCGCTCTCCCGCCTCTTCCATTGCGCCCTTGCTTCCTGCTCACGTCATCCACCGTTCTAGAGATCACAGCTTCGACAGTCCCAATCTGTCAGAGCTCAGCTTAGATCGTTCCGTTCAACCACGCAATAGTAGCCTTATCCGCTTCCTATCCTCCTCTAACGCAGACTCGGACAGCGATAGCGACGACGACGGCAACAACAACAGCCGCATGGCCGCTCTTCGCTACGCTGACGCCGCAGACATGTCTGACAGCATCGACCACAAGGACTCCAAGATGGACACATCCAACAGCGTCGACACTCACGACCTCGCTACACTCTCTTACAGCGTCGACGTCGGTTCGCCAACGCCCAGCACCACACGTTATGCCAACCAAGGCATGTCAAGACCACTCTCATATCATCCCAACGATCAAAAAGTCAATCCACGCGCAGTCCGTGATCCCTTCGGTCTGCCCGCCTCTCTCGTCGGTTCGTCCGTCAGCATGAACAACTCCACCACCACGTCGGAAGCGGCGCCCGATCTGTTCAACAATCCTTACTCGTGGGACACCATGGACGGCAAGGACGAACCCGATGATGACTTGCACGATCCCAACTCGCACACCGAATCCAATCACGGTCTCTTCGGCGGTACCGTGGGCAAGAGAGGGTTGCTGAACATCGGTGTGCTCGCCATTCTTTCCATTGGCCTCTTGATGCTGTTCGGCGGCTACCCTATCATCTCCTACTTTACCCGTCAACATGAAAGCACAAAGGGTGGATACAACCTTGGCGGTGTCAACGCTTCGGGGCAGATGCCCAGCATCCCGGGTTTCCGCTCCTCGCTCATCGACCCTGACACTCCGCAAGACGCCATGACGCGGGTCAGCCCAGACGGCACCAAGACCATGAAGCTCGTCTTCTCCGACGAGTTCAACACCCCCGGTCGCTCCTTCTACCCCGGTGACGACCCGTACTGGGAGGCATCCGATCTGCACTACTGGGCCACCAACAACTACGAATGGTATTCGCCTGAAGCCGTCACCACCAACGACGGCGCGCTTCAAATCACCCTCGACGAAGTCCCAACCAACAACCTCAACTTCCGCGGCGGTTTCCTCAGCTCTTGGAACAAGTTTTGCTTCACCGGCGGCTACCTCGTCGCCAGCGTCCGCTTGCCAGGCGCGCCTCGCGTCGCTGGTCTGTGGCCTGCTTTCTGGACCATGGGCAACTTGGGACGTGCAGGGTACGGTGCGACCACCGATGGAACCTGGCCTTACTCGTACACCGCTTGCGATGTGGGTACATTGATGAACCAGACCGACGCCAATGGCCAGCCCGCTGCTGCTCTCGTCGGTGGTGATGTCATGTGGAACAGGAAAGCCGAATCCACTTCGCTCTCCTTCTTGCCCGGTCAGCGTCTTTCCGCTTGCACTTGCGCTGGAGAGGACCACCCTGGCCCCTTGCTTCCGGACGGCTCATTCCGTGGACGCAGCGCACCCGAGATCGATGTGTTTGAGGCTCAGGTTGACGGCACTCTGGGTCTGACCGTCTCGCAGTCCATGCAGACCGCTCCTTTCAACATGTACTACAACCTCACCAACACGACGAGCCCGGCTTACGAGTTCTTCCAGCCCCGTTCGCACCTCAACTCGTACACCGGCCAGAACGATCAGCAGGCGCTCAGTGGTATTTCCATGGCTTCGCAGGTCGCTGTTCAGCGTGGCGGAGACGGCAGCTTCGCCACCTACGGTTTCGAGTACGAGCCTGGCCCGCAAGGTTACATCGACTGGGAGTCGGATGGCAAGCGAGCGTGGAAGGTCTACGCCGCCGCGCTTGCTGCTGATCCTGTCAGCCAGATCAGCGATCGTCCCATCCCCGAAGAGCCCATGTACATCATTTTCAACTTGGGTATCAGTCAGAACTTCGGTACGCCCGACTGGCGTCATCTCCGCTTCCCCGCCGTCATGTCGGTCGACTGGGTTCGCGTCTACCAGGACCCCGATTCGGAGAACGTCGGTTGCGACCCACCCGACTTCCCCACCGCCGACTACATCAACCGTCACAGCGAAGCCTACCAAAACGCCAATTACACGATCTGGGGTGGTACCGCCGAGGAAGGTGGCTACGGCGCTCAGTGGCCCCGCAACAGGCTGTACCCCGAGGCTTGCTCCGCGCCTAACAGCACTCAACCTGGTTCGCCGGTCAAGCCTTATCCCCAGGCAAGCCCCGTGCCTTCCAACCAAATCGCCGTTGGTCAGAACTGAGTGGAAGCACTGAGTCTTCCCATCTTCCATCTCACTGCCCTAGTGCGGATCCTATAATTTGCGGATCCTCGGGCACAACTCGCACCCTCTTTGCATCTTTGACTCGAATCATACTGTACCTCTACTGCATCAAGCGCTGACAGAGTCGAGCACTTTGCTCTGCGCTCCTACACACTCATACACTTACACACGTTCCTTCACTCGCACACACATTCACAAAGTAATGGACATTCATTGTTAATCCTTTTCATACCCTAAGCCCGCTCGTGAGGCAGGGAGCCACGTCTCAGAAGAAAGAGTCGCACAAATGCAGGAACTATCACGACGTGACGATGTGATCTGCACCTCCCACATCAACCGTGACACCTTTGAGCAGATCCCCGCGAACCCCTTTCTATTAGTTACCGAATCAGTGCCACTTCCACCAGATCCCGCACCTGCCCTTGCATCCCTCTACTGTTCCCACACAAGCTCATTGTTTTGTCGACCCTCATTTCGGGATGGAGAGTCCGACGCACTTCATCAAGATCCAAACAATTGAACTTCATCTGTGGAAAAACTTCCGATGGCTTGAGCGGGACCCAAACACACAACGGTTGCAGAAGGATCCGGCTTCGGCGTTGAGTCTTGCCGAGCCAGTCCACAACGACGCTTCATTGTGAGGTGTCGACTGCTTTTCGGCTTTAAAGATTTGCCGTGCTAGTCCACAAAGATGCTTCACTGTGAGGCGCCGACTGCTTGACAACAGTGCATGCCGCCGGTGCGAGGATATAGAGATTCCCGTCTTGTTGCAGCTAGCTTCTCGCAATATCACACGACTTACCAGCCCACGCCCGTGCTCCGAAGAGATGGTCAAGATGACAAGCAGGTAAGACGTTGTGCGGGCACAGCATACTTACAAGGTCTTTGTCTATGCAGAAGTGCACGGTCGGGATTCCATAATCTGCAGGGATGCTGCTCAGGAGATTGTGGATGCGTGCATATCAGACGCGGGTCTCTCTGAACAGGACGAAAGAAGACACTGCTGTTGGCGTTGAGGTTCAGTTTCTCGACTGCCGCGCCTCTTGGTCTCAATCCAATTGTCTTCTCGCAACTGGGCGCTATCGTTGATTTGCTGCCGCAGACCCAACTCATCAAGTCCAGGAACAATCTTGGGCGATCACTGCTCTTCATCTTCTTCCCAAGCCCGACAGGCGATCCCGAAAGGCGATCCTGCTCTTGGATGAAGTGCCGAATAACCGGTTCACGCCTGTCCTTCTTCTCAAAGGAGAAGGGGCCCTCGAAGCATTCGAGATTCTCTCCACCATCTACAGGCCAAACACATCTTACGCTCCTTGCTGCAAAGTACTTCCTCGTCTCGCATCCTGATTCGTCTCTCTGCACCTCCATTCGTTCTTTCTCTCCAGCCCTTGTCCGCTCTGTTCAGCTACGATGGGCAACACACAAAGTCGCAAAGTCGATCCGAACGGTCTCTACATCCATGCCACAGCACCGCCAGGCCTGATCATCACACCGGCAGCCGCAGAAGGCCCTCGACTTATCCTCGAATGCTTCCTCTGCCTGCTCTTTGGTGCCAATAGCGCTCTCTACGGTATATACCTGCATCTCTTCGGAGGTCGCAAGGGAGATAAATTCGTCCTTCACTTGGCCGTATTCATCTCCATCGCTTCTAACGGCGTTCTTGCCATCTTTGGCTTGTTCGATTTCTACCATAACAACATGATCGAGCTCTTCTCGGATACTGGTTACAATATCGACAAAATCGGACTACCCGTGGTTTTGTTTCATGTCCTTCAAGCGGTACCAGTAGCCATCGGTCAGGTTTACTTTGCTCTCCGTATTGCTAAGTTGTTCGACCATCGGCGGATCGTCATACGTGTTGGCGTCGGTCTGGCACTGTTAGGTGTAACGACGCAGTTGTTCCTGATGATTTGGTTCGGTGCTGCTTTCTACACTCTTGGGTACAAATCTCGTCTGGCAGACCCGCACAAGCTGCAATGGGTCAAGGGCATCATCAAGTCTTGGACGGCGATGTTCATCATAATGGAGGTGCTGATGACGCTGACTACAGGTGTAAGGTTGATGGTGTTGAGAAGACAGACGACGATGACTGCTGCACGGAGGGTGATCTTCAAATTGGCGGTGTACTCTGTCCAAGGGCAGCTGATGTTGATGATTTACTCGATGTCGAGTCTCTGCATCTTTTCGAGCTCGGCGCGCGGCAAGCTCATTGCGGTGTATCTGCTCAGCGGTGCACTGTATACATTGGTTCTGCTGACCAACCTGATCTATCGAGCTGTCGTCTCAACTGTGATGAAGCAAGTCCAGTCAGATCAGCGGCCAGCAGAGAGGGCAAGGTCGGACCAGAGTGCTTCGGTTGAGCTGAGCACGGTGTGTACTTGCTCAGGCGAGTCGAGGGAACAGATGCAGCTGGAGGAAGGCCTTCGTAGCCAGTCGACGCGGGCTGAAGTCGAGGGCAAGTAACCCGCTTCGCATTGCATGGCTGTATAGAACCGACAATCCTTCGAATTCGACACAACTCTAGTGCGCACATTCATTGAAAGTCAGAAACATTCGAAATGTAAAGGGCATCGACACTTCCATTTCTTTGTTCGTCACACGATCGTGAGAGAGACAGCGTCACGACACATCAGAGACAGAGATTCATCCGGTTGCGCCGAAGAAGCCGACGTCAGCCCGTGGTGCTGACAGATGCTGCGGACAAGCTGGGAAGCATCGTAGCTCGATAGCTGACAAGATCATCGTCGTCATCGTCGGTATAGAGGTCGTCGTGATTGCGGTGCTGCAAGGGCGGAGGTTGAAGGAGAAGCGAGGGGAACCCAGCCGCGGAATCGTATCCCCCCGCTGTCGTTGAGGCTGATTGAACAAAGTCGGTGTACGACAAGGCACTGAAGTGATGCGGAGCCTGAGGTGGAAGCGATACGGGATCAAAAGCAGCGTGGTTGAGCTTCGCTCTCTTCCTCGCAGCATCACGGTCGTCGTCATCGCCATCTAAGCTGCTACTTGCAACGCTAGTGGTGGCAGACGATGATGACTGGCGGTTTGCGACGAGAGTTGTATCTTCAGCGGCAATGACAGCGGCAGCAGCAGCGGAGTCGAACGAGAAGATTGTATCCATTGAGCTTGATGACGATGCTGACTTTGAGCTGAGAGGAAGCAAGTCTGGCATGGGCTGTTTTCTCAACTCTGTTAAAGTCTCGAAGATCGATAGTGGCTCCCTGCCGTACGGAGCAGCTCTGTTGAGCGTTGGCATTGGAAGAGAGGCGCTGTGTTGTATGGTTGGATATGACGACGCAATTGACTGCTCGAACATCTGCAACAGTTGGAGATAGTTTGCCGTTGCAATCGTATTTGCACGCTGAAGGTTCGTCGCGGCACATTGTGTTTTAATGATCGCATCTTGCGAAGGAGCGCCAGGCACACCGCCCAGAATCGTCAAGACGTGTTGGAAAGAGCACACCTTGCCCTTCTTCCGACAGTTAGAGCAGGCGACCTTGTTGTTGATCGCCTCGGCCACCGAGTCGTACTCGGCATTACAAGCTCTCTTGCCTACGCGGCATCGATCGCAAGACCTGTATTGACGGCGTCGAGGATCTTTGATACCGACAGAAGATGAGGGAGTCATGGCGATGTCTGCCGCCGTCTTCGATGGCTTTGACTTCATTGCTGGCTATCGGAACTTGCAAGCTCTGATTCGGACATAAAGGGATCTCGTATCGTTGCTGAGCAATCGAGGAAGCGGAACATGAAGAAGGATGATGGTGTGGAAGATGGTCCTTACTGCTCAAGGGCATCAGTGGCAAGCACACACAAGTCGAATCTCGATTGGAGGGCACAATGCTGACTGGCACTCGAACACTGTTTTCCGGCACATGCCGTGCATGGTAGGGGGTCCGCAATGCCATTCAGTGCCAGGGATCAGCTGCACGATACCAAGGCAGCAAGATCACGAATAGGTGTGGGGAAGAATGTCCAAAGGGTTCCCGCTTCTTTGCGGAGAAAGCGGCAACAAATTGTTGCCGAGCACCGACGAGGGCAATAAGGTCCAGGGTCGTGCTGATCCCTCTGCTCAGATCAATGCAAAATGACAAGGATCACATCGGCCATTCGACGGTTGAGGACCTTTATCTTCGGCCTGTGCAGCAAAGAATGTAGCGTCTCCCTTGGTGGGCCGAGCCAGGAGTACGGAGCGCAAAATGGCAGCTTTCTCGTGGCTGAGGTCGCGCTAGTTGACCGGCGCACCGACTGACCACCTTTGCGGCCGAGACAATTTTCATAGAGTGTTAACGTCGCTGTCTCACAGTTACATAGTAACTTAGCTGAAAATCCACACTCGGAAATCGGACTCGTTTTCCGACCGCTCCCTCGAATTTTTTCGGCCAGAAGAAAAGCAGAAAAAGTGAGCGAGGCCCTTGCATTGCCATGCCGTTCGACTCAGCTAGGGTTCTATCGTGACCAACTACCATCAACAACCGATATCAACGACACTCAGCTGTTCCAGATCAGTATGGCAACGATCGCAACTACAGCAGTGGCGCCGAAGGAGATCACCGGTCTTTTCGCTTCTATTCAGAAGTCCGTCACGGCTCTCAGCACTTCCGTGAAAGCATTCGAGAAGGATGTTGTCGATGCAGCATCCAGCGATCCTTCCGAGAACCCCTTCGCATACCCTGAAGGCATCTCGCTGCTCACAGTCAAGAACGATGCCATGCTCGACTATCTTCACCACGTCGTCGCTGTCTGCCTTGCCAAGATTTCAGGGCGATCGCTTGCCAGCAGCAGTAGCAGTAGCAGCTCGTCACGAGGTCCAGCAGATCTCGTTCAAGACCTTGTCAAGCTGCGTCTGATGCTCGAAAAGCTTCGACCTCTGGAAGTTCGTCTCAAGTACCAAGTTGATAAGCTGCTTCGTGCTGCTGCTGATGCAGACAAGGAGGTTCTCCTGGGTCGATCCAAACCCGCATCCACCAAGGCTAAGAAGAGCAAAGGCGGTGACAGCAGCGACGAGGACTCTGACGATGCAAGTGACGACGATCTCGCCTTCCGACCCAATCCGTCCGCTTTCATGCAGGACAAAGCTCGTACTTCCGCCAAGTCATCCAAGTCGAATGGTGCGTCAAGAAGGAAGTCATCCGGACGAGATTCTTTCTCCGAATCTGGGTCCGATGAGGAAGACGGTGGCAAGACGGGCGTGTATCGACCGCCCAAGCTTGTTCCTATGGCTTATGATCCCGACGCTCGCACCAACAAGAAAGATCCTCGCTTTGCCTCTGAAAAGTCGTCTTCCATCACGCGCAATTCCGCCCTCCTCTCCGATCTTACAGCAGGCATGTCGTCCAATCCTTACGAGGCCTCTTCCGGCGGTGTCGGGGTCGGTGGGCGCGGTAAACTCGCTTCCAACACCTCTTCTCGAGCAAAAGCCTTGGCACGAATGGAGGAGTTCGAAGAGGAAAACTTTACACGTCTCGTCATGTCCAAGAAGGACGCTCGCAAGCGCAGACGCGACGAGGCAGACGTGGCACTCGGAGGTGCAGGTCTCAGCTCGGGTCGCGATGGCAGGAGGAGAATCGGTGGTGGTATGGAGGAAGAATTCGGTGATTTGCTCAGAGGTGCTGGTCTGGACGGACGTAATGGCAAGAAGGCCAAGAAGGCGCAGCAGGCTTACGACACGCTTCGTTCCAGCAGCAAGGCTGGTTCAACGCTGCAGAGGTCGAAGAGCAGTGGTGGCTCGAGTGCTCCAATGGCGGGTGGAAAGGTCAACAAGTTCAAGAACCAGGTCAATCGTCAGTCCCGCAGATGATCGTAGTGCTGTTCTGATATTCCGCACATGCAATGTTCGAATTCTTCAGCTAGCCTTGAAGCACAACTCTAGATGCATGTGTGTGATGGAACGGTCGCATTTGGAGATCGTCGACGATGAATGCAGCGCCGAATGGACGCTTCTGCACCCCCTAGACACGTTTGCGCCGTACTACGCCCCCTCATCATCTTCATCGTCGTCGTTGCCGTCGTGATCCGACACTGACTCGAAGAACCCGATCACTTTGATCGGTTCTTCCTTTTCGTTCGCTTGCTGCTCGTCCTCGACCGGCAGCGTCACGCCATCGTCGGTGCCTCTCCCACCTCTTCCTTGATACTCTGCTGGATCCCTACGCTTCCGACGCTTCCTCTCGAGTCTTTGCCTCTGCAGTGTCTGTTGGATCCATTGGACTTTCTCCGCGTGCGTGTCTCCGCGCCCTTCTCTCTGCGTGACTCGCGATGCCAGAATATCGTAGTAGACCTTTTCTGCCAAGTGGACCGATGCATCTGTAAGACTGGAGATGGACGTCACGGGGCGGTTGCTTGTGGTGGAAGGCGGTGGGAAAGGGATGGCGGACAAGTTTGAGGAGGTAGGTTCGACTGAGGATGAGGGTACGAGTTGTCGATATGTCACTTGTAGTAGTGGCTGAGTACCTGCTGATGCTTCTGATGACGCGGTATCCTCCGTCAAGGCGATGATATGGTCAATGATAGGCTTGAGAGCTTCCTTCGCAGATCGTTGATCGTCCTCGGATGCTTGGGTCTGCACATAGTAGACGTACTGGCCCTTGGGACACGAGAAGGTGCCTTCGCCCATCATCAGCACAGTGATTGTATTTGGATTGCCGTCGACCGAGTTGGGAGGGAGCACGACCAATCCGGTTTCTGGTGGCGACTCTGGCAAAGATGCAGCTTCCGTCGATGAAGTGTCGCCTTTCGAACTTGTATTGTCAGTCGATTCTTCCTTGCTGTTCAATGCGTCGAAGAGTATTGGTCTGTCTAGTACCGCAATCGCTCGATAAAGCACCGCCTGCTTCGATTCGGAAGCTGAACTTGTCTTCCCTTCGATCTCCAGCTGCTGCAACATGTCATCGCTGGATACAATGTATTCTGCTGTCACTTCACTTTCGATCCCATCTATTGCAATCTTCCACTTTTCATCCTCTACATCTCGCTTTGCGGACTTGATCTCGTGCGCAAGTATGAACATGCCTCCTTTGACCGCCGATGCACGACAATACCCTTGCGCAAGCTCTCCAGCGCCTCCGTACTGTCCTACCAGGTATGCCGAGTTGCCGTACCTGCCTACGCTCTGCATGTGACTCTTGGCTCTCGTCATTGCTCTTTCTGTAGTTTCGGTTGGTGTGGCGCACAGACACACGCCGTAGGCTACTGCATCGACGAGGTCCGGCGACATCTTGTGCACTTCCGCTAGATATTCGATGAAAGGCTTCTGAGCCAGTGTCTGATCTCCAGCTAGATCCGACTGCCAATCCTCCGTACCAATGTACATAAGAAGCTTCATGAGTTTTCGTTTGGCGATAAGCGAGAGCGTTTTGGTCTTGAAGATGTCTTCCTTGCTGGCGGGTACACCCGTTAATGTCATCTTGCCATCGTGGGAGGTTGAGCCTGAGGCCACACAGGTGCGCTCAAGCAGGCGGAAGGTCGCGTAAGATGAGACTTTGGACTTGATGAGACAGTCAATCGATGGTCCGGTGGCTGGAAGCAAGGTGGGCGCGAGCGAGATTGCGTAGTGACGATCGAGTGACGCTAGCGAGTCGGGCAACTGCAATGGTTGTTCGGACGATGAGATGTCGGCTGTGCTGCTCGAAGAAGGAAAGCTGAGGTCGATACCTTCGACGCGAGATGTGGAGCTGAGACCCTCTCTCGAGCCTGTCTGTGCAATCTCTGACCATTTGAGCAGCTCGGATAGCGTCAGACTAGCCCACTGATCCGCATAGTAGTCGTTCTTGTCAACGTGAATCACGGAAAGTCCTGCCGAGGCGAGAGCGGCTGATAGAATGCTCTGTGTGAGACCTGTGCTGAAGATTGCCACATCGTAGTGGGTCTGATCCAGCGACATAGCGTCCGACTTGAAGAGAAGAAGATGCGGGGTGGTTGTAGAAAGGTAGAGGAGCAAAGTGAATCACAAGCACGATCAAGGGTCCAACACCGCCAACACAGCAGGCCCCGACTTCCGAACTAAATTTTCTTGGTCTTGTGCAGCACGAAAAGTCCTTCAGGCTATTCTTCCATTCCCTCATCATCCTTCAACACCGCTGGCAGTCAGCATCTAGTCGCTAGGAATGAGTGGCATACTGGCGGCGCCAGAAGCACAACAGGCTATGTCGGCCTCTGTCAAGGCTCGAGTCGTCGAGGCTGGAACAGCTTCGAGCAGCTCCTCCCGCAGTAAGGTGCTGCTCTCCGTCGAGGTCATCCGCTCATTGAAGCTTCAAACCGGAGACGCAGTGCTCATCATTTCCGCGGAGTCAAGTGGTGATGCCGACTTCATTGTCGGCAGTGTATGGCCATCCTTTACTCTGGAAGCTGGTACCACTCGCCTCCCTATCGCTGCTGGACTACCGACGGGTTTGCAGCCTGGTCAGACCGTCTCCGTTCTCCCACTGCAAGCAACGCAATCCAACAGCACGCTCAGAAGACCTCCAACAGCTGCCAACATCGATTTGTCATCATCCTCAGCGAAAAGCGCTGGCTCAAGCCCGCTCTCAAAGCTTGGCAGGTCGGACCGTCAGATGCTCACCATCCACGCAAAAGAATGCCTCACCGAGCTCGAATGCATCCACCTTGGTCAGCAACTTTCCCTGACGTTTCAAGGTAGTCTCTACCACTTTTCCGTATCCAGCATAGTCGACGTGAATGGGCAACAAGGATGGACTATCTCGACCTCCGCAAAAACATCTTCTACGAGCAGCACCACACAAGTCTGTTTGGTGAGCCGCGCCACAGACGTCTCTATCGGCTCCTCTATCGCGCAGACAGAATCGAATGAGAATGACAAGGCGTTGGACGCGACCAAGGAAGATCCCTACTCGAAGCTGGGTGGGCTCGACAAACAAATCGCAGAGATCAAGACTTTGATCGAGATGCCGCTCATGTCGCCCGAGATCTTTGTTCAGTACGGCCTCAAACCACCCAAAGGGGTCCTCCTCTACGGTCCACCAGGAACAGGAAAAACGTCTCTGGCCCGAGCGGTGGCGGCTGCAACTGGATCTTCATACCTGACCATCAATGGTCCAGAGCTATCATCGGCGTTCCATGGCGAGACCGAGTCAAAGCTTCGTAACATCTTCCGCGAAGCGAGACGTAAGAGTCCGTGTATTATCATCATCGACGAGATTGACGCCTTGGCGCCAAGAAGGGAAGGAGGCACTGGTCAAGGCGCTAACACGGACGGTGCGGGCGAGGTTGAACGCAGGGTAGTGGCTCAGCTGCTGACGCTTTTGGATGGGATGGAAGAGGCAGATGATGATGAAGCCGACCTGCAGCAAGATGACGATGATCTCAATAGCTCAGAACCAAGACAGATCACGTCCGTCGATCGATCAAAGTCGGTCAGGGGACCAGCTCGCGTTGTTGTCCTTGCCGCTACAAACCGACCCAATGCTATCGATCCTGCTCTCCGTCGTCCTGGCCGACTAGACCGCGAGATCGAGATCGGCATCCCCACCGCCGCTGCCCGAGGCGAGATTATCCGCACACTCATTCGGCCTGTCCCGCACGACCTTACACAGGAGCAAATCAATGAGCTCGCGGGCCGCACGCACGGCTATGTCGGAGCAGACCTTTCAGCGCTCGTTCGTGAAGCTGGCATGCGAGCCGTCCGCCGTACTTTCGCCCGGCGTCAATCCAGTTCAGACCAGCTTGAAGCCAGGATTCAATCGATGTCCCTCGTCACAACGACCACCCTTGCCAGCAGTGCAACAGAGGCGATACTAGACAAGGTCACGGTAGCCGATCTGCATTCGGCCCTTTCGCTCGTCCGGCCATCCGCTATGCGCGAGATCTTCCTCGAACCACCCAAAGTTTACTGGTCCGACATTGCCGGCTCGTCTGCACCGTCCGCCGGTGGGTCTGGTGCGCTCTCCGCCAAATCGGTCCAGTCACAAGTACGTGAGCTCGTGGAATGGCCTATCAAGCATGCTGCTACCTTCGCAAGGTTGGGCGTCTCCCCACCCCGAGGTGTCCTGCTGTATGGTCCGCCAGGCTGCTCCAAGACGCTGATCGCACGCGCGCTCGCCACCGAATCCGGACTCAACTTCCTTGCAGTCAAAGGTCCCGAGCTTTATTCCAAGTATGTCGGTGAATCGGAACGCGCTGTCCGCGACACATTCAGGAAAGCACGAGCCGCAGCCCCCAGCATCATCTTTTTCGACGAGATCGATGCTATGTCATCAAGTCGAGATGGCGATTCTTCTAACGGCGACGCGCTCAATAGCCGTATCATTGCCACGCTGCTTAACGAGATGGACGGCATCGAAGCCATGTCTGATGTGATTGTTATCGGCGCCACTAACCGGCCACAGTCGCTCGACCCTGCACTGCTGCGACCTGGCCGACTCGATAGGCTCGTGTACGTGGGACCGCCTGATCACGAAGCTAGAAAACAGATCTTGCGTACCAGAATGGCAAAGATGACGGTCAACGCGGATGCGATCGATCTGGACAAGCTCGCACAGCTGACAGATGGATGCTCAGGTGCCGAGGTGGTTTCGGTGTGCCAAGAAGCAGGTCTGTTGGCTATGGACGAGGATCTCGATTGCCAAGCTATCGAACAGCGTCATTTCGAGAGCGCTGCGCAGTCGGTCAAGCGTCGCATTACCTCGCTCATGATCCGGCAATACGAGGCTTGGCGCGATACTCTCGTTGTGTAAGCACAGTCGACTCACCCTGTTGGCTTTCTGCATCGAGCTTTCTGCGGCGCAAACACGAAAAGGATTTGGATGCGAAAATAACAAGTTCTATTAAACCATGACTAAAAGGAAAGAGAGACACTGATTGAGAATGGAATGCGAGATGGAACTGCGAGTGGAAATCATTACAAAGATGAGGGAAGGATGATCTAGTTATCACCGTAAGCTGCGAGCGCCTTGTAGTACAGGACGGAGCAGTAAGACTCTTCGATCTTGCTTGCTACCAACTGACTGAAGACAGCAATGTAGAACAAGACGAACGAAGAAGCAAAGAGCCACCAGCCAGCGCGCATAACAGCACCAGTGATCTCGGCCCGAGAGAACTCGTGGGTCCAAGCCGGGAGCAGGGACTTGGATTTTTCTCCTGCGAGGAGGCGGACCTTTTCAGGGTCTTGCTTCTTGGGCTTGGGAGGAGGGTAGAGTTGACCGGGAAGATGCACGACGAGCACATAGATGAGCGCGGTCGAAAGAAGACCAATGAGGAGCTGCATGAAGATGAGCCACGAGGAGCGGCCGAGGGGGCAGATGAGGACGGTGGCTCCTGCGTGGTAGAAGGCGAGGAGGAAGGCCTTGGCGCCCAAGATGGTCCAGATCATCGAAGAGTTTAGGATGAGCTGTTTGGGATCGCGCAGCTTGAGTGCGTGACCGACGTGGTTGCTCCACACCTGAGCTGGAATCTTGGCGGGCAAGATGTACGTTCGCAGCATGGTGATGACAAGGAAGAAGGCGGCTGCGCCGACCGAGATGGCGATCTGGATTCCGACGGGCAGCTTGTCGAACTTTGCATCAAGGTGCGCACCCCAAGCCCAGCCCCAAAGACCGCCGATGATCCAACCGCACAGCACGTCCAACGGCCAGTGAAGCGCCAGATAGAGACGCGAGACACCACTTGCCAACGTCAACAGCGACAGCACAACGTGGAGAGCAGCGGGGAACTTGAACGATACATCGACGTGGTTGCGAGAGAAGAAGTAGGTCGCATAGACGCATGCCATGAACGCCGAGTGGCCGGAAGGGAACGTGTAATCGTACTGCTTGAGGGGCTTCTTCAACTGGTATGGGTTGAGCTTGAGACGGCTCGCTGCTACCCAAGCCGGTCGAGGAACGGGACGAATGACTTTGATCAAGTTGACCATACCGAACACCACCACACACGCGCGCATGATGATGTTGAGCGTCAGCTGATTCCATCGCGACCAGTAGATGCTGGCACCGATCACGATCAAGATCGACTCCTGACACGCGTAGTGGAAGATGAGGGAGGGGATCTTGAGTCCGGGAATGCTCTGGATCATGTTGATCACAGAGATCTCGAACTGTCGGTAGGTAGGGTGCAGACGGGCGGTGAGGAGGTGCCTCCACGCCACCTTGTCGCGGTAGTCGATGTTGTGGCGCTCGCAATGCCTCAGCGAGCACTCGGTGATCTTGTTCTCACACTCTTCCTTGATCTCTTCGGCTGTTCGGCCGTGGAGGGGGACAGGGTCGAGCAGCGCATACGTGACCTTGGCGTAAGGCATCATCATGAGCAGCAAGAAGTCGAACAAGAAGCTCGAGTCGGCTTTGCGAAGGTGGATGGGGTACGGCATGTCGTAGGTGATGGCCACGGGGACGATCTCGACTTGATCCGCATGAGCAGCGGCGAACTCGAAGGTGGGCATGGCAAACTTGACAAAGTTGTTGCGTGCAACGGTAACTGCTTGAGGGAAGATGACGAGGTTCTTGGCTAGGATTGGGTTTTGGACCCACTCTTCGAGCATCTTGACGAGCGACATGCCGCGCCTCTTGACCACAGAGATGGGGCGACTGAGGTAGCCAGTAATACCCTTTTCAGCAGTCTCACCGACAATCATAGAGGAGTTTGTGAGAGTAGGAAGACAGCCGTCCAGGAAAATGTATGGGTGCTCGGCGCAGTAGATGCGTCGAGTGGAAGCTTGCGTGGCCTCGTTCCAGTTGGATGCAGTGAAGTATTCGCAAGGCAGTGTGTTGCCCTGACCATCGACTACGTTGAACGAGACAAGCGGGAAGATCTGCTTGGGATGCAAACCCTTTGGTCCTCTGACCGAGACGATATACGTCATGGAGACAAAGACCCACAAGAGCTGTGCAATGCCGAGAAGAATGCCGAATGGGATGTAAAACACCCAAAGAATCGACCACCATGTGAGCATCTTGGGATTGAGACGTCGCGTAGGCCACGAAGCCTCGCAGGCGGCAGTATCGAGATCGGTCTCGACAGCCATCTTGATGTTGTGTTGCTCGACCGTCAGAGCCGGAAGCGGGGGAAAGAGATCACGATTTCTTGAAGGAAGAGGGGAAAGGAGCGCTAGTGATGGTGGGAAAGAAAGGAGGGAAACGGAAGGAAAGATCGAATGATGAGATGAGAGAGGCAGGTGAGAATGAGTGGAAAGGGAAGGGAAGGGGAGAAGGATGGCAGGTAGCGTCGAGGAGAAGGTCTACTGAAGAGACAAACATTGTTCGAACGAATACCGTTGGCAAGTCTTCTGGCTGTCAACGACCGGCAGCAGCCACAAACAAAATCGACTCTATGCTTTTGTTGATAGGCGCAGATCCTCTTCGGTGTGTCAGACCACTGCGAGACAAAGCTCTCACTGGTGCAAGATCGATGCTGATCAACTGCCGGCAACTACCGCTACACGAGACAAACCTCGGGCAGCCAAATCTAGGGCAGTGGACCGAGCGGAAATTTTGGTGGTGGAACCGACTCCTGCGTAGTCAAGGGCCGGTCAAAGTCTCAATGGAAGGGTCTGCAAAGTGAAGCCGTGTGCAGCTACAATCCAGAACAAATCCATGGACTAGCGCCGATGCACGGGGGGCCTTGGCTGAGCTGGGTGTCGAGCGTGGCGTCGAAGAAATGGGAAATAAAAATTCCGTGAGGTGCATCCATCCATCCAGCCATGATGGAGCCATGTCTCAGTTGCAATATTGGACAGGAGGAAACAAACGCCGCGCTTGCGCCTCGGGAGACTGTTCTTTCGCCCAGCGTGCGTCTAAAAACGGGTCAGGGCTCGAACGCCATCGGAGGCCGAAAAATGTGAGACTTCAGCACCCGTTTTTCGTTTTTTTTCGGCAAAAATTTAACCGAGCGCGAATCATGAGAAGCAAAGCGACACAGGATCTTCTGAAACCGGACCTATGACAGGCAGGCTCAAACGCACGCCGGGAAACCCTGCATCTTTCTCACCCATCGCGAAGTGCCATTCGGTGGGGCGAAAGTGACGGTCGAAAAAAACGGCTGCAGTTGAACTCAAGTGCGGAAATTCGGCCATTGTGTGACGCGCACTGAACCCTCCATCCTCTCGACTGGGCCAATGTACGCCTTGTATTGGAAGTCCGCCGGGTGTCTGTCGTGTTTTGGCCGCGGGAATTTCCGATGAAGCGAACACCCTAGCGAGTTCTTTCAAGCCAAGCCCAAATCAGAAATTGCAACGGTCAACGGCGTCCCTTTGTGGTGCCCTTTCAAGCCCAACTTGGCGCACTCCACCTTGAAGCTGGAGACTTTCTCTCGGCCATCGATTTGACCCTGGCGAAGACATTCGACGACAATTCTTCCTTACTTTCCTACCATCACGACATCCGCAAGATACCTACTAGCGTCCTCCTCGCTCCTCATCATCGCATCAAGCACAGAACACATCTCAAAATGCTTTACACATCAACTTGGTCGAGCTATGCAACTATCGCAGCACTGCTGTTGACAGTCGCAGCACCCACGCACGCTCAAAGCGCAAGTTCATCTGGATCAGCGACGTCATTCTCGGTTCCATCGGTCTCCCCTACAGCAACTATCGCAGCTAATCCGTCGGCCTCTCCAACGGTAGCGCCATACCTTGGTGCCTGCCCAGCTGAGCTCGAGCTTCAGATTGGCAACTGCCTCGACACAGTAGCTCGTGACGGTGCAGTGCTGCCTTGCAACCCAGAGGATTGGTGGTGCAATTGCAACAACTGGCAGGGGATCCTCTCGTGCTACCAGCCTTGCCCCAATCTTCAGAACCAGCTCGATATCGACTGGAACCAGCAGAACTGTCAGGGCCAGCACGGCTTCGCAAACTTCTTCGGCGGCAATTCTACTGGAACATACCTTGGGTCCAACATCTCCACAGCCGGCTCGAACGGCTACACACGAAGCTACTACAGCGAGATGCCAGTCACCACGACTTCAACGGCAAGCGCTTGGTCTTGGTCGGCATCTGCGACGGGCTCAAGTCAGCAGCGCTCCTCGTCGTCGGCAGCCTCCTCGCACAACAACTACGCTCTGCCAGCTGGCCTTCTTGCGTCCTCGCTTGCGGTCGTAGCAGCTGCCAATCTCGTTCTTCTGTAGTTCATCTCTTATCCTCCGGTCAGCTTTTCCTTGCATCTTCTCGTTCCATCATCGTCACTGCTCATTTCCACGTTTTGTTTGTTAGGGTTTTTAATACATGGATGCGTTATTTGAACTTTATTGTGGCGTGGTGGGGCGGACGGCGTACCTGTCTCAACTCTGCTTTGAGTCGGATCGGGTTGAAAATTTCCGGCTTTGGCGTGGGCGCGTGGCGCAGGATATATGATGTTAGAGTCAGGCAGGGGAACAAAATTAAGCTGAAAAATGTCGCCGTCACAGCGTCGACAGCTTGCGCTTCCAATCCGGAGTCACTGAGCATGAATGTCGATCTACTCGGCCATCTGGAGTGTAAGCGATTCCGCATCGATGTAGCCGGTCAGAGGGGCACGCACTTCGAGGTCAAGGGTCGAAGCTCTCTCGGAAACTTTCGATCACCATCGAGGATGCAGAAAAAAGTAGGCATGAGATTCGGTAAGCTATCGGAAACACAAAAGCAAGGTCATGGATCGATAGCTAGTTGCTTCAGAGATCCTCTCAAAGCGGCAGATCAGATCTGTGAGACTGATGAAGGAGCTTCACTTCGGCTCGAGAGCATGTTTGAGAGCGGGAAGAGAAACGGCTGCTGGCCGCAAAAAACTCATCCTGGCGGATGAGCAATTGTGCCTCAAGCATGCCGATGCTCCTTCTCGATCTCTTCTACCACGCCTGGACAGTATAAGGGTTTCAGCTCAAGACACATATAGGCACCAAATGCGGAAAGGGACCCAGATCAAGCTGAGACGAACCCTGTTGCCGCTTTCCATTGTATCGCACTTCGCCAAGTTAGTCCGATACAACCCAGAACCAGCTACCCATGTGGACGACCAGATGTGGTCGATTGAGGTAAGACGTGGATGAGATGCGACTTGTATTGACCAGGAACGCAGCGCACTAGCGTATCTTGCATGAATGGTATGTGTAGTGGTCCCGTGTTTGACCTTTTCTTGTGGAAGCGCTGCCGGCGCTAAAGGCGCATGATAGCTAGCGTGAGTACCAAGAGATACACGATCAAGTTGCGCCTGTCTAGCTTTGAGATAGGGGACATCTGCAGGCAAGGCGTCGCATGCGCTCAACTGAGCCACACTAAACCACAGACAGTGCACTCGAATTGAGAGGACACGGGAATCTATGCTAGCACAGCTTGCCGCTGTTCATGTGGTTGATACAAGGAGGCTGCTCGAATCTAGAATCACACCGCCGCTCTGCATCGTCAAGTGAAGGGCGCATCTGACCCGCTACGCTCAGAAGAAGCTTGGATCGATCGTCAATTCCTGTTTGGTCACATCGGCCAGTATGAAGCGCTCGATCCGAACAGCACAGATGTCACGACGAGATTGACCAAAGATCTGGCTCCGTGAAGTTCAGACAGGATCACACATGCGGCGTTACTGGGTTCAGAAGCAGGACCTCGACATCGACGATGTACACCGACAGGAGCTCACGAGTCCAGGGCGATCACAGCGTGACAGGCCGAATGTACCATTGCTCGATCGATAACATCTGGAAAAGGATCAATTCTTTGACCCAAGGCGGCTCGACAGAACGGCAACAGATCAGCTTATTGCGGACCTTTACTATCGGCCAAGACTTTTCCTAGCGCCTACAGATACAAAAGCCGATCGACTAAACGTGCGCACACCATGTCTCATTGGCGGCAAACAAAACGTACCGTAACCTCGAAAGAAGGGTCGGGATCCAGGTGGGTATCGTCCGGGTGCAAGTTGGGTAGCCGCGATCCATTCTGGACGGACATGAATACCTGGTAGAGTGAAAGGGTCACCAGGTCTTGAACAGTTGCCGAAAGTTCATTGTTGGCGGATCTGAGAAAATGCATAAGCGACATGAGGACGGGATCGATTGCAGGTCGACTTTGAATGAGCGGCAAAGGATTGCTCAAGGGCGTTGGCCAAAGCGCTCAGGGTGCTCGAACGATAAGGGCAGAGCGATTTTACTGTATCACGTATGTACAACGAGATTGGGGTGATTTTTTTTCTCTTCTTCTTCTCGCCTAGGACCGAAGAGCGCTTAGCCATGTTACCCTTGATCTCTCTCAGAATTCTCCCATGCGGTACCGCTCGGGCAGCGATCGAGCCAGGAACGCAGCAATGCTGTCGATCAAGGCAAATGTCTGCCGAAACTGATGCCTCCAGCTTGTCTTTTGTAGAGAGTGTGCCCGGCAATCTTTGGCTCTAAAGATGCAAATTCCCGCGGACCATTACATGCAGCCGTCAGCACGTCACGTCACGCTAAATACAAATCTTGCTTGTCTCGCGAATCATGGCTGTCGCGTTCCAAATCTGCAGACCGGTAATGTTTGCTGATTCTGATCGTGGCCAATTTTTTGCTTGTTGGTTTCATCCGCCTCCGAGAGATTTATCCACACACGGACCCCGGTGCCAATGCCTCGGTCTACCATATGTCAGCCGAGCCAACGGTGAAGCATGATCCATTCCGTTCCTAGAGTGAATGTCTTTGACTCAGGCGGTAATCGAAATAAGGATGGGCGACGGTCTGGAAGACTGCGTGCTTACGCCATGTGCAAGCGGACGAGCCCAGCTTTGCAGAACTTGCAGATGAAACCTTGGCAGCTGGGACGCCGCTGAAACCGAAGCAAACCCGGGAAGGCGGGGCAAGGCGACGGAGAACAGAAATTGAAGTGAATTGAAATGGAAATCAAAAAAGGACATGCAGGGCCTAGCTCTCTTTGTGCGCGGCGGACATGAAATTACCGGCAGAAAGGCAGCCTGGGCGCAAACAAACAAAGCGTGCAGAGAATTCGCCTCTGAGCTGTAAATACAGTATTTTTCATAGTGGAACGTGCAAGTCGAAAACGATCGCAGTCCAGAGCCTCAAATTTTTTCTTCTTCTCCCTCTTCATCAAGGGTCCATTGAGAGTGAACCGCTGATGACCGATGGCTCGTCGTCACCGTGAGTGGTGCTGCACCCTGTCTGTGTTCATCCCGCGAATTTGTCTGCAGCGTGCCAAACAATTCTTTGCAGTGGCTCGTGCTGGTTTGCGTGCCAAGCATGCTTGTCCTCGCTCCTCTGTCCCTATCCAATCATCATTTTCGACATCGGTAATTTGAAGTGACAATATCAATACAACGCGCGTAACTGGCGCTGCCGCTTTTCATGCACCAACCGCCTGTGCTGGTACCAGCGCTCAAGTCAGCGCCAGGCATACAGACAGACCTTCTCGGCGTTTGGCGTTCGAGCCAAGTTCGAGCGCCACTTTTTTGATATCAGGATGCCCGGCGAAACAGTTTACGCTGTTTCACGGGCAACCCGGTTGACCGACAGATGCAAACGACTTGGCAAGACGCTTCGGCTCATAGCAAGGAGACTTAGACGAGCACTAATCAGGCGATTTGCTGATGATGTACCTCAGTTTTCGAACGAAAGCGAGACTAGACGCAGGCGAGCAACGAATGCACGGTGCTTAGAGACTCGGTTATACTGAATTTCCCACCGCGTATTGCAGCTAACTCGAATGGCCATCGACGCATCACTCTTCCGCGGGGAGCTTAGCGTGTTTCAGGGTGGCAACTTGCAGCGGATTTTGGCGGAACCCGCAAACAGTGCCTGTCTCGGTGCTGCGAGACAGCCAAACAGATCGGTGTCTGCTCTATTAGGGGCAAACGAAGAATCGATCCACCTCGGAAGATGGGTACGCGAGCTTAAGCGAGACATGCCTAAAACCCGAAATCGTGCGAACAGCGTCGGAACCGGCCAAAGCAGCTTTTACTAGCTACAGTATTGCGAATTAGAATCGAGTGGCTCATATCGCAGCGGCTCCACCATCTGTGCCACAAGAACGGTTTTCGAATGCTAGAATGGAAACCTTGCGTACGATCAGCACTTCTTATCGATGGCCCAAGGCACCCAGTTGACACCATACTTTCACACGATCGATCGATCGAAAGCTACACATTACGCTAGTGAGTAAGCGCAGTAACTTTGTTTCCGCATTCGGCTGCAAAGGTGGTATGTGCTAATCTTTAGAAAGCAAGAGCGGGATCTTGCATTAGTACACGCAGCAGTGCGGGAGTTTCAGAGCAACAATGGACTGATAACTAATAGCATATCTTTCAAGGTGTCTGAATCAGGCGAACATCGGTCAGACGTTTAGATTCAAGCTGATTGTCAGCTTAGTATGAATATGTGCCTACCGTGAGAAAGCGGACAAAGCGCGCATCGGGACCGATCGTGGGATCCAAGAGAGACAATGGAACTAGTAGCGGCTAAGCGCAACGGCTGAGCAGCGGGATCCGCTGGTTCACTAGGCTCAAACGTGGAATCGCCATGCGGCAATCAAGCATGTGGAAACAGGAACAAATTGACTGAAAGGGCAATTTTGCAGATCATCCATTCGCCAATCATCCACCATCACTGTCAATCTGGCTGACCACGGTCCGGACTAACCTCGGGTGACGGGTCTAAATCGGACCCTGCCATGCATCGCACCCGTTTGTGAAAAAAAGGAAAGGAAAAAAAGAGCAAATCTTCAAGACATGGATCGTATCGCGGCACCCAGAAGACGATGAAATGAAATTCTGGTGCGGAGAAGAAAAGCGCGGCTGAAACCACAAATTCTCGGAAGCCGACTCGAGACTCTCGGCAGGCAATCCTTTTGATGATGATCACACTGGACAAATTTTCTAGTCCCGAAGCAATGAATCTGCTAGGTCGTGCCACGAGTTGGATACTGTAGCGCGGGAGGAAGTCACGGACTGCAGCCATGAAAGTACCGCGGCCTCCGCTGTCACTCCAACTGACGATAGTCAAAGGAAAGCGTCCTTGACCTTTGCCAAGACCCTTCTTCCCACGCTTGTACTTGCCTCTCGGTCACCATCATCAGCAGACATCTCGAGCAATCTTCAACGCACCGCACAACCACCATCGTAGGGCCTGCGTAAATCGCTCATCATCCTCAAGATCACAACAGCCAGCTCGTAAAGAACAAAACAACAACTCTCTACAAGCTCCCCCCAAAGCGCCGAAGCACCAAAGTTGCATCATGCTCGTAACAGCATTCATCAAAGCGTCCGCAGGCGCAGCCGTATCTCTGCTCTTGGCTGGATCGAGCTCGGCTACCAGACTATCACAGTCTCCTAACGACAAGTACCTGCGTCTCGCCAAGCGCGAGGCAGCTGGCGACCTGTCGTCTTCGTCTTTGTCGAAGCCAATGTGGATGCATCTCGAGAAGCGGGCGTCTCTTCCTGACGTCTCTGAAGCTCTCAATCTACTCGAATCGATCGTTCCTGGTCTCAACGTTACCACTTTGAGGGGCCCTTCGATCCCTGAATACTCGATGGCTGGGATTCCACTAAACAACACCGCCAGTCTCAACGAGACCGAGATCGAACGTGCACGCACTTGCCCGTCAATCGAGTTCATCACCACACGAGGTGCCAACGACTCGTTCACTGACGGCTACTGGCTCAAAGAGATGGCACGTCAGGTCATGGCACGCCTGCCCAACGGCACCTCTAGGAGAACCGAAACCAACTACGACTCAAACATTGGCAACGATCTGTCTTCGCAGATCAATGCAGCTACCGCCGGCAGCTGGTGGGTAGCCAACTACACTACGCTGCTTGCTCAAAGCTGTCCCAACACCACCATAATCATGATGGCCTACTCGCTTGGTGCTGCCACCAACGTTGTTGCCAGCACACGTCCACGCTTCCC
The DNA here is from genome assembly GCA_001748505.1 of Sporisorium iseilematis-ciliati. NCBI lineage: Eukaryota > Fungi > Basidiomycota > Ustilaginomycetes > Ustilaginales > Ustilaginaceae > Sporisorium > Sporisorium iseilematis-ciliati. The sequence continues at coordinate 127,456 of MJEU01000036.1, read as the reverse complement.
CTCCAGCCGTATCGCCGGTGCCGTCTATTGGGGCTCTCCTCTCCGTTCACCGGGCCGTCCGCAGAATCGAGGCAGTGCGATCAGTGCCCTCGGCCAGGTCGGGCTGCTGGGTTATAGGACTCCTCGAGGGATGGAGCCGAGGGTACGTGATTGGTGTGTGAAGGATGACATCATTTGCACCAATTTCGGGAATTTGACAATGCACTTGTCTTACGCAAACTCTTCCATTCAAGACCAGACCGTCGACTTCCTTGTACAGTCGGCCCTCGACGCCTGAACCCGGAGTGTCGGTCTTGCTCGCATTGTCCTCATCAAGTCTTTCTTTTTTCTTAACTAGCCTCCGTCTAAGTTCGCACACTATCACTTCTGTACCGCTGTCACCGTCTTCAATGCATTGATCAATGAACTTTCGAAAGTGTGTATCAAGAGGACGACGAGGGAGCGAGTCTGATGATGAACGGCAATACTCGCTTCTCCGCAAACGCGCCGAGACCTCTAAAAACGCGGGACCAAATTGAGGCGTCAAAAAAGGGTCGAAATTCCCGATTCATAGAGAGTAGAAGGCCCGATACAAGTCAGGTATTGCGGCCCGATCCAGGAACAATGCCGCTTTTGGGTCTTGCTTCAAGATTTTCCCGCGTCGACTCGGGCCCCAAATGTGAAAGACACCGTACAGAGAATGAGCTTGGAAGGAATGGTATTGATGCTGAAAACAGACTAAACGGTGACAATAGATGCAGACTAAGTTATGGTGAAAAGAACAGACTCTGGAATGAGAGGAAGGTGACTCGAAGCAAGACCATATTGATAAAGGATGTGCACTCTTAGCACTTTTGCCACATGCGAACGCGGTCGACGGCCATACCTCGCTCCTTGGGATCGGTAGCCCAGGTAGGATACCACTTCTTAATGTTGTTCCAGAAAGTGGTGGCCGGATACGCCGACTCCGAGTTCCAGACAACGTCGTCTGTTCCTTCAAAGTACTTGCCACCAACTGCGACGTTGAGAATGAGGTAAAACTGCTGGTCGAACGGAGCAATGTTGGGGTTCTCGCTTCGAATCCAGGGGTTAGTGATAGGCGGATCGAGCTTGATATCGGCAAAGTTGCCGTAATCCCACATCGGCTCTTTGGGGAACTCGAAATGCGAAATGGTAGTGCGCGGGTCATCGACGTAGACACGCATCCGCTTCTCGTTCCACTCGAGCACGTAGTTGTGGTAGCCCTGGTTGAAGTAGTCGCGCCATCTGAACTGGTAGCCAGTGTGATGACCACCCGCGTTGCTCCTCCAGTCAGGACCAAAGTGATACGACGACTGAACAGCACCTGTAGATCGTTGATCCATGCGGTGACGAGGCATGTTGCCTGACGATTCCATCAAATCGATTTCGCCGCTAGCAGGCCAGATTCCGTAGACAGAGTCACGAGGCATCATCCAGATAGCAGGCCAGAGCCAGTTGCCTGTAGGCAGCTTGGCACGTACCTCGACCCTTCCGTAGCGGATCGAGACCGACTTCTTGGTGGTGATGCGCGAACTTTGAATGGGGTTCAACATGCGCCCGTCTGCAAAGTTGTTGCCCGCTACGCAGTCCGTCTCGCTCGTGCTCGTACAGTTGCCCGAACTCGAGAGATCGAGTTTGAATCCGTCCGTGTTGAAGTAAGGCGGCCAGAAATTCTCCACTGTCAACGTAGGAGAAATGTAGAGCTTGCCATCTTCGACAAAGGTGTTTGCTTCGTTATCGGTGGTCCAGTCAAACGAACCGGTACCGTAGCCGCCAAGCTGAATCTCGTGCGACCAGGTTGATCTGTTGAAGCCGTTGGAAAAGTCGTCATCGAGAACTAGACAGAGATTGTCTTGCTTCTCGACTCGGAGCACACCATCCAGAACGACGGCGATCATGGCAGCAATTCCCATCGCGACACCAATCAAGACGACGCGCCTGTTCTTTGTTTGAATGCGCTTGGCCTCCTTGCTGTTGAGCCATGCTAGACGCTCTTGCGCCGCGGCCGAATTTGGTCCCAGCTTCTCCATTGTGAACGTTGTTTTCTTGAGTATGGCAGAGCCGAGTGAAGGATCGTGCTTGCGGTGCGCGCTCGAATGGGAGATGCAGAATCTTGACGTTTGAGCAATGAGAGAGGACGTTGAACGAAGAATGGAAAGGAGTCCGGCGGGGGGTGGAGAGAATGTTGCTTGATGTGTACGGAGCGGAAGGAAGGAAGGTGAAAAAAGGAAGATTGTGAATGATCTGATCAAGATGGAGAGGCGAGCAGTTGAATAAGGGTTGAGTGGAGTTCCTTTTCTCGCTAGCGGCGAGGCCAAAATCTAAAATGTGTAAAGCCAGAATGTACGGCCTAACCTGTGGTCACCTCAACACTTGGTCTGTTGGGCGTGCTGAAGGGCACTGGGCACCGACAATTCGCCCGCTGGTTTCAGGCCCAATACCGTCAGAACCCCGAGACAACCTAGGGCCCAAGAGATCATCCGATAACCAGCCTTGCGACATGCACTTCAGGCACAAGGACCTCACAATCACGCGGAGCGAAGGATCCGGCTAGCCCGAGACGTTTGCAAATCGTTTCAGACCGTAGCAAACACCACCGTAGGATCGACAAGCGTTTGTATGGGTGGCCTGGCTCAGGGGAAAATGGAGAGTAGCCGATGCTCTGAAGTGATTGCGTTCGAACTTGCACCCTGTGCGGCGATTTGCCGTTAGCACCATCCGGCATTGTCTCAAGGTGACCGACAAAGTGCCTTGTGGCCAATAATCTCGTGTTTGCCGCCATCCGTACTCAGGTCTCACTTTCTGAAACCTGAAAGCAAAGTCGGGTTTCAGTACCACCTCCAGGTTTCCCACGCGATCCGGAAAGACGACCAAAAATAAAAATAAAAATGTAAATGTGGGTCGGGGGTCGACACCTGGATACGATGATCTTGTCGAGGCCATTGAACGTTCTGACACATTATTCTTCGCCGATACGACACGCAGAGCCGAAAGGTACGGCTTTCGTTCGATTCGCAAATCTGTTTGTGGTGTGAGCGAGTGGTTTCACCGAAAGGTCTCGGTACAAGCTCTGCGAAAGCTATCGATCCCTCAGCCAAGCTCGAGGAAGATCTGTCGAGTTTGCGCTCGCACGCAAGAGGTTGGTTAACAGAGCCCAAATCGTGACCTTTTCAATGCAAAGCACTACACTGTACTTACCGGACCTCTTCAAGCACCCTTTCTTCGAGTTGACCTGATACTTCATTACATTCACGCTACTCGCCAGGACCGCTCCTACCTTTGTTCTTTCATCCATCTATCCCTCTCCCCTCGCGCAAGAACATCCTACCCACCCTCCTTTCTTACATCTTACTTCCTCACCACAACCTCATCTCCTCTCCGCTCTGCAACACCGAGCGGTGTCTCCTCAATCACCTCGGCGTCGCTATCTAAGCAAGCGGATTCAGCAAGAGGCTTCGTAGATCGACTCCTATCCCCTTCACCCATACACTTGGCGCAAGATGGCTTCGAACTTCTCGCGCAGTGGTCTCATGACCCAGGCGACTCAGGCTCTCCACGCCATTTCTTCGTCAACTTTCACAGCAGGCAGAAGGCTGAGCGACACGGCTTCGCCTGCGGATGGTCTCTCTGCCGCTTACACAAACAATCAGACCGGCTTGAACTCGGCAGGCTCTGAAACACCCCCGCAAGGCACACTTCAATTCCACTTGGCACAGCAGATTGCCGAATCTATGTACCTCAAGGCTCGCCGAGTCAACCTGGTTCGCGAAGGCAGCGGTGCCGACGGTATCTTTCTCCGCGCTCACGACAATGTCTACGCGGCCTACCCCATGGACGCCTACCGAGGGGTGGCCATGCAGAGTATCAAGAAGCTTCGCTGCGAGGCGGCCATCATCATCTCTTCTGAGATCATCGACTCGGCTCTCTCCACGCTCAAGCCAGATCAGACCGAGCTCATCCTCACGCCACAACAGCGAGTGCAGGTCGTCAAGAACCTCGACAGCCTCTGGTCGTGTCGTAAAGGTCAGGGTGCTGCTTTCATTCAGGCCGAGGCTATCATGGTCGTCTGGACTGAAGATGGCAAAGACCTGATGGACGCCGCTGTCAGCTTCCAGAACTCGGTACTCGACTTCTTCGAGTCGCTTCGTCGTGGTAACTATGTCGAGAGTCTTATCAGCTACAGTTCAAGCAAGAGCTCCATCTACGGCCACTCGAGGACCAACAGCGCAATGAGCTCGGCTGCCTCTTCCATGACGCGCTTGCCTTCTCTCGCTTCGCGCTCCGACCTTGGTCACGGAAAGCCTTCCGAGTTCAAGTTTGGCGGTCACAGACCATCGCCGTCTCAGACCAGCAGCTTCAACGAGAAGCAACAGACCTTCTCGGAGAAGGAACAAGCAGGCCTGGACCTGACCATGGAGGAGGGTATGGTGCCCGAGCTGACCACAGCTAAGCGTCCCATCTACTTGCTCGCACCGCTTCTCACCGGTCTGAGTCTTGGTCTCAACCTGTTGTTCAGCGGTCTCTTCATGCGTAGCTGTCTCGTGACCGCTGTCACGCTCAACAATTGGCTCTACCTCCTCCCTTTGCTCGCCATTCCTTTCCTCATGATGCTCACGCAGTTCTTCACCGACAACATCTTTGGATGTATCGCACAGATCCTGCTGCCTTACGGTAACATGAAGAAAAACTCGCTTTACTACTCTGGCGAAAAGCCTGTTCCTCTGCCCATCGACGTCCAACTTCCCTCGATCACCATCCAGGTTCCCGTCTACAAGGAATCTCTGGAAGGTGTCATCGCTCCCACTATCCTCGACATGAAGAAGGCCATGAAGAAGTACGAACTGCAAGGCGGCAAGGCCAACATCCTCGTCTGCGAGGATGGTATGCAGCTCATCGACGAAGAGGAACAGCAGAAGCGCAAAGAATTCTATCAGACCCAAGGCTGTGGTTGGGTCTCGCGTCCTGGCCACGGCCATAACGGCTTCATCCGTGCTGGTCGTTTCAAGAAAGCCTCCAACATGAACTTTGTCACCGACTTCAGCTTCGACGTTCAGCAGCTTCTGGATGGCGGACGCGCACAAACCTACGATGAGGCTCTCGAGATGGCGTTGCAAGCACGCGATGGCCGTGCTCAGGCTGAAGGCGACGTTCTCCTGGGAGACTACATCTTCTTGATCGATTGCGACACTCGTATTCCCGTCGATGCCTTCCTCGACGCCGCTTCGGAGATGGAGACTTCGCCTGAGGTGGCGATCTTGCAGCACTGTTCCGGTGTTATGTATGTCGCCGACCACTTCTTCGAGAACATGATGGGCTTCTTTACGGATATCGTAAACTGGTCGATTTCGTGGCTGGTTGCTTGTGGTGCCACCGCTCCCTTCGTCGGACACAACGCCTACATCCGTACGTCGGCTCTACTCCAGGTTTCCGAGCGCGACCCTAAGACCGGCCAGCTCATCTCGTGGTCGGAGAACTCCGTCTCGGAAGATTTCGACATGTCGCTCCGTCTTCAGCTCCAAGGCTACGTCGTTCGCTGGGCCACGTACTCGAATCTTGGCTACCTCGAGGGTGTCTCGCTGACACCTTCAGATGAGCTCAACCGTTGGCAAAAGTACGCGTTCGGCTGTTCCGAGATCATCTTGCATCCTCTTCGATTGTGGTTGACCAAGGGACCTCTCACTCCGCTGTTCAAGGGCTTCATCACGAGTGACAAGTGTTCGCTGGCTCAGAAGATCACAGTCGCTTCCTACATGTTCTCGTACTATGCTTTGGCGATGAGCTTGCCCTTCGCTGTGGTCATGTTCATCGTCGTCGGTCTCTACGGCAGGGAGACTGGTCTCTACATCATCGACTCGTTCAGGATTTGGCTTTCGATTCTCATCGTCTTCTCGGCCGGAGGCACTGCAGCTCGCTTGTTGTGCTTCTTGAGGAGCAGGCAGAAGGGCTTCATGTACGTCGTCAAGAGGCAGTTCGTGTACTTCTGGCCTATGATCGTCTTCTTCTCCGGTCTCCCTTACCACATCCTCCTCGCTATCTTGGCTCACCCTATCGAGTACAACATGACTTGGGCTGCTACTCAAAAGGATGTGCAGGAGACGAGCTTGCTCGACGAGGTCAAAGAAATCTTCAGCCGATACTGGCACTGCTACTTGGTCATGTTCAGCTTTTTGACTGTCATGCTCTTGTTCGGTACCAACCTCATGGGACAAGAGTTCAGCATTTACGGACTCAACCTCTTCTGGCCGGGAGCCATCACCATCGCGGGCCACTTTTTCTATCCTATTCTGCTCAGTCCCGTCTTCATGCGCTTCAGCTTCTAAGCAAGCGTCATTGTCATCGTCCTTTTAGATTTGTCACCAGGGTTAAGGCTCACTTTAATTGTAAAGGTTTGCATCTCAATCCTTCGTCGAGCGCACGCGCGTCTGTGTCAAATGAGTGTCCGCTCCGTGCTCGAGCGGAACGGAGCTTCGCGCATGTCCGAGCTGCGTGTCGCGAAACAGCTCGCAGTGGTCCAGCTTGAGTCGAGTATGTTTGCATTGCGTGTCGCAAAGCAACTTGTCGTGCTCGAGCTAACTTGCCTTGTCAAGCCTGCTTGACGCTTTGTCCCACTCTCACAGCGCTGACCCACGCTCGCCCTCCAAACCCCACATCGAGTTCAGCGGGCAGTGACATCCGACATGCCTATGTGATGACTCTAAGCGCTCGCTGGCCTCTAAGGACAATTGAGTGTGCGCGGGAAGCGAGCTATCCAACCCGAACTTCACGTGGCTGGACTGCCTTTTCGAAACCGCATCACGCGGAGGTTGCTACCCGTTCATACACATGCAGCAAGAGTCTGGACGCCCTGTGGTAGATGATCAAAGAGGTTGACGCTCCTTGACCGAACAATGCTTTGCAGGCATGTCTGAGACACCTTGTCGATTCTTGTCCCGTGCATTGCGACCAAGCTTCCGACTGCTGCCTCTCATCCTCCCATATTTTCGTCGGATCAGGTGCATCCGACTCCTTGTTGAACTCAAGCTCTTCTCTCTTGTACCTGGGGTGTTTCTTCTTCATGCTTCATGCGAAGGCTGGTTCTTATCCAACCTGTCCGGATATACTCGACAACGCATAAACTCGGATCACTGCCTCGACTCTGGCTTCCAGTCAGTAAGCAGAGGAGCAATCAGGAAGATACCCTGCAATTAATTTTTTAGAGGAACAACCATTAATTGGGGCATGCGACGAGCTAAGAGAAAGATACAACAAGAACGAGAACCCTTGACACAAATGGACGGAGCATCTACAAGACAGAGAGAGAGAACAAAGACGAACTAAGCGACAGCGTGCGACTGCGCCTAGCATCGCTGCCACATCTTGACCGAGTCGATGGCCATACCGCGCTTCTTGGGGTCGGTGGGCCAGGTGGGCAACCAACGCGATCGAGCAGCCCAGAAGTCAGCGACGGGGTTGGTACCGGCGTTTTGCCAAGGCTTGTTACGGTCGGAGTCTGAAAAGTAACCGTTGGTACCACCGACAGCGACGTTGAGGATGAGGTAGAACTTCTGGTCGAAAGGAGCGCCCTTCTTGCCGTTCCAAGGATCCTGAATGGCAGTGCCGTTCCAGAGAAGGTGCGAGAGCTTGCTGAAGGCGAAGAAATCGCGGTTCATGTCGAGCTTCATGATGTGACGGCTTGGTCTGTCGATCCAAGTGGTGAGCGAAGTGGGTGTCCAATCCAGACCAAAGGTGTGGAAGTCTTCGGTGAAGTAGTCACGCGGGACGGTAAAGTTGGAAGTGGTGAGACCCCATCGGTCCGTAGCGGGCGAAGGACCCCAGTGAAGCGTCGAAGTGACCGAGTTCTGGTATCGATCCTTGCGGGACTCCACGATGTTGCCCTTGGACTCGACCATGTCGATCTCACCGCTTCGAGGCCAGTCGCCGTACACCGAGTCTTCGGGCATCATCCAGATGGCAGGCCAGATCCAGTCACCGGCAGGGAGACGAGCCCGAACCTCGATACGACCGCGGTTGATGGAAGCCTTGGAGCGAATCCTGGCAGACTTGATAGGCTGCAAGATCTGACCGAGCGTCGAGTTGGAGATACTTTCGCAAGCAGATTGAGTGATCGGAGAGGCAGTGCAAGTGCTGTTGAGGCTGTAGGTAGTGTTGCCGGTGATGGCAGCTTCGCCGAGTTCGTCGGAAGTGAGGGTGGGGACGAGGTAGAGCTTGCCGTCCTCAATGAACGAGTTGTTGGCTTGAGTGGTGGTCATCTCGAACTCCTTGTTGCCGAAACCGTCGGTTCTGACCTCGTACTCCCAGTTGTCCGTGTTGAGCGTGGTGCGTCCGCTGAAGTCATCCTCGAAGGCGAGACAGAGCTTCTGTTGAGGAGTGTTGATCCAGCCGAAAGCGATCACAACACCGGCAAGGATGATTGAGAGCAGACCAAAAAAGCTGAAAGCGAGGTTGTGCTTCCTGCCGTCCTTGGCGCTGTGCTCGATCGCAGTCACTGACGAAGGCGCTGAGCTATGCTCGGCTGTGTTCTCGCCAGCGAATACTGGAATGGTGTGTGCGTTCGTGGAAGGTGCGACCTTTTCGCTGACGCTGCTAGGACCACGAGCGTGCGAGATGGGCAGGTGAATGACCGACGAAGCGGCGCTGCTCGACTCGGAGCCAGGGATTCTTGGAGTTCCTGCATTGCTTGAGCTTCGGTAGTGGTTACGAAGGAAGTGGGGTACTTGCGACGATGGCGACCAGCTGAAGTTCTTCTCCTCCATGGGAGTAGTGTGTCCTGACGATGAAGCCATCTTGTGGAGTTGCCTTGTGTGGAAGACGATGCGAAGGAGGATGCTTGAAGGGGATGGGATGTGGAAGGGAAGAAAGGAAGGGTACGGATCAGGAGGAAGAAGTAGGTGGTGCGAGTGAGTTGAGGAGGATGACGGAAGAAAGTGTTGAGAGGGAATCGGTTCGTTGTAAAGACTCAATATGAGAGCGTTCGACCAACGACTTCCAAATGACTTTGGCTGAGAAATGGAAGGTAGATGGCCGAAGCGCGACTCTCAGCTTGCTCGCTGAAACGGCGACCATCTCATCGATAGGCTAGAGAAAAATTTGAGAATGGCGCCAGTATGATCAGCCGCCAGTGAAGCGCGATTCGCAATCGGTCTTTGTGTAGGACTCTCGGCATTGAGCCTGAGACAGGACGACGTTCAAGCGAATGGCTCGCTACTGGGAGTGGAGGCATGCCGAGGATATCGCGCAGCACAATTGAAGCCAACCACGACCATGCTGGGCTTGCGAGTGTAGTACGCCAAGGCCTTTGGTATGGAATTTGGCGGAGCAAACAGACCGAGAACGGGCAAGGGTGAAACATCAAACGTTCGAGCTGAGCCGGATCACATCCATGAGTGCCGAGGAAAAAAGATTGGGTGGACTGGGTAGGCTTGTCTGGGTCAAAAGCAGTATCCAGAAAGAAGAAAAGAAGAAATTCAAACACCGACGGTTGCAGGCGGTCATAGAGCATCAGGAAAGAAAGTCGGCAGAAGGGGCAGACTGAGAGTGTTCCAGACGATCATTGCGAAGATCCGCGCTGTAACGGCGGAGCGTTATTATCCGGATCCACAAATTAAAAAATTTGATCGCTCCATTCACGGTTCCGTCGGTGAATCGCCTCTGTTGAAATTCAGAAAGTGAAACCTGGATGAGCGGTCAAGCCAGGCACAAAACAGATGGGTCGCAGTTCAATACGAGTCCCGGGACTTTGCCATCCACATGGTTGATCTCTTCCACTGCTCTAGTGCCTCGGACGATGCTTATCCGGTCTCGTCGGTCATCAGCAACGGCGGCCGTCCAAGACATTTGAATGGCTGCTCACCGCACGAACACTTTTGTGTGGCCCAAGCGAGAGTCGCACAAAAAGAATTGACCCACTTTGCCACTGTCCGTTGTCCTGTCAGCCTTGTCCCTTTGTGCTTCTACGCCCTCGTCCGCCCACTCCCTGTCAGACCCGCCCTTCCCTTGCGCCCGGTCCGCCAAGAAGCTTTCCTTTTTTTCCCGCCCAGCTCGACCCTTGCGCATTGTACGGCCTCGACCCTATCCAACAAGCGCCTTACCTCACTGCAACTTAGGGTACTCCGACTCCGCTGAAGACAAGCCCAGCCTTCCTTCAGCGCAGGGGACTTCCCTTCCACACCCTCACTCTTCGTCCCTCAATGCCTTGCCGCTCGTTTCCCATCTCTAATTTTTCCTATCGCTAGGCCCGGCAATCTTCGCATAGACAAATCTTCTGCAGATCGGCGGCTCCGCTCTCTGAAACATCCGCTGCACCCATATCTGCTTTCGTCCACGTTTTCCCTTTGTCAATCCATGAATGAATCCTGGTGATCCGCTTCCAGAAATCCAGACCACCAGCATGTTATCATTTCAGTCCAGGTGTCACCATTCTCCGCTCGACCGTTTGATCCATTCTCACATCACCTTGGGCCCCTACTTCCTTTGCACGCTGCCCAAGTACGCGCTGCTGTTTGCCGTGTGCAACACCGTCCGAACTTTGACCTGTGGACTTGTTCGCTTCGGTCGCGATCCTGCCTGTATGTCTCGGCTTCTTTCTCTTGTGCCCTCTTTTTTTGGCGCTCGTCAGCTCTCAACCGTATCGTAACCTGCGTGCATGGACATCCCTGGGAAAAAATCAGTGAGAGCCATCCCTCTCACAAACAAGTCGGTCTTGTCGATCTGTCAGAGCCACGCCATTAGCCGGTGAGTCGACTCTACATTGCCTTGGACTCTTGCATCGAATTCCAACATAAGGACATAGATCTTGTCCATACCAACGCTGGCTTCTCACACTCTCTCACTCTTAATCCCATCCCTTTCTTCGTGGTGCACTACATTAGCATTTTCTTGCTGCTCCTTCTTTCCTTCCTACCTACTTCATCCCCCATTCATCGCAGCTTCCCTTGGTCCTTCTTTCTTCCTCTCCACCCCCATCCTACACTCCTCTCCTCCTCGTCAAGCAACACGATCGTCGAGCAAAGCTAAAGCTGTCCATCACAGCGACTTCTTTCTCGCACATCAAGACATCAACTTCTCCTCGGTAGTTGACATTCACAAGCTCAAGATGCAGCGCGTCAGCTCTAGCTCGAGCGTCTCTTCGCTCCCCTCGCTTCCCACATTCAACCACAGCTTGACCCCTTCTTCAAGTGTTCACGGTCATGGTCGCAACCGGTACTATCAAGGCCACGACGACGACGACATGGAAGTCATCGAGTCCGACGACGAAGATCGCATTGTGCCTTCCTCGTCAGCTTCGACTTCGTCTTCCAGCAACCATCACTATGGTCAGTCTGCCGCAGGCAAGTCGCCGCGACAGAGGTCCTCGCGTCGCACCGACTCTTTCATCCTCACCACTGCCCCTTCGGCTGGATCGCCTGGTTCCTACACCTACCACTCCACTGCCGAAGAGTCTCCCGAGGCTGGTCAGTCGACCGATGCCATCCACGCCTCGCTCGTTCTGGCTCGTCACATCTTCTCGGTCGCAGTCACCGAAAAGTGGTGCAGGCAGGACAACTTCTCCAACGCCGTAGCCGTCCGTGTTCAAGTCGGCAGCTACATCCTATACCCCCAGGAGGGCTCGTCCATGCCTGCCTTCTCTCGAGCCATGCTTGAGCTCAACTGCGATGCTGCCATCATCATCAACACTCCCCTCGTCGCTGCTGCTCTCTCCACGCTCAACCCTGGCGAGAACGAAATCCGCCTCAGCTCCTCCAAGCGAGTACAGGTGGTGCACAGCCTCGACTACCTCGGTGGTGCTCGTCGTGCCCAGATGGCCGCCTTCTCCGACACGGAGCAGGTGCTCGTCATCTGGACCGAGTCTTGCAGAGACCTCATCGAGCAGGTTCGCAGCTTCGAGCGCTTGCTTGTCGACTACGTGTGGTCTATCACCTCTGACCCCACCGCCTCGGCTCGCAACAGCATGATCTCGCGCTCGCCTTCGCTCATGTCGCTCAACACCACTCTCGAGAACCAGGTGGTGACCCAGTCCAACTCGGCAGAGACCGATCTCTCTCAGCTCGAGGAGTACGTCCCCGAGGTACGCAAGGTTCAGTCGTTCGCCGGTGCTGTCCGCGGTCTCGGTGTCTGCATCGCTACCGTCGTTGTCGCCAACTGGATCCGCACCATCGTCCAGGCCGTTCGTCTGGATGGTGAGCCCATCTACCTTGTCGCACTTCTGGCCATCTTCCCCATGTTTGTCGTTCTGCTTCCCCTCGCCGACAACGTTGCCAGCTGCCTTGCGATGGCGCTCGGTCCCATTCGTCCCATGATGCGCAACTCGCGCTTCTACTCTGGTGTCAGCCCCGAAGCGCCTGTTGGCAAGACCATCCTGCCTCACGTCACTATCCAGGTCCCCGTCTACAAGGAGTCGCTCAAGCACGTTCTCCAGCCCACGCTCGACTCGGTCCGCGCTGCGATCACCGAGTACGAGCTGCAAGGTGGTACTGCCTCGATCCTCATCGCTGAAGACGGTATGCTCGTTGTCGACGAAGAAGAGAAGCAGGCACGTCTCGACTTCTACCGTCGTCACGACATTGCTTGGATCGCTCGTCCTCGCCACGGCGACATGTTCGAGCGTGCTGGTCGCTTCAAGAAGGCTTCCAACTTGAACTTTAGCATGCAGATCTCGAAGAAGTACGAAGACTCGATCATTGCCAACCCCAACCAGGATCGCGAGGCTTTGCTTCAGCGCATCCTCAAGGAGCGTCACCCTGAAGCCGATGGCGAGGGTGATGTCAGCATCGGTGAACTCATCCTGCTCATTGACTCGGATACGCGTATCCCTGCCGACTCGCTTCTGCCCAGTGCTTGGGAGATGGCTTCATCGCCTGATGTCGGTATTCTGCAGCACTGCTCCGGTGTTCTTATCGTTGGTTCTGGTTTCTTCGAAAAGTCGCTCGCCTACTTCATGCGCTTCATCTACTTCTTCATCTCGTGGCAGACCGCTACCGGCGAGGTGGCTCCCTTTGTCGGTCACAACGCTTTCCTCCGCAAGTCTGCCATCGCTGAGCTCTCCGAAGAGTCGCTCGGTGCCAAGAACAGCGACGGATTCATCAGGCCTTGGTCGGAGGAGACCGTCTCGGAAGATCTCGACCTTGGTCTGCGTCTCCTTCTGCGCGGATGGATCACTCGATGGGCTACCTACTCCAACTACGGCTACCAAGAGGGTGTGTCTCTTACCTACATCGACGAGGTCAACCGTTGGCGCAAGTACACCTACGGTATCTTTGAGCTCTTCCTCAACCCTTTGTGGCGATGGCCAGTTCAGGGACCCGTTCCCAAGCTCATCCGCACCGTCTTCTGGTCCAGCAAGGTTCCTGTCCACTACAAGTTCCACCTCCTCGCGTACGCTGCCAGCTACATTGCGATCGGTGTTTCGCTGCCCAGTGCGCTTGCTCTCTACTTTGTTCAAGGCTGGCTCGGACCTTGGTTGCTCCCCTTCTTCGTTCCTTGCTTCGAGTACTGGATCGTCTCGCTTGTCATCTTTGGCGCTACTGGCTTCCTCGGTGTGACCATCGCTCGTCACCGCAGCGGCGATGCCAACATCTTTGTTGCCCTCGCTCAGCACCTGCTGTGGTATCCGATGAACTTGGTCACCATCGTCTCGCTGTCGTTCGCTCTCATCAAGGCGATGGTCGTGTACATGGTTTCGCTGCCCATTTCGTTCGGTGTCACTGCCAAGGATGACAGCGACTTCCACTTTGCCACCGAGGCACCGCTGGTGCTGCGCCAGTTCTGGCAGTCCAACACGCTCTGCGTCGCCATTGTGGCCGCTGTGAGCGTTCTTGCCACCTCGGCAGTTCCTATCGGCTGGCAGATCGCCGACTGGCCCACGATGCTTCCCATCATGTTCATCGCTGTGGCCACGCTTCTGTCGCCCTTCCTCCTCAACCCTGCTTTGATCCGATTCTCGTTCTGAGCATCGCGACTCGCAGCTTTCGCTTTCGCTCGCTCTGTAGTATTCCATTTCCTCTCTAGATTAGCTCCTGCAACGGTTTTTTCTCTCACGGGCTTTCGTTTTCGTTCTTAGCTTGTATCTTCGCTCTAATTGAATCACATCTACATCCTTTGTGCTTTGACCGAGACACGAGCAAAAATAAGCATCCAGTGCTTGGCTGAGCTGTGTATTGAACTCCGGCGATGGATGATTGAAGCTACAAGCTCACTTCGGCCGGCCAAGTATTCGCATCCACCTTTCGTCATCCATCCATGTGGCGTTCAAACTCCGCCAGGCACGAAGTGAAATGAAATTTTGGAAGCTGAAGCTGAAGGCATTGTGTTGCGGGGCTTCGATTTCCCACGCTGACATTGTCTGGGCGACTTTGTTCTGCCGATCCAAGAGATGAGGGGTTTTGGCTCGCTTGCGGACGTCAGAGCCTTGCATTCTGTCGCTTCGGCGCCGTGATCGTCATTGTCATTGCATGATATCAGCTGTACCATGGCACATCCATAAACGCAACGCGCGTGTTTCATTTTGGCGTTTTTGTCCTTCCTCCCGCCCTGCTTCGTCCATCTACAATAGAGGTCGGTCTCACAATGTCATTGTTCGCTACGTCACGTCGGGACAGAGCAGCATCAATGTTTGGGTACCAGAGAACTAAGAAGTGCATACCCGTGCTTACCGAGGCGCTTGTACCATGTCATCGACGATCATGATTGTACGAAGCGAGCACGTTCGCAGGCCTGAGATATGCGATCTCCGCCGAAACAACTATGGTACACTGTAGCAAGAACCTGGTTCCAACTTGAGTCTATGACCGTGGGAACGATGTCTTGCGCCGCCGTTCCTCAACTCAGACCTTGTTCCTCATGGACCGACAAAACTTGGTTTGATGATAAGGAGATGCTATCCAGGTCTCATAAGAGTACGAGCCAGGTCTGCTGAGCTCGTCAACCTCTATTGCGGCCGGTGACCTTTACCGTGGGGGTAAGATGACATCAAGCCGAAGCGGCTGATGTTGATATCACTTTATTGTCTTCTTGGCTCTTGCTTAACTAAGCGACGAAAGGGTTCAGCAGCGTTGGGCACCGTCTTCACATTGCAGACGCTATGAAGCTATGTGAACGACAGGGACACGAGCAGCAAGGCTACTTTAATGGGCGAAAGAGCCATGTCGCAACGTAGCAGCGATGGCATTGACCCGCTACCGGCTCGCGCTTTCGTAGCACGAGACAGCTCGACGGAGATGAAGAGAACGAAGTCGAGCAAGCGGTGTTTTCAAGCACTTCTCTAGCCAAAGTCGCCATCGCATCCTCTGCACATCTCTCGTCATGACTATCCAACGCGTAAGGCTCACCGGTGCGACTCAAAGCGGCGGTCATCAGACGTTGCTCTCGCTCCTCAAAATGATCGTGGCTGAAGTCCTCTGTGTCACAGATCTTCGTCGAATGGAATGCAAAACAAGTGAAACGAGTGTGATTTGCCAGAAGGCTGTTTACGAGCGAGCATTAGACGGTCTAGAAAGGTAGTCGAACTGGATAAGGGACGGCGAAGATTCTGCGAGAGGGGACCTGATCGACACAGCCAATGAGCGAAGATTGCCAACATCTTCTGATCAAATCGGTCCCGACTGTCTCGCGTCTGTCTTCAAAACGAATGCCAGAGTTGCAGCTGCGACTGCGAGAGGTCTAGCGACAGTGCAATTCACAGTGTTAGTTGCACGAGGCGAGGATGCACACATTGGCCTTGGCTCCGCTTGCATCAATACCCGTGTTCTTAGTGCTGCTTCCACCGCCAGCGCCTCCGTCGTTGTTGTTAGTGGTATTGTTGGTGGTGTGCTGCGAGTTGTCAATGTTGTTCTGCGTGTTGTTGACGGTAGAGGACGACGACGAGGTCGCCGAGTTATCGACGTTGTGACTGTCATTGGTCGTCTGCGAATTGTCCTCGTAGTTGTGGCTGTTGTCTTGGTAGTTGCTGCTGTTGTCCGTGTAGGAGTGGGACGAGTTGTCGTTGTGGTTGTTCTCGTGAACATTGTTGATGGTGGAGGTCTTGTTCGTGTTGTAGGTGTCGTGTGAATCGTGCGTTGATTGATCGACATTGGTAATGTTCTCGTTGTTGTTGGTCACAGAGGAAGATCGCGAGCTGTCATACGAGTTGTTGTAGACGTAAGTTGGGCTGTACGATCCACCACTCGCCTTTGAGTTTGAAGATGCGCCGGAGGACGAGACGGAAGAAGCCTTAGAGGTCGATCCAGACGCGGCTTGCGAGTTGGCATCAGCGTTGGAGCTGGAAGACGCCTGCGAGTCTGAGCTTGCGCTAGACGAACTTGAGGACGAGGCACTGGATGACGAGCCACCAGAAGAAGCTCCGCGTGCGTTAGTAGCGTCTCGATTGACACAGAAGCAGATGTTCTGATCGTCGTCGTTGACAGACCACTCGTTCCTGCCAGCTTTGCCAGACGTCAGAGCGGATCTCTTTTCGAGGTCAGCGCTCCAGAACTCGGAACGCTTGAGGATCTCGAAAGCTTGCTCTATCTCTGCAGGTGTTGCGCGGGGGACGAGGTCCAATCGTGTGGCAAGGGCCCTTCGACGACGTAAGGCATGCGAGAAGGTCGCCGCAGACGCACGCTCGTCGGCGGCAAAAGAGGCAACGACGGTCTGAGCAACGGCGAGTACGACCATTGCGATTAAGATGAGGCTGACGAATCCCTTGACGAGCTGAACCATCTTGACAGAGTTCGAAGAGGAGTGTAGGGTGTCGACGAGCAGAACGGTATGAGAAGGGAAGGCAATGGCGAAAGCGGGGAGGGATGTGGTCGACGTTAAGTACTTTCAATCGCTGCTGTGCGGAAGGGTGAAGGTACGGGGGGCGCTTTCTCGCTGGGAGAGTGCGGACGGACGGCTTTGAACGGCGGTTGACAGCCTTGACGAACCTACTCACCGCACGCAGGCACCAAAGTGCCTTCGGTACCACAAAGACAAAGGGAGAATGCCAGCTGATTGGAACGAGACATCGTCGGCTAATGCAAGGGAAGGACGAGAAGGAACAAGGCTGGGCTTCTCCACGCGCTTCAAGGTGCACGGAGGCCTGGGCTGCAGTAACATCCATGCGGAACCAAGTTGCGGTACGCCGCAGCCGAAAGGATCATGTGGACCGCGCAATGGAGAGCGGTACGCCGCTACGCGAGATGCAGGGATCGACAAGCTCAAACGAAGAACAGAACACAATGCAAGGGCGTCTGCGCGGGTGCTCAGTGGTGTCGATCTCATGCTCGCGCCGAACATGGTCGATTCTGTTCCTGAAGGGCGCGCGCACACACACGAGCAATGAGACTGACTCGATGAGAATGAAAGGGACTCTTGAGCAACACCGAGATTGCGCAGGCTGTGGCAGTGATGGCCCTTTCATACGAGTGCTCGATGAGTTGCCGTGGCGAGCGACTGGAAACAGCAAAAGCCCGACTCCGCGGGAACTCCCCCTTGTTCGTCGTACTTGATCCAACCTCTGCTTGAGCATGCACTTGGCCGCATACTTTATATCGTGATCGTTGGTGACCTCGACACTAGCTAGCGCACGGGGCGTGGGAAAAGCGTGCACAATCTGTCAATCGAATTGCCTATGCTTCCATGCAGCGATTGATCGCACTGAAACAAGGAATGCAGACAGTCAGAACAAGGGGACACTTCCTTTCGTTAAAGCGTTAGCTCAAGGAGCACAGTCTTGACAGCAGCCGGTGTCAGTTGGCATTGAGCGTACAAACATGCTGCGAGATGCGACCTGCGACGGCAGAAAAGCAAGGGGTCACCGCACTACCATTAGTCTTTACCGCGGAATTATAGAACAGGGTCCTCGGCATTCAGCGAAGCCGAAATCCGTATCCTGCCTATTCCAATGCAAGCTGCAACTGCAATCTGTACTTGATCAGCGTGGATCGGAATGCCGCCAACGCGAGAAGGACCATGAACACAAGTGACAGCCAACGGTGAGCGCAGTGACAGTCACAGCCACGGCCAGGCAGTCACCACACACACTGGCCGTAGCCTGGCTGCAGACTGCTGGCAGTTGAGTAAGTGACCGTTGACCGTAGACTTCACAGTCACGCTGCTGACGACACTGCGGTCAGCGAGCTCGCGGTCACAGCCAGACACAGTCACCGCTCACAGTCTGAAAGTACACACAATCATACACACTCGCCACTCGACTCGCACACAACGTCCTTTGAGCTGCTAGAGTAGAATGATGTGCTTTCCAGCCGCTAAAAATACAACACGTTACCACCGTCCTCCGCTGCCTCACGCCCACGCCGCACTCTGATGCCTTAGATTCGCCAAGAACGAGTTGCACTTCCGCACCTCCTTGACCTCTTTACTCCAATCGTCCAACTCCTTTTGCCTCTCCGCCCTCTCCACCGAAACCTTGGCCAACTGGCTCCTCTTCGCAAACACCTCCTTCCTCAACAACCGCTTCTGCTTCCTCGCGCGCATCAGTTGCGAGATGAGCGTCGTACGGTTATCCGTCTTCTCGCTCAGATTGAGAAAGTTGGAGCGAACCGATTTCCGCAACGTTTTGAGAGCCAAGAACGGCGCTTTAGCAGGTTGCTCCTCGATCGCGCTACGCAATTCATCGTCCACGATCGACCAGATGATGTCTACGTCGTTGAGGTACTTGGCTGATTTGCGTTTCTTGCCAGGCTGGCTAGAGTCCGGATCGTCTGCGTCTGCTTCCGCAGAGAAAACGAGCGAGAGGGCGCGCTTGAGCCGTTTTTGCATCTCGGGACCGGTCGGTCGGGCTCCAATCGCACCGCGACGCGGGCGATCGACGATGGTGCGATCCGTGATTGTTTCGTCCTCGAGTTCGGTGGGTATCTGGAAGAGGGCACGCTGAGCGATAGCCGCTGACTTGGGTGGTCGACCCCGACGTGGTGCTGGTGCAGATGTTTGCTTTGCAGGTATTTCGTTGCCCGGACTGCCCTGTCGTCGACGTTGACGGGAATCGAGATTGCGCTGGGCTGCGCGCGCGGCAGGCGAGTCTGCATGAGAACCAAGGCTGATATGAGATGCGCTCGTTCCTGCAATACTAGGACGCATACGACGCACCGACGAGTCGACATGGGTCGAAGACGCAGCTGGTGATGGAATCATCGGTAACGACTCGTCCATCTCATGCACTCCGCCATCCCATCCAGGCGAGCCATCCATCATGCCAGCGCCATCGCCACTCCCTCCTGATCCCGAGTAGCTGTCCTCGAGCTGACTGTCGATCTCGTGATTATCCTCCGATACTGGTGGCGAGTCATCATAAGCCGGAGCTGTTCGCACCTGTCCTTGTTTGAGAATGCGTGATGGAGCGGGCGTACTGCTGATAGGTGCTGAAGTTCTCGGTCTCTCCATACGCCGACCTACACCCATGCTTCCAGATGCATCCATGTGAGGCGAGTATGGCAGCTCATCTTCGTGCGACAATGGTGGTGGTGAGAACGCATCAAGATCGCCATCGTCGTCGAATGATCTCTCTGAACCAGTTGCCGCTCCTCGTTTCGCACCTGAAGCTCGAGGTCGAACAGCTTTGCGTCTGCCCGATGAGTCGACGGAGGTAGATGCATCTGCGTTGTTTGCGGAGGTCGTAGCGGCTCCAGCTCTCTTGGGCGGTAGCTGAAAGCGAAAGTCACGCTGCATTGCTACAGCGGTACCTGCACCACGCATACGCTCTTGTCGACGGTCTGCGAACCGGTTTTGTGATGAGGCTCGTGCAGCCGCCGATTGGCCGCCATTGTTGGAAGCGCCACCGCGCGAGCCTGATGCTCTACCGCTCATGTTGTGAGTTTGCTGCTATGGATGAGTTATAAATGCTGCAAAATCGTAGGGTCGAGAGATAGGTCCATGAGCCAAGATGCGTCGAGGTTGTCGCACAGATTGGATGCGTGGTGGTGGCTTTGTGCCTGTGCTCGGCTGCTACTGAGCGAATTTCGACGGTTGGTAGTGATAATGGTGATGATGATGGTGGTTGTGACTGTGACTGTGATGGATCGGGTGTTGAGTCCAAAAAGTGGAGAGAGAAGAGAGGCGCGTCTCGCCTTTCCTCGACGCGTATCTTTTTCGGTGCATCCAAAACCCTGCAGCTCACTCACTTTGTGAGATCACGCTTGAGTCTGCTTGTGACTTGTCCAAAATCGCGCTCTTTTTGGCCAAACAACATCATCACTTTCCCTTCCAATCACACCGCATTCATCTCACTTCACATCACACCCTCGCCTCAAATCACAATGCCGCCAAAAAGAACATCGAAACCAGCTGCGCAATGGGACGCATCCTCATCCACCATCCTACCACGTCAAAGAGGCCGAAACGCAGGCAACGTGTCGCTCAGTTCCACAGTAGGAGCACCCACGCCAGCCAGACCAACATCACGAGCCAATATGGCAGACTACTCGCTTGCATCCACTGTAGCATCGACGGCGAGACCGGCTCGTCCATCGAAGAATGTGTTGACCACAGCCGCTGCCCGCGCATTAACTTCAGCCGATACAAGCAGAGCCTCTACTTCCTACGCTTCTCCTGTAGCACCTCCGCCACGAGGCCGCAAACCCAAATCGATTCTCTCCACTCCAGCCAGTCGCGGCGGCAATCGAACCATGATCTCACCGCCCAACAGCGTGTCCTTTTCCGATCAGCCCAAACGTCGTGGACGCCCACCCAAGAACGCGGACTTTGACGCATCCTCCTCCGTCAGTGCACCGCGAAAGCGAGGCCGACCATCATCCAGAGACGACGCCTCTTCCACCACCTCTTCGGGCAAACGTCGCGGTCGACCACCCTCCGCAAAACAACCGCAACTCGGCCTCCCCAAAAGCCGACCCTCCCAATCCGCCGCACGCTACGTCCAACCCGACCCCACCGACTCCGGCTCCGAAGTCTCGCTCCTCGACGGCGAAGACGAGTCTGATTCCGCGTCCGACGCCTCCCCTTCCCAATCCGAGGACGACGAGGAGGCGCTTTCATCCGAAGACGAAGCGCGCCAACGCAACACCAGCCGCAAAAAGATCAAACGCAAGCACTGGCCGAGTGAGCGCGAACGACTGCGCAAATGGCGTCGCTTGAGCGTAGAAGAGCGCGAATGCGTCACTTCCGAAGGAGGGATGATTTGGAGAACCGCTATCCCGCTGTTGAATTCTATGCCCAAAAACATCCGGTCTATGGTAGCAGACAGCCTAACGCGCGCGTTGAACCGGATCGATGCCAAGCTGGAATCCGGTCTAGTGCCGCCCCTAGCGAGATTGCCACAGGGAAACACAACGTCAACCGCTGCACGTCGAGATCTAGCCAGCAGCATGCTCTCCTGGCGCTTGGAGGAAGAAGGAACGCTGCTACGCGCCGAAAACCCTACCCAACAGGTCGACGTCATGGGCTTGGGAATGAACGCAGACATTACAGAACTCGAACAGCTGCTGCTGCCGGAAGCAGAACACATCGTCGAACTATCAAAGACGCTAGCGCATCAATCGGAGCACCTCGAAACATCAACAGCTGCGATCGCGAGACTCAAACGCGATCGTAGACTCGTCAAAACCGGTGGTACGTCCGACTACCCGGGCAACTTGGAAGCGAGCGGTCTACTCTCCGTGTCAAACCTCAACACCGCCATCGATCCGACACTGTCGAGCTTTGTCCGCTTGTCAACCTAGCACGCGCGCAATGCAAAAGATCCTGGGGCCAATAATGACTGTGATAAAAAGCTGAAACGATACACAAAAAAGACTGAAAAGTAATTGTTCTGAGGCTCCCAACTCCTAGCCCGCTAACGATCGCCAAACGGATCGCCTCTCGCCTTCCCGTTCGCCGTCTCACCTCCTCCACCGGGCGCGGGCCCATTCAAGCCCATACCCAGATTACCAAAGATCAAATCCTCATCCAGCTGCGTCGACCTCGCGAGCGCCCTGTGGCTGAAGTTCGGCATGATGTTGTAACTCTGCTGATGCCACTTTGTCGAGTTGCCCGACGACGCAGCGAACGACCGACCTGCACCGATGCCGGCCATGTTGCCGCCAAACTCGCCCACCGGCGCCGACGACACCGAAGCCGCACCCGACGGCAACGGAGGAGGAGCATCCGCGAACCCAGCAGACATGGAAGCGACCGAAGGAGCGCGCGAGTAGTTGGTGCCCCGGATCGAACCGGCGGGCGTAGCAGGGCCCGATCGTCCACCGTAGAACGAGTTGTTGCTGGGTCCGGCCGTCGAGTTGAGCGCAGGCGAAGGCTGCTTCTGGATCACTTTGAAGGATCGCGTTGGCGAAGCGGGCATTTCGGGCGAGTTGCTTGCGGGTGGTGATGGTGTCGACTTGGTCACAGGCGCTGCAGCTGCAGCTGCGACGGGCGCAGGTGCAGGTGCAGACGACGCAGCAGGCTCAGCAACCGCTTGCGGGTACGGAGGCTTGCTCGAGTTGCCCATGTCCTTGGAAGCGCGCTTGAAGCCCCACTTGCTCGTCTTGGCCTTGCTGTCCTTGTCCTTGTTGTTATCGGACGACGATTTGGCGGCGGCAGCAGCAGCGACGGCTGCGCCGGAACCAACAGCCGCAGCAGTGCCAGCGGCAGCTCCGTTTCCATTCGAAGAAGATTTGGGATACGAAGCTGGCGCCGAGTCCTGTGATGCGGGTTTCGAAGTTGGGGCCGAATTTTGTGTCGCTGACTGGGCAGGAGCAGCAGGGGCGGCGGCAACAGCAGCGGGCAAAGCAGGAACGGGGGGAGGCGATTGCGAAGAGGGCGTATCCTTGAAAGACTCGGTAGAGGGGCTGAAGTCGGATGCACGGGCGGGCGAGTTAGAACGTGCCTGTTCACGCGACTGTTCACGCGATTGCTTGCGAGCAGCGATGGCAGCAGCGCCGATTCCACCAGCCGCGGCGGCAGCACCAGCACCGGCACCTACGCTCTTGGCACCGATACTCGAACCGGACGAAGGCTTGGAGGCGGCCGTGTTGTTTGCGGTAAAGAGAGTGGAAGAACCCGATGGTGCGCCAGATACACCTGAAGCGGTAGGGTCGGCAAAGACGTTCTTGGTTCCGATATCGCGCATCATGGGTGTGTTGGCGGTCTCGGGTGCAGTAGCGAGGGAGGCAGTCGAGTCGTTGTTGTTGGGAGCACGGAAAGCAGCTTCGTCGGCCTCGTCGTTGCGGAGGCGGCTCTGCTGAGCACGCTGCTTCTTCTTCTTCCTCATGAGGCAGAAAGCAAGGAGACCGAGGAGCGCCAAAACGATGACACCGCCAACGACACCACCAGCGATGGCACCAGTGGAGGAAGAAGAACCGGAGCTTGTGCTGCTGTTGTTAGCGTCGCTGGAACCATTGCCGCTAGAGTTGGAGCCGGAGCCGGAATTGGAACCAGAACCTGAGTTGCTAGTGGGCGAACTGGCAGCGGCAGAAGAGGTAGTGACGGTGGTACCACATTGGAAGTTGATGGGCTGAGTGACGGTAGCATACGTAGTGATGGGCTCTTCGTTCTGGTCGAGCAAACGGAAAGAGACTTGTTGCACGCCCGAGTTGGTGAGGGCAGTGAAGAAGGGAGCATACCACTGGTAGGTGTTGGTGTTGGCGTAGGCGGCGTTGAACTGGATTTCCGAGATCATGTTTGTGGTGGAAGTTCCCTGATAAACACCGAGATACTGAGCGTTGCCACTCTCGGCAGGAGTGAGGACGAGAGTGAAATAGAGGTAACTACACGAGATCTGAGTGACAGTGACGGTGAACGCCTGTGCAAGCTGGACATAAGCCAGCAAAGCGGCCAAGAGGCCGATTCGAGTCAAGAACTGCATTTTTGTGTTGTGGTGAAGAAGGATGGTGGTGAGGGTTGAGGTGCAGAGTCTGCTGCTGTGTTGTCTACGGGATGCACCTATACCACGCAGCAGTGGTGTTGTTGAGAAGGGAGAAACGGCCAATGGAGGTGCAAGCCGAGTAGGGAATCGTGCTAGCTGCCGGTGCTACGGATCCCCTCTTTTTGCAATTGACGCGAACCAAGCGACAATCGAAAGGCGGTGAAGAGGTGAAGAGGGAAGATGGTGACGAAGATGAAGAACGAAGGGAGAGAGTTGGATGAGGATGGCCGAATGAGAGAACCAGTCCGTGAGAGAGCAAAAGGAAGGAAAGTGAAAGAGAGTGGCAGTACTGTAGTAGCAGTAGTGGCAGCAGTAGCAGGCGGTACAACTCAAGCCTGTGAGTTGCGAGTGAGTTGCGAGTGAGTTGCGAGTGAGGCTTGAAGTTTTGAATCAGAGTGATTGAGCGAAGAGGTGACTGAAAGAGAGAGGAGCTCAAGATCGGTTGGTGAAAAGTCACACTGCGACGTGCCGAAGCATTATTTGCGTGTTGCTGCTGCAGTGCTCTGCTGTGCAAAAGGCGCACGGGATCCAAAACACCTGCTCGAAAAAAGATGAACGAGGGTGCAATCTCAAGCAAAATCAGACGCAGTATCGGCTGTTTTGTATGCGCACTCAACTGCACCATCTGCTGCGCTTCGATTTTCTACTTTGCGCTGCGCTGTGCTGCGCTGCTGTGTCGAAGAAAAACACAATCAGCTGAACTTGAACCCGACGCAGTCTCACTTTTTTGTTTTGTGTCATTTTCTAAGTGGGATCTCCGTGGGCAGCAGGGCAGAGAGGGAGAGAGAGAGAGGCGCGGAATAGGAGGATCAGCTAAAGAAAAAGGGGTGCAACTCAGGGTCGTCGCTCTTCAGCCACAAGAAAAACATCGAGGCAGTTGGACAGTCATTCAGAATTACGACACAGGAACAGAAGAGAAGCAGCACAATCGCAGTGCTCGCCTTTAGCGCTCGAACCAATTTGATTTTGATAAAATCACACTGCAGCAGCTGCAGCAGCACAGCTTTGGTGGTGGGCCCGAGTTGCGCTTTCTTCCGAACGTGACCATCAACAAGAAAAACATCATCGGAGAGCCTCGTTCCTTCAGCTTGTCTTGTCACAATCTCTCGAGTAGCTCTTCGAAGGAAGCGGTTGCGAGATCGAGATCAGTCAGTCAGTCGGACGAGGCGTTGCGCTACGGAATACAGCATACCAAGCCTCCGGGAACGTGCCACTGACAAACGAGCGTCGACTGGTGTGGCTGATCATCAAGGAAGAAGCTTTTTGTTTCCATTGTGGTTCTTTGAGACCAATTCTTTCGATCGCAGCACGGAGAGAAAGGCTAGAGCGATTGCTTTTGAACTTCTTGGCCACCATCAAATTTCGATCGTTTGCTTTCTCTCTCTCTCACCGTGTGTTGGTGACGTTTTCTCGAAGGCTTGGCGCATGCATTTTTGTGTGCAAACGCCATATCGGCCAAGCAGGATTCGGTCTCCACGCTGAATGTACACACATATCACAAGCACTGCCCTCGAAGCTCGATTGAGTAGCTTCCTGAAGCTTAGCAGCTCGAAAATGACCGATGCCAAAGAACCCATTAAGTTACCTTCCTTCCACAGCCTGTGTGCACTTTGGCGAGCTGCGAATGACCGGCCTTCGGTGCCTGACCAATCTGCCAACCTTCAGCGAGCTACGGGGCGACACAGGCATCGGAAGCGCAAACGAGTTGCCGTCGGAAAGATTCCCGTTTCTGCTCTCTCTACATATGCGATGTCGAGGTGCATTTGGTGTGCCTCTTAAGCGACGCGGGTTGACGGCAACCCAACACGCGGTCCTGCTACTGTACCGAGCGATTACACAAGTTGAGAGAGAGAGAGAGAGAGAGAGAGAGAGCGGGGGATCGACTGCGCTTTTGCGATGTGCAGATTTCGATTTTCCAAAACTGCGTAGACCAGAGCAAGGGTCTTGATGGTGTGTTTTTCTCTTTCTCAATCACCGGTCTCAGCGTCGAAAAAGAGGAACGGGTTCATGCGAGCAGAACAAAAATGCAACTGGCGATGCCGCCAAACCGCAGTCTCTCGGCAAGTTCTTGGCTGACGTCGAGCTACCTTTTTCCTTCCCAATCAGCTGCGTACGTCTACACTTCCTCGCCCCGACTCGTACACTTCTATAACCGGTCGTGAAGCTGTTCAAAATGCAAAGCCGACGTCGTTTGTCAAAACGCAATCTCACAGGGAAGGACCAGCCAATTTGCATGACACGCTCTCTCTTGGCGATGGCGCTGCAGATCAAACAATGGTCGTCTGTCGTTGTTTCAATTTTGATTTTTCTCAGGCTTCGGAAGTGCGGGTCTGAATCCCACGCGGGAACGAGGCAAGGAAGAAATTGGACCGCGGCCCTGTCAGCTTCAGCCCGCATTCTTGACATCAGTCCTCTTCGCAATGCCGTTGGAACAAGGCGTATACGCTTAATGGCAGCGATGTGGTTGATAATGCTAAGATAATGATACACTGTAAGATACAAGCAATTGGGGCATTGCGATTGCAGCGGAATGGCGGCAACCATATTAGCTGAAGAGCTGATCAACGTCGACTTCATTGTCCGCGTTTCCGCCTTTCGAATTGGTCTTGGAATTGCGCTTGGTCGTCCATTTGCGCAGGCCGCTGGTGGGCTTGGACGACTTGGACGATAATTCTTTCCACATGTCGGCTTCTCCTTCACGATTAGGCGATATCGATGCGGATGCTGGATTCGAAGATCGGCCCAGATCCAGAGGTGGCAGATGCTCTGTCTCGACAGCTCGGTGGTGTGCATCTCCACCCATACGGGAGCTGCTTGCAGCCATAGCTGGAGAACGATCGTTCGACGCTGAGGCAATACTGTTCGCGTTCAGCAAGGGAGAGCTGCGGAACACCTTGGTGATCGATTGAGACGATCGGCTGCGTTCCTTCCAAAATGGCGGTCGAGCCGGCGACGCTGCTCGTTTGGTTGGCTCGTCACCGCCAGTCACAGAGTCGGGTACATTCGGTTGCTCGCCGTCGAGCATCTCGATCAGACGACTTCCCGTCTTGTTGATGCTCGACGTGCTGTTGTTGGCCGAATGCTGTCCCAGACGCCTGCCTGCTGCGCCCAGCTGCGGCTTTTCGGCCGCATCCACCCAGAACTCGCCCATCTTTGAATCGCCGCTCATGTCTCGCTGAGGCTGCTTGCCAGTTTCACCTTCTTCAGCGATCGTGGGAGGTCCTTGACTGTGCACATCGCTCGAGCCAATGACGCGCAGTGGACCTTTGACAGCGCCAGTATACGTGTTGTACGTACCATCGCTGTTGAAAGTTCCGCCATTCGAGGGGTCGCTGGATCGGATCGTGTCTGTGCCTGGCTCGGCTGTCAGGCGTGGGTCCATGCTAGCCGAAAAAGATGAAGTGGGTGCGAATGCAGCAGCACCCTGCATCATAAGGGGACTCGATGCAGGGATCGACGGAAGCTTGGGTGGGATGCTGCGGTCGCCACGGCTACTGAACGCGCTGGATTGCATCGAGTGGTGATCTGCGCTGGCCACTTCCGAAACAGCCGTCGAGCCAGGGATCGTACTCAAGTGTGACTGGTAGCCAGCAAGTCCTGCGGCTGGTGGTCGGCGTTCTTGCAGAGTCTCGACTTCGCCGTGCGAATGAGCCGATGGCGCAGCTGGGGGAGACATGGCGAGCGCACTTGCATGCGACCCTCGGCGACTTCTGGCGTCGTTTGACGAGACGGCATCCGACCAACCGGGTTCGCCCATGGGCCCGCTCTGAGACAGACTGCGCATGCGGGCGGCTTCACTTGCGGCGACATAGTCGGAAGGAGCTGCACCCATTGGCAAGCCCGACATGCCAGCATTGCCTGCATGGACCTGCGGAGGTGAAGCTGGCATGCTGGACGCAGCATTGCCGTTGTGGTAAGCAACTGCCGCTGAACCCGCAGCAATCGTGGATGCAGGCATGGCTCGAGGATCGACACCGGGAGGCATGTATGGCTCGTAGAAGGCAGTTCGATGCACATCCGGATATGCGCCACCGAAAGCAGCTGAGCTGTCGTAGCTGTTGACGGGCGCACCGTTCATTGGCTGACCGTAGTGGCTGCCATGCGAGTGTGGGAACGACGCTGCCGAGCCCATGAGGAAGCTGGGTGCGAGCGAAGTGGTCGATGGCCTATGCACGTGGGCAGAGCGAGCGTCCGAGGTTGAGGCGGCGGCGTTGAGTTGCGAACCGCTGTAGAGCGACATGTCGGTGGTGCTGAGCAAAGGCATCGAGGATCCGGCATCTGTCATGTTGAGTGAGCTGCTGTAGTTGCCCGACGTTGGACGTGTGCGTGAGCCTGACGGGTTGGGTGGAAGGCCTGCGATGACAGCAGGTCCCTTTTCTTCTGTGCTGTCGGGGAAGGGATTTTGAGCCTTCTTCTTCGCATTGGATCGCTTTCTGTAGAGGCAAGCTAGGACGACCATGAAGGCAATGAGAGCAACGCCTCCAACTGCGCCTCCAACAATTGCACCGATGGGAGTTGATGAAGTTCGAGAGGATGGAGAAGAGGAATTGGAGCCTGAAGAAGCGCCATTGGCCGAGTCTGTTGAGGAGCTGGTGGGTGCGCTGGAGCTGGAGCTGGAACTTGCTGTAGCGCTGCTGGTGGGGGTGCTCGTATAGCCGGGAAGATCAGAAGCTGCGATGGTGGAAGTGACGACTACGACAGACTCGCTCGCCGTCACCGTGACAGCTTCGGTGACCACCGTGGACATGATGAGCTGCGTTGAAGTGGTGATCAGAAAGTCACCTTGGACTCATACGCGATACCGACTAGATGCTAGCTCAATGCTTTATACCGAAGGAGGAGTCTGTCT
This sequence comes from Sporisorium iseilematis-ciliati, assembly GCA_001748505.1. Classification (NCBI taxonomy): domain Eukaryota; kingdom Fungi; phylum Basidiomycota; class Ustilaginomycetes; order Ustilaginales; family Ustilaginaceae; genus Sporisorium; species Sporisorium iseilematis-ciliati. Next base: position 98,780 of record MJEU01000036.1, on the reverse strand, counting down.
GTCTTGCCACGACCCGTGAGGCTGAGGCAGAGGGATGGTGAAGCTGAGGATCGGAGGAGCAAGGTGGTCTTGATGGGTAAAAGGACGTTTCCGATAGAGACGAATGCAAAACGAGCATAAATTTGGATCTGCGCTTCTTGTGCGTTTGAACGCCGTGGTTGGTTGTCGGGACTGCAGTGACCAGCTGAGACCAGAAAAGTGGATAGATAGATAGATTGCTGGCTGCTGCATGCCACTACTGTATCCTCGCTTAGGATGAATGATCACATCGAATCGCTCGTTGGCCAGAGTGAGTTGAAGCGAAGCAGAGTGCGTAGACCGTCGCCTTTGGCTCAAAGTGGCGCTGTTGGACTACGCCTCCGCGTTACGCTCAGACTGACAGGCTAACTACGTAGTGTACTGCAAACTCAGTTTAGCGGCGGCAGAGTTGCGTTGCGAGTTTCATGAATCCTCGCCAATCGAGTTGAGCGGAGCGCAATACCCAAGCGAAGATCAGTCAGAAGACCGTCTCAGTGCGCTGCAGAGAGGAAACAAAAAAGAAATCGCCGCAACTCCGACAAACAGCGACAAAGGACAGAGACCCTTTTTGCAAGTCGCAAGAACACCGCCGGTCAACGACGAGATTTCCGCAAAAGTGACGAAAGATGAGAGCGTCGTCTGCTGCTTGACAAAGTGGCGCCAAGAGGGGCTGACAGAGCGTAGTCCGGCCAATTGGGCATGTGCAACGGGCATTTCTTTACGTTACCCCAACTGCCAACGGCAAATTTGTCTCGCTGTGCTGGCCTCTCGCTTGTCTAAATTTGGAAACGCATTGTGATGCTCAGGAACAGCAAGACGATCGGTCGCAAGACGACGGAAAGGGGACCAAGTGCTGGCAAGGCATGTACTGCACTGATTCCGTTCAGGAGAGGACTTCGTCAAGCATCAAGTCGAGGTCTTGTCTCGGTCGTCGACAGAGAAAGCTTCGTCACTGAATCCATTGACGGCAGTGACAGCGGCGTTCTCGCCGTCCAGCGCGGCAATACGAGCCAGAGTCTTGAAAAGCCATCTTGCTCCCTTGTAGCAGCGACATGGAGATCATCGTCGGCAATTCTCAGGAGTGAGTATGACCAGCATAGGTGACACAACATGATGGATTAGTAAGTCTACTATCCGCCATCAGGATAGGTGATTAGTAGCAAAGTAGAAAAGGTCACTCGAAAAAGAGATTGAAAAAGATGGCTCCATAAAGCGGCATCAAAATCCCCTCAGAATACCTTGATCGCCGATCTGGCAGCAGCACCAAAAAAGCTGGGATGTTAGATCCTAGAGCTTGATGAACTGATGGTCGCCCGCAAAATCTCGAGTGAGGCCATCGTGAGCGCGGATTGCGCAATTTCGGCGCTTCCCCGGCCAAGGCTGATTGACAGCTGCAGCTCACCTCAGCCAATCCAAACACTTTCTGAGTCGGACTGCGCTGTGCTGCCGTTTTTTTTTCCTCTTTGCAGCTTGATAATCCGTCGAGTCTTTTCGTAGATTTCTTCTCGCGTTGGAAGAATTCAGCTTTGGAGAAGAGCGGTCTTCCTCCGGACCCTTGCTGAATCGTGAATTCCAAGGCCACTGCAGCTGCTGTGCCCGGTCCGGAATCGCAGCAAACAACCCTTGGCTGACTCAAGATCAAAGCAGGTCGACACCGACACCTTCCTTTCCTTCTCACCAACCCCATCGTCGACTCTCAAAAGATGGCTGCTACATCGTCGCAGTCGCTCTACCAGAGCGCCGCCATCTTCGCCGGTGGTCTCGCCATCGGCGCTGGTACGCTCGCCCTTTCGCGTGCCGCTTTCGCCCCCGCTCACAAGCCTAACAAGTCCATCAAGCGCAAGGTCTCCGACGCTAAGCTCCGTTCCCAGGATACCAAGTCCACCTCAGGCTCCACCACCGCTGTCACCGCCAAGGACGCTTCCACCGCCCTCGCTGGTGTCGTCGGTGCTGGCCGCGTCGACCCCCCTGCCTCCAAGCAGCTCGACGAGGTCGATGCCAAAGGTGCTGGCCCCGCTCCTCCTGCCAAGCCTGAGCTGCCCGGTCATGTCGCTCCCAACGGCGTCGATGCTACCGCCGGTGGCCAGAAGCTCACTGGTCTCGTCAACTCTCAGCCCAACAACGCCGCCGCCCCTGAGCCTGCTCCTGCCAACCGCGCCAAGCATGTCGATGCTCACATGGACCTCAGCACCGTCAACGGCCCCTCTGAAGCCGAAATCGCTGCCAAGGTTGCCGCTCAGTCCTGGCTCCTCGGTGTCTCCAGCACCAAGCTCACCAGCACCGCCGCTATCGACTCCATCGCCTACGGCAACAGCACCGCCATCTTCAGCTACGAGAGCGAGGCAAACGGTGGCTTCGGCGCTTACAGCGAGAAGGAGGCTCAGCTCGCTGCCGAAAAGGGCTGGTTCAAGGGTCGCCCTTCCGTCTTTAAGATGCAGACCCGCTCCGGTGCCGGTAGCGCCATCATTGGCTACCTCAACGCCAAGGGTGGCTCTTCCTCCACTGAGCCTGCCAAGGTGGTGACCGCCCTCACCAACGCCGCCGGTTTCGCTGCTATGGCTCCTGCGCTTGCCGCCTACAATGGTTCCGACAACGCCAAGCTCGTTCTGCAGGTCTCTGCTGCCACCCACTTTGCTGAGCAGGACCAGGAGCTCTCGATCGGCAACGACTACGCTTCCGTCCTCTCCGCTGCCGCTGCTCTCCCCGACTCGTTCGAGGTGCTCCTCTCTGCCACCCGTCAGGAGGCTGTCGACTTCGCTCAGTACGCCTACCAATCCTCCAAGAACGTCGTCCACGTCTTTGACGGCGCCTTTGCTGGTCGTGAGGTCGGCACTCTCAACATCCCTACCAAGGGTCAGAAGGTCGATGTTCCCGAGCCTTTCCTCTTCACCGGCTCGCCCAAGGCTCAGACCGTCCTTGTCGTCCCCAGCGGCTCTTACAGCCAGGCTGCTCGTGCCGTCCTCGTCACCTTGCCTCCCGCTGTCCGCCACAACGTCGCCCTCCTCTCTGTTCGCAGCCTGCGCGACTGGGACGAGGCTGACCTCCGCAAGGCCCTTCCCAAGTCGGTCGAGTCGCTCCACATCCTCGAGGAGGTCTCCGGCGGTGCCGCTTCCGGCCAGCTGTACGAGGACATCGTCTCTTCTGTCTTCGGCGGCGAGTTCGCTGACTCCGACGTACCTTCCCACGTCTTCCCTCTTACCCTCGCCCCTGGCCAGGACTTGACCGCCGGCGAGCTCCACAAGCTCCTCGAGACTCTCGGTGCCAACCACAAGGCTGCTCTCAAGCTCCAGGACGTGCTCGATGAAGCCGAGGAGACCCACGCCGACCTGCTCGCTCTCTCGGGCGCTTCGGTCGTCACCTTCTTCGACAGCGAGACCAGCCCCACCGCTCCTCTCGCTCAGCTCACCGCTCGTGCCATCCGTGACCGTGGTGCCGACACTCAGCTCCACGCTCGTCTCCTCTCGCGTTACGACAACTTCGAGGCCTCGGGCATCCTTCGCTCCGACATCATCCTCTCCAGCCGTCCCGAGTCGGCTGCTGATGCCCCCATCGTTCTTGCTGCTGAAGAGAACGCTGCCAAGGTGCTCGTCGTCAGCGACCCCGCCACCACCCTCAAGAGCTACGCTCCCTTCCAGTCGCTCGTCCGTGGCGGTACCGTCATCTTCAACACCCCTGGTTGGGAGGTCGCCGAGCTCGACTCCAAGCTGCGTGCCGAGGACAAGCGCGTTCTCGCTCAGAAGAGCGCCCGTCTCCTCCTTGTCGACGCTGCCGCTGTTGTCGAGAAGCTCAACACCAAGACTGCCAACGCCAGCGGCGGCAAGGCCAAGGTCGGCGACAACGTCGTTCCCGCCGAGATCGCTGCCGCCGTGCTCCTCGTTGCTGTTCTGCGTGTCCAGCTCAACACCTCTGGCGCTGCTCTCGCCGCTTTCCTCAAGCGCGTGCTCGGCACCGCTCCCGTCGGTATCGACGGTGTCGAGGGTCTCGTCTCGGCTGCCGAGAGTGCCATCCAGCTCCACGCCTTCAGCGACGACGAGTGGTCCAAGGCTGAGCCCATTTCGGAGGCCGAGCAGAACGCTCCTCTGCGCCCCACTCAGATCCGCTACAACGGATTCGGCCCCAACCCAGATGCTGCCACTGTCGGCGTCGAGGTCGCTCCCTTCCGCAGCACCTGGGCTCAGTCGGCTTGGCAGCACCTCTTCTCGGAGGCTTACGACACCAAGCCTGACTCGCTCCGCCCCGACCTGCCTGAGCAGACCTGGGTTGTCGAGGTCACCGAGAACCGCCGTCTCACCCCCGTCGACTACGACCGAAACGTCTTCCACATGGAGCTCAGCACCAAGGGTACCGACCTCAAGTACGAAGTTGGTGAGGCGCTCGGTGTCCACGGTTGGAACGACGAGCAGGAAGTTGCCGAGTTCATCAAGTGGGCCGGCTTCGACGCCGACGAGATCGTCAACGCTCCCAGCCTCACCGAGGCCGGCAAGCACGAGAGCCGCACCGTTTTCCAGACCTTGCAGCAGAACCTCGACATCTTTGGTAAGCCTCCCAAGCGCTTCTACGAGGAGCTTGGCAAGCTTGCTACCAACCGCGACGAGGCTCGCTGGTTGCGCTTCATCAGCTCGGCTGAGGGCTCGTACACCTTCAAGAAGCTTTCCGAGATCGAGACGCTCACGTACGCCGATGTGCTTCGCATGTTCCCCTCGGCCCGTCTGCCCATTGACCAGCTGCTGACGCTCGTGGAGCCTATCAAGCCTCGTCACTACTCGATCGCCTCCGCTCAGGCGGCTGTCGGCGAGTCGATCCACCTGCTCATCGTCACTGTTGACTGGAAGACTCCCAGCGGCAGCCCGCGATACGGTCAGTGCACGCGATACCTGTCGGCGCTCAAGCCTGGTGCCAAGGTGACGGTCTCGCTCAAGCCCTCGGTGATGAAGCTGCCGCCCATCGACTCGCAGCCCATCATCATGGCTGGTCTCGGTACCGGTGCTGCTCCCTTCCGTGCCTTTATCCAGGCTCGTGCCCACAAGAAGGCGCAGGGTATCGACGTCGGCCCGCTCGTCTACTACTTCGGTTCTCGTTACCGTTCCTCCGAATACCTGTACGGTGAAGAGCTTGAAGCCTACACCCAGGACGGCGTCATCCAGCACATGGGTCTCGCCTTCTCCCGTGACACGTCTAAGAAGGTCTACATCCAACACAAGATCTTGGAGGATGGCGACCTGCTCACTCAGTACCTCGGACCCGAGATCGAGAAGCTCGAGGCTGCCGGTGGTAAGGCTGAGGTCGTGCTCCAGGACGGCCTGATCAACGACGAGGATGTCGAGGAGGGCAAGAAGGGCTACTTCTTCGTCTGTGGTCCTACTTGGCCAGTGCCTGATATCCACGAGGCTCTCGTTGGCGCTTTCGTCAAGAAGGGTCTGACCAAGGATCAGGCTGAGAAGAAGATGGAGGCTCTCAAGGAGGATGAGCGATACGTTTTGGAGGTGTACTAAGTGCGTCGCCTTTGAGCCCATTGTACCGTGGAATGTCCCTTTAGATCCTTCTGAAAATGATCATCTTCCTTCATCTCTTGACCAATGCGTCTGTGTGTTAGTCGTGCGTGTAAGTGCCTTTGAGTTGTGAGCCGCCGTTTAGCATTCCTCAGCCCTGTCGCACGCCATGCAATAAGAGTTTGTGAAGCTTTTGATTGGTGAGGAATGCATGAACAATCCCGGGTATATTGCGAACGAATTGATGGGTTAGGAAGAGCGACTAGCCCCAAGCAGCCGTCGTACTGTAGTTGACTATCAGATGACCTTCGGTTCCAAAGCACTGCAGCCATAACAAGAACCAAATTGTCAGTCTACAAAAACCACCGTACTCCAAGCTACATCGGAGACACTCACCCTATACAAGTTGCCCACGGTGTCATCCGGAGCCGGGCTGAAGGATGCGTTGATGTACAAGAACTGTCGCACCGAAACGAGAGACAACCAGTCAGTTTGAACGAAGACGAAGAAAGATACGAGGGTCAAAGAAAACCTACGAGTGAATCGCTGGGCTTGAAGTTCAGCTCTTTCCGCAAAAACACTGTGACAGCTTGGAACCGGTTGAATGCTGTAATGCGGAAGTGGTTGTTCTGTTCGTTCGGACGGGAGGAAGGCGAGGATGCTGAGCGTCGATGTTGATAGACAGTGTCAGTGGAAGAAGCGAAGAGCGTACCTTCATAATGGGTGCATTGCCGATGGCTTTGAATCGGACCACGACTGCGTGACGGTCATCACAAGTGAGGCGGAGAGTGCGGCGGAGTCAGTGACTGGGCCCTTCGCTTTGCGGTGCTGAACAGTTGTGGCCGCTTCAATGATTAGAACACACCTTTGGAAGAGTCCCGTTTCTTGTACTGCTCGAGCGCCTGCAATGCTGCTGCTGATGGGCTTCCTGTGGACGACGATATCGCAGCTGCCGAGCCTAGCTGTCGGTCGAGCTCTATAAGTGTGGGTCAGCGGAGTGATGAAGGCGTCAGAAGTTGAGTCGTCAAGAAACCTGGGCACAAGGGGCGATCAGACGCACCTTGGTTGGGCGTTAGTGTGCTTGCCGTCGTCATCTTCTTGATGTCGCCTACCGCTGCACTGCTGCGGCTTGATTGCTGGATGTCTCTGTGTATGCTGCTGTGATCGTGACCGCAAGCAGCCTCGTTGATGTTGACGATCGATTGAATGTGGGTTCGACGGTGAACGCAAGTGTTGCTTTCAGGGTCCATTCGAGACCAGCTTGCTCACCGTGCATGCGTGTTGATCCGAGCGCGACGGATCGGGTCCGCATTACCTAAGCGTGTGTAATGCTGCTGACCAGACAAGCCTCGGCCGAGCTTTGACTCGCATGTGATTTTGGTCGAATACAAATTGTATACCTGGAAGGCGAGATTTTAGCAAAATTCGGAAATTCAAGTCACATTTCGAATTGGCCACTCAACCACGCCAGCAACCGTCACTGTGACAGACTGGCTACGCCTTTCGCCTGTCTGGCCTATGTGGCCAAGAGAGCGGTGTGCAAGCACGAACAAAATTTAAGGCAGCAGACAAGCAGAATCGACGAAAGCGTTCGAGAAATTTTCCTTGAGAAATTTCGCAAAGGCGAAGGCGAAGCGACGTGCAACTCTAGCGAGGCAGCCAAGCCAGTCAATTTTGAGCCACACTGCGACAGCCCAGAAGACTTTGAGGTTCGCGAGTTCTCGAGTTGAGTGTGGGCTGCCTTTGCGATCAGTATCAAACATCGAAACCTCCTCGTCTCCATCACCATCCCTTCATCACCATCCCCCTTTCCGTCAAGAACAATGTCGGCTCAGATTCGAACGTATGTATCATTCGTACAAGAGTGATAGCGATCCCCGACAGCATAGCGGTGACAGCAACGAAAGCAGCAGCAGCATCGACCATCGACAGTGGACAATCGACAAAGTAGGAACAGCAGCAGCAGTATACGCCATCAGTTCCATCCGACCAAAGAGTATCAGCCATCTTCATAGCATCAGCAGGCTGATGACCAGCAGAAATGGATGAATACACTTCATCGATGTTCGCAGTCGGAAGGGCAAATTCGTCGAGCATGACTGCAGCACGAAACTACTTTCAACCTACTCGATGCAACGGCCGGTCAGGAAGCATTTGAACAAACAAGTTCTGGGTCGGATAGATGGAGGCGATTGTATCCGTTCCGCAAGTTGCGGTGTGGATGATCTGCACTTCGTGGAAATGGTGCGACCAAGGACTGTCGATTGATCAACCACTCGGCAAATCACAACGACATCTCACCAAGGTTTCAGCAACGACGACGATGCTAGGGATGCCGCACCGTCGCATCCGCCATTCCATCACCGCATCTGTTCCGGCATCGTGGCTCAGATCCGACTCTACTCGTGCTGTGCCATCGATCAGAGTTCAATGCCGCCTTTCCTTCAGCTGCTTTCACATTCCGACAACGATCGCTGCCCTGCTCTCTACCCGCCCAGCTGCTCATGCCACGATCGCCGCTCTATTCGTTACCCTTTGCATTCCCACAACAGTGCAAAATGCTAACATTCCTGCAAATCATTTGTTTCTACTTATCCACCACAGCACCGTCCCTGCGGCTCACGACGTCCTCGTCCCCGAGACTCTCCTCAAGAAGAGGAAGTCCGACGCCAAGGCTCGTGAGGAGAAGGCCGCCAAGGCCGCCGAGACCAAGAAGGTAAGCATTCTTTTCCAACGATGGATTCCCGACAACCTCGCAACCAGCAGAAGGAAAGGGAAGGCGTACAATGATTCAGGATTTCCGCAGCAGTGATCGCAATCGTATGGATGGGGCGGAAGACATACTTGGAAGATCAGGCTAAGGCGACAAAGGACAAACACAGTGATGCATAACAACCAACCTTTTCGGGCTAGTCTTCGGACAATGTTGCCGAAATATACCATCTTTCGGGGCTGAGGTTTCCTTTTTCTTAAGAGCTATTTGCGCTCGTCGGTGGATGCGTTAGGAAGGGAAGAAGAGAAGGACAATAACGGATACGGTCTGCACGGGTTGCGACGGTGGGATCCATCTTTCCGTCAAATTTTTGCGACGGCTGTCTGACCATTTCTCGCTCTTTCCTTCACTGCATCATTTACAACAGGCCAACCTCGCCAAGCGCAAGGTCGTCTTCAAGCGCGCCGAGCAGTACACCAAGGAGTACCGCACCGCCGAGCGTGAGGAGATCCGTCTCCGCCGTGCCGCCAAGGCCAAGGGTGACTTCTACGTTGCCGGCCAGCCCAAGGTCGTCTTCGTCGTCCGTCTCCGTGGTATCAACAACATTGCCCCCAAGCCCCGCAAGATCCTGCAGCTCCTCCGTCTCCTCCAGATCAACAACGGTGTCTTTGTTCGTTTGACCAAGGCCACCTCGCAAATGCTCCAGCTCGTGCAGCCTTACGTCACCTACGGTGCCCCCAACCTCAAGACCATCCGTGAGCTCGTCTACAAGCGTGGTTACGCCAAGGTCAACCGTCAGCGTCTCCCCATCAACGACAACAAGATCATCGAGGACAACCTCGGCAAGTACGGCATCCTCTCGATCGAGGACATCATTCACGAGATCGCCACCTGCGGCCCCAACTTCAAGGCCGTCACCAACTTCCTCTGGGCCTTTAAGCTCTCGAACCCCAACGGTGGTTTCAAGGGCAAGAAGCTCACCCACTACACCGAGGGCGGCAACACTGGTGACCGAGGCGAGGCCATCAACGCTCTCGTCCGCCGAATGAACTAAGCGCGACGTTTCGAAACACATCCGACACTGTCTAGCTCGACTAGATGGTGTTGATTGGATTTGATCTGTTGCGTTTTGTCCTTGCGTTCGTTGTGTATTACCTCTTTTCTCTCTTGCATTGTCCCCTTTTCACCGCACACACTATTCCCTCCCGACGACCTCGGTCCAGGTGCCGGCTCGTTGGGATACACACTCCAAAAAAGCGTTGAACATCGTTGGCGCACAGCATACGAACATACACACTATTGACTCTCTCATTCAGTTGGTTCTGTGGATTTTGCTGGGCTGTCTCGAAAGCTTTCAAAGTGTTTGCATTTCGTGCTATGCGCCGTTCAACACTGTTCTCTTGCCGTCCCCATCGCACACTCTCCGCTGCTCCTTTTTCTCACTTGTATACTTTTCTTCTCCCACTTTGGGCAGTGGACGAAGCATGGTGGATCGAGAACAACCCCTCATGTCATCATCATAACACTAAAACTTCCTCACTGAAATTACAGCAATCCTCGATTCGGTCTCATTCACAAATCAGTGTGCATTGGATGTGCATTTGTGTGCTTGACCCTCGTGCTGTCACTGTGACTGTTGTATGAAAATGTATTGTCATTCCAAGAAGCATCACAGGTCTATCATCGACGAAAGATTGATCTACTTGGCCTTGTTCAGATCTCTCGTCACGCTATCGAGATCCAACTCCAAGATATCTTTGATCACCTTGCCGATGTTGGTGTTGTCCTGGTTACCCGCCAATCTGTTCGCCTCAGCGCCGTACGCATAGACATTGATATCGATACCCGTATGGCCGCTGGTCGAGAAGCCGATCTCTGCTCTCCTCGCAGCGATATCAGAGATGACCCTCCTGATCCCATCGAGGTTCACGCCCGGAACAGGACCCAGCAAGTTGGACGCATCCAGTGTCTTCCTTCCCTCAGCCGTGTGAGTATGGCGCAGCACCCTCGCAGCAGCCGCGAGCTCCTGGTCCGACTTGACAAGTTCGGCCTTGACAACCCTCCACACCTTGTCAACCTCATCCTCTGTCACCTCGCCACCTTGTGCCTCACCTACAAATCCAAGCCCGCTCTCGCCCAAAATCTTCTCCTTGATGAAATCACGCACCAAGCTCTCCTTCACCTCGCCTCGTTTCGACCTGGCAGAGCGAACGAAATCAATCAACACCGCCGTCAAGATCGGCGTCGAATGTTTAGCGTTCAACAGCCTCTCCGGGTAGTACGCATAGTTGGGATACTCTTCGGACAACTGACGTCCCAAAGTGACTCCACCAGTCTCGTGATCCGAAGTCGAGATCAGCAGCGTCCTCTCCGTCTTGGAGTCGTGTTGATCAGCCCACTTCTTGACAAGCTCGATCGTATCGTGGTAAGCCAGCGCTTCACGCGCATGGCAAGCGGGATCGTTGTTGTGCGCACACAAATCGATCTGCGAGCCTTCGATCATGAGTATGAAACCTTTGTCGTTCTGCTTCGAGTTGCCGAGCAGGTCCAGCGCCTTGCTAGCGTAGTGCGAGAGAGGCTTGAGCGGCAGCGGAGCGGGGATGTTGACTCGGTCAATCTCGTACGGCGTATTGGTGGGCGAGAGCAACGCCATGAACGGCAATTCGGGTTCTTTGCTGAAAACGTCACCGTCCGAAAGCATCGTGAAGAATCCTACGTCGGCCGAAGTGTTCGTCGGGAACGCAACCCTCACATCCCATCCCAACTCCTTCGCATACTCTACCGTATCCTCCTCATCCTGTCTGCACGAAGCTACACTCGACTGAGGCAAAAACGCACACCCACCACCACCAATCGCCAAATCCAACGTTCTCTCACCCAACGGATTCCTCTCCCCGCCAATCATCTGGGACGCAATCAACGGCTCCTCCGCCCTCGAAGCCGCATGGCTGATAAACGCAGCCGGCGTAGCATCGGTCAGCCTCGAAGTCACAACAACACCCGTCAACAACCCTTTCCGCTTCGCCGCTTCGAACACCGTCCCGCAAGCTTTGCCATCAGGAGTGACCCCGATCGCGCCGTTGTACGATTTCGCAGCGCACGAGAACGCGGTTGCTCCCGCTGCAGAGTCGGTGATCAACGACGACGAGGATCGGGATCGATGCGTTCCCACCAGGATCGTATCGAGAGGCAGCTGATAGGCGCTGTTGTAGTCGGTATCGTTGTTCAACGCCTGCGCGAAATGACGCGTGAACGTGACCGAAGCGGGACCGTATCCGTCGCTGATGAGGAGGACAATGTTGGTCTTGACGCTGTGCGGCGTCCACGGCCAGCGCCAGACGCCGGAGGACAGATCGGAGGCATACTCGATGGACGCGTAAGGGAAGAGCAGGAAGAGGGTCACCAGAGCCGAGGCGAGAAAGTCTCGAAGCTTCTTGCGAAAGGTATAGGGTGCAACGGTCGGTAAGGTGGCGTGTGGTAGGGTGTCATGACGGCGGCGTTGGCCGATGGGCGCTGGTAGCTTCTCGTCCCTGTCCATCTTGGAGTTACAGCGACGATGTTTCGGATTCTATGAGCGAGTCGATAGAGAGGAGACAGGGAGGACCCTTGATCGACATCGAACAAGAGATGCGTGCGTGTGTCAGTGTGTGCCGTTCGTGCACGGATGCGGAGTTTCGGGCATTTTTTTTCGGCGCTGAATTGTGAGATCGTCGTTGGATTGAGCAGCGTAATTTACGCGAAAAAGCGTGACTGCGCACGTCGCAAAAGAAAAAAAAAGTGACGTAGGAGCGACACTGTGTGCAGCTGCTGCGTCAAAAAAGAAAGCACAGCCCGCGTGCCACAGAGTGTCGGCTAAATTGTGATTTCATTTTGGACACCGCCTTCAGGTAGAGCGAGCGAGCGAAACGGGCTGTGTACCACTGACCGTGCCGCGGCGGGCAGTGTATGTTTCGGGAGGATGCCAAGAACACCAAAGCCGTCAAAAGAGACGAGTCAGGCACCAACGGAGAGAGGGAAAGAGAGTGGAGGAGAAAAAGGTGGGTTTTACATGGTCCGTGTTGCCAACTCAATCGTGACTTGCTTTTCATCTTCAGCAGGCTCAGCTTTCTCCTGAACAAGATATAAGAAAGCTCTCTTGTGCAAGGCTACGAACATCCACCACATCAATACCAATCCAACACTCAATCTCAAACACACATCATGTCCTGGCAGCAAAATCCTTACCCGCCTCAACAAGGTTACGGCGCACCTCCTCCCATGCCTCAAGGTGGATACGGCGGATACGGTCCTCCGGCTGGACCTCCTCCTCCTCACGCTGGCGGCTATGGTGCACCACCTCCTCCTCAAGCACCCTACGGCGGCGGCGGCTATGCTCCTCCTCCCGGTCCACCTCAGCATCATCACCAGCACCACCACCATCAGCCGCCGCATCACGCTCCACACCACGGCTATGGTGCACCTGCACCACCTGCTCCCGGAGGACCCGGCGCCTATTACCTCGGTGTACCCGTCCCACCTCCGCCTCCCAACATGCCTGCCCCACCTCCGCCCGGCTACAACCCAGCGCAGGACGTCGAAAGGATCCGAAAAGCCACCAAGGGATTCGGCACCGACGAAGGCGCCCTCATCGCCACGCTAGCCCCACTTGACGCCTACCAGATCGATGCGCTCCGCCACACGTTCAAAGCCACCGTAGGCAAGGACCTCGTCAGCGTGCTCGAGAAGGAGACTTCCGGCTGGTTCGAAGCCGCTCTTCGCGCCAAAGTGCTCGGACCGGTTCTGTACGACTGCTGGCTCATCAAGCGTGCCTGCCAAGGTGCAGGTACGCACGAAGACCTGCTCAACGAGGTCATTCTCGGCAGGACCAATTCGGAAATGTACATGCTCAAACAGGCTTACCAAGCCACGTACGGCAAGAACATGGAAAAGGTCGTCGAGGACGAACTGTCGTTCAAGACCAAGCGAATGTTCGTCATGGCTATGCAGGGTGTTCGTCAGGAAGACAACGTTCCCGTCGACCAGCGTGCTGTCGAAGCCGATGTCGCTGCCTTGCACAACGCAGCACGGGGTGCTGGTACAGATGAGATTGCCATCTGCGGCATCCTCGTCCAACGTAGCAGCCCACACCTTGCTGCTGTTGCACAGGCGTACCAGCACCATCACCGACGACCACTGTCCAAGATGATCGACTCCGAGTTCTCGGGTCACATGAAGGACGCGCTGAGGTACATTGTCGATGGAGCTGAGCACGACGGTCAAGGGATCACCCGCGATGCTCGTCTGCTGGAGGATAGTATGAAGGGCATGGGTACTAAAGACGAGAGACTGGTGTACCGTGTGGGACGCTTGCACTGGAACAAGCCGCGGTTTGAAGGTCAGATCAAGCCTGCCTATGCGCAGCTGTTCCACAAGAAGGGTCTTAAGAACCGCGTCGAGGGCGAGACGAGCGGTGACTACAAGCGCATGCTGTCGGCTATGATTGGATCGTGATTCTGCGTGCGGGATGCTCTTTGTATTGTACTTTCGTATACCCTTGCTGCGTTTCTTTTTGAATGTGATCTTGATCTCAGCTCTTCACCATATGTGCCTGATAGCGAGAAGGATTGACGGTGATGATGCTGTTCGGAGGCTGATTTTTGCGAGCGCTTTTTCCGCGGGAATTTCTTTTTGATCAGTGCGCCTCCACAAAACTCATACTCACAACTACGCCGCACACAACCCTTCCTTCCCACCTCACCTCACCGCCACCGACAACTCTTTCCTCACGTCCACTGCTTAAGCTCTGCGCTGCAGCAGTGGAGGACTTCAACCATGGTGGTCAACGCAGAATCATCCAAGCCCAGCGTAAACGAGCGCCTAGCCCGAGCAAGAGAAGAAGATCTACGGCGGTGTCGAAACGTTCAAGCGAAACTAGCTCGTGCGCAGCAAAATCCGGACGACACCCTCACGCAGCAGTTGATACCGGATCATGCGTCTTTGTCCTCCCGTCGAACGGGATTGATCTATCTGTCTGCGACAGAGCTGGCCAAGAGGGAAAGCGATCAACGGTCCAGGGAACGACAGCTGAAGCGGCAAGTAGCCGGGCCGATCCCGCCGCAATCGTGGAGGGACGATTTCGATCGATTGAGTGTTAGGAGAGGGGTGGCGTTTGATAGGCAGCGGCTGCAGGATCTGGTTTCGCCAGCGACTGAAGTAGATGGTGGGAGTGACAAGAATGATGATCGACAGGTCAGGAGGAGGAGCCACGCGAGAATGTGTGCTGGGCTGCGATTCTGTCTAGACGAAGGTGACGGCAGCAGGCTAAGTTTGAGGGATATGACGCTCTGCGTGATTGCTGATGCGCTTAATCGGCCGTCGTCGCGCAAGACGGGAAAGAGTAAAGACCAAGCATTGGTGCCAGAGATGGACCGCCCGCAGCTGCGGGAAGTGCTCGAGTACCTACCCAAGCATATGCAGGATCGCATGTTGGCGCTATGTGGACGGTTAGCGGTGACGGATCGGCCGCTGAGCGAGTGGACTGCTCAAGCTCTGATCGAGCTGGATCACCGCGACGCAAGCATATCAAGCGAGGACAATGACAGCAAAGGAGCCGACGACGACTGGGAACACAGCATCGACACCAACACCCACCAACCCAATCTAAGCTCTGATGGCACCACCCTCGACCTCTCCCACTCTACCATTTCAGCACGAACCATCACCCGCCTCCTCTCCACCCCTTCCTACTTTGCCGTCTCCCTCTCCACCCTCTCCTTAGCAGGCTATCCCACCTCACCCAATTCACCACCACTCGACTCGCCCTCCATGCACTCGACCTTCGCCTCGCTCCCGAACCTGCGCGTTCTGAGCCTCGCCAACTCTTCACTGTGCGCGGCGCAAGATCCGCAACGTGCAGGTGTGTTCCTGCGCAAGTTGAGCAGAAGTCTGGCCAAGTTGGAGGTGCTGGATCTGAGCTTTTGCAGCTGGATCTCAGCAGAGGCGATTTTGGCCGTGAGCTGGGCAACGCAAGGCGTGGTTGCTTGGCCGAGAATGGGCAGGTTGGTGTTGTCTGGGTGTGAGGCGGTGACTGACCCCCACACGGAGCGTCGAGAGTGGAAGTTCGACCCTCAACCTGCAGCAAATTATATTGCTCCCTGGCACACGACGCACACCCAACGACCCACCCACGAAATCAGCCTGTACGACGCCCTCACAGACACGCTTCATCGCGATCCTTTCGACCTCTTCTCAGCACCGCCGCAAAGATCCTCCTCACGCGCTGGCTTCGCCGACTACGTAAACGGCACCATCCAGCCCGCAATCATCACCCACATGTCCTCCCCAGAAGCAAACGGAGACGGTGGAGTCCTGATGGAGTACGTCCGCTGCCCTCGCTCATCCGGAAAAATCGAAATGTGGCAGTGGACACGGGCACGCATTCTCGACGCCCTTCGCGGCCGTACCTCACCATCCACGAAACAAAGGCGCTGGATCGATGTGCATTTCTAAGCGAGAGAAACCTTGTCCAGATCGAACACCTCGATGAACTCCAAATCGCTAATCTTTGTGCCCGCAAACCTGCTGTACTCCTCAAAGATGCTCGTATGACTCCAACCCTGCAGCCGCCTCACCAACCCCACAATGCAGCCGACCCGGTACTTGCCCTTGTTGCAGTGGATCAGGATCGGCCAGTTTCGCGGCGTCAAGATCAGCTGCAACGCCTTGACAACGTCGCCCTCGTCCATCTCGGCCAGCGGTTCCTTGTTGATCGCCAGACGCAGGTGGAAGGTCTGGATGTTTTGGGACGAGGTCCACGAGGTCATGTTGGACCGGTAGTCTTCGGTGCCGAGGTAGAGGACGGTTTTGAGGTTGAGCCGGCGCAGGAATTCAAAGTTGCGTTCGTTCGGGTGGCCGGAGCGGTAGATGCCGCGGGAGACCATGGAGAAGTTGAGAGGCGGGACGATGAGGGTGCTGTGCGAGGTGGGGTCGAGGTGCGGTGGTGCGGTGGGGAGGGTGGGGGCGATGGAAGAAGGTGGTTGGGGATCGAGCGGTTTGGAGGGTGGCTGCGGTTGGCTAGCGGTATCAGGCTTGGTTGGTGGTGGTGTTGTCGACACGGCTTGGCGTGATTCTTCCTCGGTCACCGACGTTGCTCTGTCCTGTGCTCCACCTTCGCCGGTTGTCGCCAGCGTCGCTTCAACCGCCTCCGTCTGATCCCCTCCAACCTTCGCCATCACTGCCTTGCTCTCACCCTCAGCTTGCTCTTGCGCAATTGTCCTCACCTCATTCTTACCCGCCGCCCCCTCGCTCTGATCACGATCCTCAGAAAGCCACCGTCCCACCCCGCTGCTGCTGCAACACAAACAAGAAGGGAAACGTCAAAGTTTCAGTCACACTTTTCTCCTTTCTCTTTGCAGCAGCAGCAGGGGGGCGATAGCGCACGCGATCCACTTTTTACTGCTCTTCAACCCTCGATTGCAGCAAAAACCAGTAGTATACACGAGTGAAAAGGGGAATGCAAAAAAACACTCACGACGACGCCTGTGCCTTGGAAGCCGGATTGCCATCTTCGGTGAGACCTTGCCTCTCCAGCTGCTCTCTGCGTTCTCGACGACGTTTGACGTCCCAGTTGTGGACGCGGGCCGTGTTGACTTCCATGATGGTGATCTGTTCGCGCAAGAAGTCGAGATCCTCCTTGGATGAAGCGAGTGATTTTTCCGCTCCGGCGAGTTTACCGGTGAGCAGAGAGATGGCTTCGTCGAGCGGGTATTCGAGCATCACGTTGGCCTGCAAGAAGAAAAAGAACAGGGTGAGTACGTGGCTGTGAAGCGGGAAAATCGAGCAAGAGACGGAGAGGGGAACTTACACCAAGCCACAAATGCACCGTATCCACCGGATCCAGCTTCGCTTTTGCATAGAGGGTATCGTTGAGCTCGAAGGTGGTCTCTATCGATTCCGGATCCTCCTTTTTGGATTGGAGGAAGTTGACCATCTGCAGCGTCTTGCGGATGTCTGGGATCTTTTCTTCGAGTCCGCGCCGCCTCTGTGCGGTGTTGAGCTCCATGAACTTGTACTTGGACATGGTCTCTTGGAACTTTTTCAAGGTTGGTTCGACCTCTTCGTCTGGTCCGCCGAGGTATTCTTGCACGTTTGACTGTGCGCGATGGAGAGCAAAGAGCGGTGGTGGGGCGGTGAAGGGTCAGCATCGCTGATGTTGTGAGCGCAGCAACAGGGACGTGAGCACTTACGATGAAAGGAGCATGCGGGATGCCACGCGAGTTGGTCTCGACCCTGGTTTGGGATGGGCCTGCGATGGCGGATGATGCGGTCGACATTGTTGCGCTTCTGCGAGGGATCCGTGCTCGCTGCCGGTGATGACTCTTGGCTGATAGCTGTGAATGATGATGACGAAGAAGAAAGAGATGGAAGAGTGGTGGAGTTGAATCTTTGAGTGTTGGTCTCTGCGTTGGCTTGCATTTTCCCTTGGAGGACGCGGCTCATTCGGGCGATAGAGAGAGGTGCTCTGCTATCAAAGCGAAAGGGTCCACAAAGAGCGTGAACGGCCAAATCCGAATTGCTGGACAGCTCAGCCGTGTCCGTGCATTTTCCCACACTCGACACCTCCAACACGCTTGCATATCACACAGTCCGTTTCGTATTACCCTGTCTTTATCATCGGACCACCATCTTCACCTTTCGACCCTCGCAGCGCAAAGTCGCATACCTGTCTCGCAGCAAGCCACCCTACCGTTGGCTCGATCTTTCCGCTTCTGCTGCACCTAGCGACGTATCGACTTCGGTCTAGATAGCCATGGCACCGTCCGTCATCGCCCCGGGCGAGATCCCGAAAGCAACACCCGAACAGCTCTCGCCCATCCTCTTACGACTATTGGAATGTCCAAAGGACCTGCTGCCAGACTTGGCATCTCAATCTGCCGCTGCGATCGCTGACTTGCCAGAAGATGCACGTCCAGAATCGTACGAAGGCCTGCTCGATGTTGCTCGCTTCTGCGTCGAAGATGAACCGGGCTGGGAGGTCGAACGTCGCGCCAAGTTCATCGGTGGCCATCCGAGGATTGGCGCGCCGCTCAATGCGCCCACTTCGGAGCTCAGTGAAGAGTCTCGCAAGGAACAGATGAAGGGCGGTCAGGTGGACCCTGCCACGCTCGAGAGTAAGTGCAAAATTCATAGCTACATGTGCTGGCCTATGAGGCTGATATCGCCTGGATGCTGACATTGCCTTCTTTGATCTCGACAACAGGGCTCGCAAAACTCAATGCCATCTACGAGGCCAAGTATCCCGGTCTGCGCTTCGTCACCTACGTCGCTGGCCGTTCAAGAGCCGCCGTTGCCGATGAGATCGAATCGCTGCTTGGCAAAAAGGTGGCGTCGCTCAAAGATGCCAAAGAGCTTGACACGAGCGAAGTGCGTGCACAGGGCACGGAGGAGTGGCAGTCGGAACTCGATCGAGCCTCAGATGCTCTATGGGAGATCGCAGTCGACCGCGCAGGCAAGCTCAAGGCCGAAGCTGAGAGCCAAGGAGACAGCAAGACCAAAGAAGACGGTGAGGACTCTACAAAGGCAGCCGGGTCGTCCGAGGCGTCATCTACATCTGCAGCTGCAGCGGCAACATCGACCAAGGACGGCCAAGCTTTGCAACAACAAACCACCATCGGCCAGGATGTACCGTTCTTATCACTCGCCTCATTCCGCATGCTTGTGCTTTCTTCTCCCGTGCTCGAATCTTTCTTCAAATCCGACCTCACCGAATCTTTCTACCTCGAACCTGTCGAACGATCCCAGAGCGGAGGCGCCTACGCGTGGCACACCGCGCCAAGTCTGCCAGGAGCACCGAGAGCCGTACCGGGAGCCAGCAAGGACAGCAGCTGGGCCACAAGCGAAGCAACCTATAGTCGCGATGTTACGACGGGAGCGAGAGGAAAAGTGGTTGGATTCCTCGGCAATTTGCTTGGAGAGGAGGGGAAGGCGAAGATGAACCAGTTGGCGGATCAGGTTGGGCAGAGGTTGCAGACGCATACGGTGACAGGGCCGAGGCCGTCGTTTGGGCGGAATTCGACGTTGGATGGAGGAAAGATGGATACGCAGGAGCTGAGGGAGAAGGAGGCAGAGGAGAGGAGGAGAGCGGCGGAAGAGCGGAAGTCTACATTGGGCAATCGGCTGTTCAATGCGTTGCGCGCGCCTGCGCGTACGCCGTCAACACAAGACTTGAAAGCCGAAGCTGCGTCATCGCAAGCTGCTGAATCATCGGAGCGAGGGCGAACGATGGAGAAGCAGACGTCGACATCGTCCAAAGCGGATAAGAGGATAAGCTTGAGAGGAAGCGATCTGTCTACAGCAGGACCGAAGGCTGCAGCAGAGGCGTTGCGAGCTGCGCAGGAGGCTTTGCTACAAGAGCGACCTGCGTTTGTGATCGACGAGGTGGGCGAAGAGGAAGGCGAAGAGGGTGGTGAGAATGCTGCGGATGTGGAAGAGTTGGGGGAGGTGGTGGATGAGGCTCAGAGCGGTCAGGAGGCGGAAGGGTTGTTGAGCGGACGAGAAGCTCAGATGGCGAAAGAGTTGAGGTCGGCGCCTGCGCAGTAGAGAAACTTGGAGAATCATATGATCTGCAAAGCTTGTTCGCTTGTGTGCTCGTCGATGGTGTGTGGCTGTTCGTCTGTGGGTGTCATCTGAATCGATGGCTTGAGCGGCGGCATTGACGGTCGTAGCTCGGATAGGAGAGCTTCCGGTCGGCTCACGATGCCAAAGCTCAAGGTGGGACGCGACGCCAGCCTAAAGCAATAACGGTATCGTCTCTGTTCCGTCCCTCTCTCCCACCATGTACACCTGCCCAACCCTTCACCATGTCCAAGGAGGAAGTCCCGCTATCCGGTCTCCTAGCCAACACGCGCCCCGACCAAGCCATTCGCAACAACGGCCCGCTCGATTGAGCCTTAGAACGATGGTGGATCGTCGAGCTAGCGCAAGGCTGGCCACTCTACCGCGATGCTCGTGAGTGGGAAAACTTTCGCTCCATCTTTCACCCCGACGGAGCCTACGTCTACACCACCTGGACGGGCAAGATCCACATCGACGACTTTCATCAGCGCCAGCAGAGCGAGCAGGGAGTCCGGTGCGTTCATCATGCACCGCGCCCACGGCACCTCGGTCGACCTGCTCGACGACCGTGCGATCTGCAAGATGAAAGCGACCATCACTCAGCGCTTCTCGCTCGACGGGGTCGAAGTAGACGCCGAGTCGGATTGCCGGTTTTGCTTCTTCTTCGAGCAACACGCGGCGAGAGACGGTTCGCGCGGTTGGGGCGCAAGGTTGGTCAGGCACTGGTACGAGAAGGATAAGCTGATACCTGTGGATCCGAGAAAGGAGCCGGAATTGGACGAGGAGTTGCTCAAGACTTTTCTATGGGGGTATCTGTACTTGGACTACTGCCAGGCGGTGACGATGAAGGCGAAGAGTGGGAATGCGAAGTTGAAGGTGAAACGCGATATGCCGGGTCATACAGGTCCAGAGCACGATAGACTGCTGCACGCGGCCAAAGTTTGGTTGATGGAAGTGTGCCTGATGATCTCAAGTGAGCACGCTTCTGCCAGCTTGATTGAGAAGTCTTCTGTACATTAGCTCGTGATATGTATACGTTCGAGACGGTGTTATGGAAAGGTATGTGATAGTAATTCCGAAAAAGCTTAAACGGTGTCTCTCAAAGTGACGCACAGACCATCGAGGAAAGAGGGATTACGACTTCTGAATTGCCGATCTTACGGCTTTCCAAATCCGCTCTCGTCATGGCCCTTTGCCAAACCATCATCATCTCCTTAAGCTTTTCTCAGATCCTTCTTTCACTTGCATGTCGTTCACTCTACGTGCTGCATTTCGACACTCTTTGCTTCCATCCACACGTCGTTGTCTCCTCTCTGAACGTTCGACACCGGTTCGCTATTCCTCTCACCGAACCTTCTCATCTTCTTCCCCATACTTCAACACAGATCGCGGTCAAATCTTCCCCAGCATGACCACGATCTTCCCAACCCAACGATTGCACAACAAGACGGTCCTCGTCACCGGCGCTTCCGGAGGCATCGGCAAAGCCACCGCGATCCTCTTTGCTCGTGCAGGCTGCAATGTCATCCTCACCGCTCGACGAGCCGACGAGCTCGCTGCTGCTGCGACCGAGTGCTCGCTCGCCAACCAACAGGGTCAGACGGGTGCCGGCGGCAACTTTGCCGCCATCACTCTCGACATGCGAGACCGCTCCCAGCTCGATGGGCTGCTCGCAAGCCTGCCCGAGTGGGCTAAGGAGGTCGACATCCTGGTCAACAACGCCGGACTCGTACTGGGCACAGATAAAGTCGGTGACATCTCGGCGGACGAGATCGACGTCATGATCGATACCAACGTCAAAGGTCTGATCCACCTGACTCAGATCTTTGTCAGGGAGTTCAAGAAGCGCAATGCCGGCCACGTGATCAACCTGGGCTCGATCGCCGGTCGTGAAGGTTACCCCGGCGGAAGCATCTACTGCGCTACCAAGTTCGCGGTCAACGCCTTCACCTCGGCTCTGCTCAAAGAGCTGGTGGATACGCCGATCAGGGTGACAGAGATCCAACCGGGCATGGTCGAGACGAGCTTCAGCGTGACCCGCTTCAGAGGGGATAAGGGCGCAGCGGATAAGGTGTACCAGGGACTGCAGCCGTTGACGGGTGAAGATGTAGCGGAGGAGATCGTCTGGGCGGCCAACAGGCCAGCTCATGTGAATGTGGCCGAGACGCTGGTGTTCCCGGTCAATCAGGCGAGTCCGTACCATGCGTTTAGGGGTGGAAACTGAGTGGTAGCTAGCACTGCGTTGATGGCAGAAGATGCAATGTAGATAGTCGAGAATGGTGAAGAAGATCCAGGGGCAAGGTGTAAGACGTTTGAACGGTGTTTGTGATCGCTGCGTGTTTCCTATGCTGTGTCGTCCTCGAACGACTCCACGTCGTCATCGCGGTCTGAGTAGTGAGCGTCAAGATCGTACTCCACTTCCGCTTCATCTTCCTCTTCTTGCTCCCCATCGTCCACCACCTCATCCTCGGCTGCATCCATCTCTTGCTGATACTGCATCAACAAGGCCCTTTGCAACTCTTCATCCTCCGCCTCTCCTTCTCCTACCCCGTGCTCCCACACCTGCTCCACCTCTCGCAACGACTGCCTCGACCCACTCCCCGACATCTCGGTCACAAAACTCTCGTTCCCCCCTTCCTCTTCCCTCGGTCCATCACCCCAGCTCCACCCTGCTCTCGGCATCACGCCTGCATTACCCCTCAAACCCCTAACCCTATACGCCTCAACCTCTCCCGCTCCCCTCGATGCTACTCCCGACAACAACCGATCCCGCTCCTCGTTCACAAAGATCCTCTTGGCCGTCGACCACCCGATCCCATCCGGTTCAACGTGCTCCTCCGGCTCTTGCTGCCCTTGATCCTCTTCATCGCCCGACTCGACCCAGCTAAAGTTGGCCGGTGGGAGCGCAAACGAGTACCGCAGACGATCGCGCTGAGCGTAGCCCGCTTCAGCATCGTCGGCTTCGGCTTCGACTGCTTCGTCGGCCGATTGGTCCGAGTACGTCGAACGGTGACGACGCCGCGCCGGACGGTCGGTGCGCGAGGTTGCGGTGCCCCAGGGCTGATTCGCTTGGCCTCGGATCTCGCGTGATATGGGCCCGAGAAGGTCCAACGGATCCGGTTCGAGCGTCGCAAGGCGTTTCGCGAAGACGTTGTCCGGTTCAGGATCTGTTCGCGCTCGTTTCTTCCCTCGTTTTTCTCCACTCTCGGCCGCTTCATCTGCTGCTTCTTCACCCTCGTCCGTGTTCATATGTCTCACCGCCGAAGTCTCGCCGATATGAATCGGAACCAGCTCCTCCAGCGCCAGATCCGACCAAACTTCTTTCAAGATTTTGGAAGACGCGGGTAGCCCACCCAACGTGGCAGCAACAGCCTGGCTCGCTGGGCTGGTACCGAAAATGTTTGAGCTCGGCCGTAGAAGTGCTGCATACGACGTGCTGCCGGGACCGTACTGTCGGAAAGGCCATGTCGGCGGAGCCAGTACAGTCGACGTATTGGTGCGGAAAAGCAAATTTAGCGAGAGATCCAGCTTCTTTGCTGCACGGATTGTTTCGAGGTGCGATGGTGCGGCTTCGTCGTCCCTTCTCGACGTTGCTGCTGCGGCCGGTGTGGTCGTAGAGGAGGAGTGTTGATGCGCTTCGAGGTTCCATTCCGTATTCGCGCCTGCTGAGCCTACAAGTTTGGAGCGAGACGCTTTGTTGATGGAGCTGTTCCAAGCATTGCTGACCGCACTTCTGCGACCGTGACTGGAATGACCGAGGTTGATAAAGCCATCGAGGCCGCCACCAAAGTCCAACCCGAGCGTCGCTGCTGCATCGCCCAATCCAGCTCCTAAGGAAGCGCTGGTGCCAGCAGTATTGCTATGTATACCACCGACGATCGCGCTGTCTGCAGCGATCATGCCACCCAACGGACCGAACAGATTACCGAACGGATAAGAAGGATGCTGGTCGGCAGGTAGCATGTCTCCATGCATATCCAATGATGCTGGCACCAGATCTTCGTTCAGTGATACAAACTCGGATGCGATCTTAGGCCGTGGAACAGCCACAGCCGTATCTGCACCGCCGGCTGCGGCTTCGTCCGCATCCGAATCATCATCGTGCGCACCTCCATCGCGGGAAGCAAAGATGGAGGAGAGGAAAGCATGTCCTGTCCCAGAGGCTCCGTCCAGAGCGTTGGCGGAAGCATCTATGAGGTGATTTGATACGAGAGCGTTGAGTTCGGGATGGTGGTAGAAGGTGGATCCGAGAACAAAGCTTCCCGGCTGTTGGGCGGAAGGGTTGGCACCGTGCTGGTTGGAAGCTGGATCGTTGGGGTTATGTGAATCGACAGGATCGAGGTAGAGCGGTGGGAAGGTGAGTGCGCCTCCTGAGCGGGTTGTTCCTACGGATCGTTGCAAGTGTGTGGTGGCGGCATTGCCAGTAGAAGTACGATCATGTGGCTGGTGGTGTGGTGGTATACGACGCTGTGTGTAAGGAACACGGTTGAAGAAGACGTCGGAAGCCATGGTGGGTCATGTCGGTGTGTGCGAGTGAGGCGGCGTCTGAGCGTATCACCGCGTCTATGTTGACTGTGCCGTTGATGCTGTTGTCATGTCGGATGAGGATGAGGGGATGGGTGTGGTTGAGAGACAAATATGATGTTGCTGCTGCTGTTTGTTGGCTTTGCGTTTTCCTCCACCGTGACTGTGACAGTGACAGAGAATCACAATTCGGTTGCCGCGGAAATCAAATGAAATTAAATTTAAATTCGCTGCCAAAAACACGCATTTTCGCTGCGATTTTCTGCTGCGACGCGCTCAGCAGCAAAAAACAGCCCCAACAGACGCGTTTCAATTCAGGCACTTTGGCAGTGTTTGTTGTTCTTTCCCCTCTCTCGACCAAAAAGTGTTGGTTTCCAAGTCTGAGCCGTCACCATCACCATCACTACCACCACCATAATCATCACTTTCCACCACAACTCAACTCTCGATAGCAATGTCATCGATTCAAGAAGTTCTCGACCAAGTAGCTGCTTTGCCCACAGCAGCCAAACCCTACATCAACCCATACGCCGGTCACCGCGCACTCTCCGAACACGAACAGGAGCTCCTCGGCGAGTATGCTCGTCTAGCTGACACCATTCGACGCGTACGTATTCTGTGCCTCCTCTTTCCAGTCAACTTTATCTCCTACTCACACTTTCTCTTTACTCGTATCAGGTCGCGGCACTCTCCACCATCCTCTCCTCTTCAACGGCCCACGCGGACCTGCTCACTCAACTGCGCGTGCTCGAACGCAAAATGGGTCTCGTGCTGACCCTCTACAAGGCTTCCGTCTGGGCTACGGTTCAGGAACAGGCAGAGATGGCTGAAGCCGAAGCAATGGCGGCGGCAGGAGCGGATGCGTACAGTATGGACATGCAGATGGGCATGTACGGTGGTGATCCTGCGAATGGGGGAGGATATTACTACAACGGAAACGGTACGCCGTCAGAGTCGGGCGAGGGCGATGATACCGTGGTCATGCGTCAGCCGGAGTACTATTGAAAGGCAAAGGGTACGGTAGAATGATATAGATCATGACAGTATGCTAGACTCTAATCACGGAGTTGTTGGCACACCCATCGTCCAGCAAGACGCAGGCAGAGGCCGAGGGCGACACTTGTCTTCGCACTCGAACATGCGCAAAAGAATGCGGCATCACGAGTTGCTCTCTCGATGGTCAAACGCCACTCACGGGCGTAGACAGTGCGCGCAAGAAGCACATGATGCTATCCACTTGGAAAGTGTCCGCGCCTTTCTTCGCACGACCTGAGCAGCAATCGCTGCCGGAACCTCAATGCCAGAGCTCGACCGCACCCTCCAAGCGATCACAAACAAGCTCTAATCATGCGTCCCGCAGCGAGCTCTGCAAAAGCGATAGACACACACATTGTATACAGGCGAAACTCAATACAATCTCGCAACCGTTTCATTTCTCTAGCCTGTGATGCAAACCTCCAGTGTGACTAGTCAAAGAAAGCCTTGACCTCTTCTAACACCTCCCCCGGCGCCTCTTCAGGCACATAATGACCACAATCCAGCCTTCTACCCTCGACCTCCTCACAGCAGTTCTTCCACAACCCCAACCCACCACCGTACATCAGCTCAATCACCCCTTTGCCACCCCAAAGCACCCTCGTTGGGCATTTGACCTTCCTCCCCGCTTTCCGGTCTGCACGGTCTAGCTCCAAATCAGGCGCGCCAAAGGGTGCCGAGGCTCGGTAGTCTTCGCACATTGCCACGAGGGAGGCTGGCTCGGAGATGTTGCTGAGGTACTGCTGCATTCTCCATCCGTCCGTTGCAGTTGGGGTGGTCGTCGACGACGCGGGAATGGAGCGGGGAAAGCGTGTGATCAGTGCTTCGAGGTAGGCTCTCGGGTTCGCTCCGATCAACGCCTCGGCGCTCGGCTGAAGCAGGAAGAACCAGTGCCAGTAGGCACTTGCGAATTTGGCGTCCGTTCGATCGTACATGTCCAGCGTGGGTGCGATGTCTAGCAGTATCATTTTGGCAACTTTGCCGTCGAAATCGAGCGCTAGACGATGGGCGATCCGCGCACCTCGATCGTGAGCCAGGATGTGGAACCGTTCGTAGCCGAGATGCGACATGAGCTCGACCATGTCGCGTGCCATCTCGCGTTTCGAGTAGCGAGAGTAGCGTTCGCCATCACACTTTGCTTCAGGCGCTGAGGAGAGACCATTGCCTCGATTGTCTGGTACGACAACATGCCAGCCACTAGCAGCGAGCAAAGGCGCGACGTCCGACCAGATCACATGGGTCTGCGGATGCCCGTGTAGCAGCAGAATGGGTCGGGCGGACGGCGAAGGCGACACAAAGTGACGGTAGAAGATCGACACGCGTACATCCGGGTCGTTGGGCGGGGGGCTAATGTCGACGTTGCCAGAGGTGAAGTTGGCTGCGTCGAACGGGTCGATGAACTGCGACATTGCGAAGCGATGGATGATGTCGATGGCGTGAGTCAACGAACACAAATGTCAGCTTCGATGCAGAGTTGATGTGATGACTGCTTCAACGGTAACCCAGACGGTGACAGTCAGCTCGAAAGGTGGTGAGGACGGTAGTTCGCACACGCTCAGACCCTCCCCCCGTCCGTGCGCAAAAAAAAACCCGGGGCAAAGTGCATAGCCGCTGCAACTCGCTTCGTCCCGCTCCCCTGTCACGCGAGATCAACACTGCAGCATCGACGGTCAGCCGAGCTGCCCTTCAACCTTCTCTCACACCAACTCACACTCACATCTCTGTAGAAACTCTATAAGGATTAAGCAATACCAAGGTAACAAATAACAAATACAGCAAAACCCCCTTAGCCTTCGTGTATGTCTATCTCGGGCTTTTCCAATCACCTCCTCTCCGACGACGGATAATACTCTCCCGCCGCCGCCGCAAGCGTACTAGTACTCTGCTGGCCTTGACTCGTCGCCGGCTGTCCTGCCGCTGTCGAGTAACCGCCACCCTCCTGCTGCTGACTCTGCTGGTACAGATTCCCCTCCGAGCTCTGCGCCTGCAACCCACCAGCGCCGAACCCACCATAACTCCCGCTGTGCGCATGACCGACGCCCGCACCCGCATACCCACTAGCCCCAGGCGCACTAAACGCCATCCCCTGCTGCCCGCCCATCCACGCGTTCCCATACCCCTGAACCCCATACACCCCTCTATCGTAATCAAAGCTCTCCGGCAACCTCGCATCCTTCACACTCGGCGACGCCCCATACCCACCCGCACTCGCATCCCTATAATGCCCACCACCTGACAGATCCACCGCACCCAACCCAGCCCCAAACTCCGGCCCCAGATCCCCCAACACCGCCGGCCCACCCTCGTAGCTCGCACTGTACTTGCCAATGATCTTGCACAGCGCACTCGCCAGCACTTTCCACGGGAACACCTTGACATCCTTCTCGATGTTCCTCGGCTTCGGATTGGGGAAGCTCATGATGAGCTTGAAGAAGCGCTCGCATTCGCGCTTGTTCTTGCTCACCGTGATGGGTCGGAACCCTTCCAGGTTTCGTCGAATACGGTTCTTCTCCTCAACGGTGAACCGACTCGCAACCAGCGCTTCCAGCAGGTAGATCGTATCGACCGAAGTGACAAAACACTCGTTCTTGTCCTCCCGGAAGATACAGCTGATCACGATGCTGTTCGGCACATACTGCGACGGCAAGATCGGCCGGAAAGTAGCATGGATCGTCGTCCCCTCCTGACGCCTCCAGAACTGCACCAGTCGACGACCGCTGCGCCATTCGTCGTGCGACCACCCTACGGCCATATCGTTCAAGTTCCCGTGCAGCTCCAACTTGGCTCGCGGCGCACCTCCACCGCTACCACCGGGCGGGCTGTACATGGGATCGCTAGCAGGCGCCATCACCGGAGCCGGCGTAATCGAGCCCGGAATCTGCGTCGCCCGCATCAACTGCGGAATGCCACCCAGTCCAAGCTCATCACTCGACCCGGACCCACCATGGTACGTCAACGGCGACTGCAACTGCGGGTTCGACCCGAGCGACTCCCTTCGAGCATCGCCTTCGTAAAACCCTCCCAATCCAGGAAGCATCACATTCGACCTACCCGGCGTCACCTGACCAGGACCCATTCCACCCCTGCCACCTCGACGCCCCACACTCTGCGCGTTGCGAGCATCCTGACCGACCGGTCGACCGTACACGTTACCCGCGCCCGTTCCGAGCACAGGGAACGACGCAGGCCTCCTCAACTGCGAGTGCTCCGAGCTCGTTCGCAAGTCCTCCATAGGATCCGCCGAACGCTTGAGACTCCTAGGCGATCCACCTTCCACTTTCGTCGACTCATCACTGCTCGGTCCAGGAGTCACCGACACTCCCAACCCGACAGGACGCGACGGTGGCCTGTTGATCGCCGTTCGGGGATCGTTATACCCCGTCGAAGGGAAGCGGCTTCTCGTAGGCGACGTCTCCAACGCCAACGATCTGCCGGAAGGCGATCTCTGCGCCGTGACCAGATTGTAGTTGTTGTACTGGTTCGCATTGACATCGCCAAACGAATAGCCGCTGGCACCACCGAGACCCAGCTGGCTGACACCCGAGTTCAACGACTGGTGCCGAGTATGACCCGAGAAGTGCTGCGGAGCATAGTTCTGCGAGTTGGTGGACGAGTTGAACCCACCCAGCGCCTGGGTTTGAGCCAGCGTACCGGCACCTCCCAAATCGTGGTGCGTGTAGTTGCCGTGCTGCTGCGATCGAGGTGCCTGCTCGTCGTATCCGTACGTCGAGGTTTCCGGTTTGACACGTCCAAAGCTAGCTGGGAACCCACCGACGTTGGCGTTGTACCCAGCCGAGCTCGAGGACGGGTCGGGAGACTGAAAGCTAGACCCCGGCAGCGAGGATGGGCCAGCAGACCCAAAGCTTAGCGCAGGGTTGGTCGAAGCAGCGCCAGACATTGTCGATCAGAAACTTTTGTCGAGGTTGACTTTGTTGATGAGTTGTCTTGGGCGAATTGACTGCTGGTGTCCGAGATAGTGATGCTGCTAGTCGGCGTTGGTGTGCTAGCAAACAAGTCTTTCCGCGAGAGTATCGAGAGCCGAGAGTGTGCGATAGCGAGCGTGTTGTATAAAGAGCGGCGGGGGAAGCTGTCAAGCTGAGACAAGTATGATGGTAGTAGTTCTAAGACAAGGTGGAAGAATAGTTGGAAGGGCGAGGGGGGGAAAAAGAAACCGAAACCGCAGGAGAGACAAGTAGATAAGACACCGCGAGAGACGTCAAGTCGAGGAATCAGAAACAGCCCAAGTGTCTTGAAGCGAAAAGAGACAGATGCTGGGAGGTTGAACAGCGTAACGCCCCGAAGAAGAGAGACAAGTGTTTCGCGGAGTGAGTGAGAGAGAGAGAGGCAAAGGTGCGACCTGTGTCAGCATGCCAGAGGTCGCTCTCGTCTCGGATCGGTAGAATAAGGTGAAACCGAAAGCGGCGAGTGGTGCAGCAATGCTCTCCAGCTGGAAAGTGGGGATTCGACGGAAGAGGTAACTTACGCCGATCCAATTCGAAGCTCCGCGCCTTAGCAATCAGAGGCACGTAAGAAAAAAGTGTGGTATGGTGTGGGTGGGGGAAGGAGGAAGGATAGGATAGGATCGACGGATTGGGAATGTGTGCAAGTCCAAGGTTGTTGGGATGGCTTGTCGGCCACCCACGACGGAAGGGATGGTAAGCGGCGGTGATGCTCCAAGCCCAGAGGAGCGGAGCGCAGAGAGCGAATGCAGTCTGCAGGGCGCTTGCAGCTGCGACAGAAGCCAAAGCGGGAGAGGAATCCGGATCAGGACGACGACGAGCTAAACGCTCTTCCAAAGCCCTCTCGAGGCAGAGCTCAGCTGCAGCGGGCGTCGGGGCGGCGGTGGGATGCGGCTTGTGAAGGGGATGCAGTAAAGGCGAATGGTACAGAGAGAGAGAGGAGAGGAGGCAAACAGCCACATCCGGACATGGAAGGTGGATGCCACGATGGAGAGCAAGCAGAAAAGTTTGGCTAGAGAAGGAGAGAGGCCGGACCGTCAAAGAAAGAATCACGAAGAGGATCTAGCCTCCACCCAGACAAAACGAGGCGCAGCATTGAATCTGCATCACAAGGTTGGAAGCCAGAAGCTCGAAGCAGCAGAAGCAGCCCAGCTTTTGGGGAAGATCAGACGGAAGATACTGTGCAGCCGACTTGGAGAGAAAGAGAGCGAGAGAGCGAGAGAGAGAGAGCGGTCGCATGCCAGAAAGGACAAAAGGATTCGGCATGGAAGAGGCAGAGTCTGACGCTTCCGTTACAGCCGCATGCGCAGCAGCGCAACGGTGGATTTCCTCTTTCTTTTACCACGACATATGATCGTATGGGGGCGAGAAAAAGAGGCTTGACTGGCCAACTTCCATTGATCAGCCTGATCAGCCGGTAATGTTACTCAACGCAGTCTGCGCAGCAGTCCAAAAAAATAAAAATAAAGATAAAAACGAAAAAGTGACTCTTTTCTTCCACAAGCCGCGGCGCGGACACGAATCGTCTGACAATTGACACTCGTCGTCAGCGCAGCGCATCACAGGGATCTGCATCGGGGCAGGAAGAAAAAAAATAATTTAAATTCCACCCGAAAAATTCGTCAAAATGCGGAACAGATCGGTCGCTTAGCCTCCTCTTGCGTCTTTAATTTTTTTTTTCCACGCTGACGTGCATCTGCTGCTGCGCAAATTTCGAAAAAGAAATTGGGAAAAAAATAACGACGAAATGCAGGGTTGGGTGGGTGCGTTTCTGCCGAAAGCAGAATCAATTCGCTGCACTGTCACTCAGGTACCAAAGTGGTGTGCGTGCTCGCTCCGCTTTCTGTGCAGCTGCGCTTTTTTGTCTAAAAAATCCATTTTCGTTCGACCGCATCGGGTGCTCGAATTTTGTACAGGGCTGACGTTCGGGAAGTCGATCGACTGCCGCTTGGGTTGGGCTTTGCTGACTGACATGAAGAAAAAAAGCGATGCGGAAAGTGAAAAAGGACACAATTTGCTGATCCTTTTGGATGGGCGATCTTTTGCATCTTGGATCCCCGCTCGAGAGAGCATAGCCTTTTGAATGAGGCTAGCGAGAATTGACCGAGGCGGGGCGCTTACGGTGAGGAAGCCAAGAGCGGGTTCAGTGCTCGCTTGGGGTGTGTGAGACACTCTTGCAGGCAGAGGTCGAATGATGGGATGAGGAAAGAGGGGGGAATACAGACGAGGCAAAGGTGTCGCGAGATAGGCTTGCGGTGCGACACAAAAGGAAAGAAGCCCTTGCAGTGCAGTGCAGTGCAGTGCATCGAGGCGGGGCAAGGGAGAACACGCACAGCGACATTCTTGGTCCGACTACTTCCGCACAGCGCAATAGGCGCAGTGAGCGGACATGAACTGGAAGCCCGGCTGATTTGGTCTCTCTAAAACTCGTACCAGTAATCCTTGATCTCAAGTGAGACTTTTCCAAGGCGGCTAAGTTTCGGGGTCGGGGGGTCATGAGCGGCTAAGCGTTTGGCTTAGACGAGAGCCGACAAGGGGAAACAGAGGAAGGGCCTCGCAAGGCCAGAGGCAAGGGATCCAAGACATCCACGACACGGTCGAAGGGAAACACAGGCGAGACAAGTCCACAGCAAGGGGATTGTCCCAGTCACGACAGTAACCTTAGCTCGCGGACAAGCAATTAGCTCTTCACTCTGTCTCAGATACGCGCGCGTTTCCATCTCTATCTATCCAAATCCTAGTCTCTTCGTCGCCACACAAAAGAGACGAGAGTACGTAACGAAAGGTCGAGGCAAGGGGGAGTATCACCAAACACCGTCCAAAGAATGAAAGAGGCTGAAACCGTTGTTGCATCGAGTCATGGGGTGTGCTGGTATGGTGAAAAAAAAGCCTCAAAGGAGCGAAGATGGATCATGCTCCACAATGGAGCTCGGTCGAACAGACACCGTCAAAAGGGAGGGGCAGAATGCAATCCGAGAGAGCGCCTATCTTGCATGCTTTTTGCGTGCCTTGCTGTGGATGTGGCTTGGCACGGCATAAAACCAACAGAAGCAAGGCCTAGATAGTGAGAGCAAGCAGATCGAACCATCAGTTTTTTCCGCCTTTAGGTGGCTTGCCTCGTCACGAGCGCAGAGTAGCGGGGTTTTCATTCGTCATGCTTCTTCCTTCAAAACGACTCTGAGCATGGGAAATGAGGCTCGACCTCTCTCGGACAAGGCTAGTGATCGTAAGCTACACGACCGGCAAGCAGAGCCGCCAGGCTTCCGGGCGGCTCAAGAGTTGAGCCTTTCTACTGCGTCTCTTTAGCAGTGGTAAGCTAGGCCGGCAATGTGAGACATGTTCAGGTATGCGGTCTCAGACGTGCATGATGCCAAATGTGCACTGACTGCCCTTCCACCGCAATTTCTGCCTGTTTTCCTCTCGGCTGCGAGTTTCCACAAGGCTCTTGCAGCTAGGCTTGATCGCCAGCCTCTCAGAGCGAACGTAAAGCATGGTCTCTTTGTCCTTGCGCGAGCAGCGGAAGCAAAGTTGCACGAGCTACATCTGCAGGAACTCACACAAAGGAAGCAAGGGTGGAACTCGCCTGCAGGTAAACTTACAATGCTTCTGTGGGCAGAATCCTCGGGCCGACCATCAAGTCTTTGCACTCAAAAGTTTGTCATGTGTACACCAGTCTAGCTGATCTGCTGATGTCGAGCATGGTCATCACCGATCGCCTAACGAAAGGGCATCTTACGGCTCGCCGCTCAGTCTTTCGCTTTTCCAGACCCACGCTCAAACGATTCGGCGCTAACCCGCTCGGCTATGAGGAGCAGCTGTTCACCCTCTTCTTTTTTTGGATCATCCGCCGTCGATATGGTCAGCTGTCTGATTGACCATCTCTTTAGCTTCGTTTCGCTTAGACAAGATTCTCATCTGCTTTTCATGACACACGACAGCCGGTTTTCGATGTCACGTTGGCGAAACGATTCACCGCGGCCATTAGGTTTGACCGGCAGTTGCGAAAGCCCGGAGAAAATAAATCTGGAAAAACAATCCAGCCCCGCTCACCTCAGACCGAGAGGGTTTTCTTTACGCCCTCGCTTCGACGTCTTCTCTTTCAGGCGCAAGTTTGGTGAAAGAGCGCTAAGGAGCGGGGCGGCTAAGAGGGTGCGGCGTGAATTCGCAAAATTATTGGTGCAAAACTCTCTTTTTGACGAATGATTTGGACTCTTTCGTCGAGACCTCATCAGCGTAGGAAAGAGGCTGTGCAAAAGCTTCTAGCAATCAACCCTGCATTTGGACCCTTTCGCCTAGCGTTTGCGAGAAGTCGAGAACATCAGATTCTAGGCTCGGATCAGTGACGAGATTGCGACTTTAGCGCGGACATGTGTCTATAGATCTTTGTCCGTCGTGAGATCTCTCTCTTCCTTCGTCAAGCAATCGAATCTTTTCTGACGACGAGAGCGCTGCGACCTCTAGCTCCACCGAATGAGGCGCTTAGACAGATCCTTCGGACTTTCTGTAGCTCCGAAAAGGGTTTGCAACTCCATCCGAGCCCATCTGCCCCGGGCTGTCGAAACTTTTACGCCTACCCGTGGCGCTTTTCTTACAGCAATTGCCGGTGTCCAGAGTCCTGAATCTGAGTTTAGCAACAACAACAAGAAGTACAAAGCGTAGCAGGGAGAAAAACGTGTGCGCTTGAGGACGATCCGGATATGAGACATTGTTGCGCTGTCGTGGTGAGAAACTGACAACGCGGTGAGACCTGTCAGGTTTCACGTTCTGAGACTCCATGCGACTGTCACAGAGTGAGCTGTCAACTTTGATAGCTGTATGGCAGGGAGGAAGTAGACAATGCTTCACCCTGTCAAGCAGCGGCTGTCGTAGAGCGCAACCCAATCTCGCTATCGACGTTCAGATTCAATCAATGTACGATCTGCGTCTACACTGCCTCTCCTATAGGGCAGCTTTTACAACGTGCTAAAGGCGTCCTCTGTAGCTGTCAAAACTTCTCGAACAGCCAGTTTGAAGATCTGCACCCTCTTTCCACACATGCCACCAATCTATCTCGCATCTACTTCCTCGCATCTCTCCAACACTTTTCAGCTGCTGCACCCACACGGTTCCACGCAATGCAAGGAGCATCTTTCCATTTCCATGTGTTCCTGAAATCTGCCTTCACATTGGTTCGGTTTGTAAAAGTTTTATTTTTCCCCAACTCCGACAAAACGCATCTCGACGCCGCAACTTTCAAGCTCAGCAACCAAAAAAACTTGCTCTTTCATCGGTACAGCGGGCAGCAGGAGCACAGCCTCAGACGTTCGAGAGCGATCGATCGGCTGTCGTGAGTCGCTTGGAAGTAGGGTAAAAGTGGTGGGAGCCGCAGACGCTGATCATGGGCTACGGCTGGAGGATGTCGCTAAAAAAGGGTTGAGCCGGAGTAATCAGCGCATCGGAGAGAGGCGTGTCTCGATCGGCGATCTCGCTCAGGGCATGTCAGATCGGTCGATATGTTGTAATCGGTGCCCGATTCGCTCGGATGTAAACCGTCGCTATCAGTGACATGATGACATTGGAGGCTAGTATCCTGTCGGGTCGTCTAACGTTTGCTTCAGAGAGTAGCGAAGAGTCAGAATACCCGCGCTCTGTGCCTGACACGAGTGTCGCGATCTGCGACACGAGTCGCAGTGATTCAGGCAACAACGGTTGACCTGACCGACAATCGTCGACCTGGACTGCAGCAGGATCCTCAATGAGTTGCGAGAAGGGGATGCAGCTCTAGTGATGCGTAGCGAAAAGGATAGCAAAGCGACCCGCTCATTGTAAGCAAGCTATTGCACGCTTGTAGTGGTCTCGGCTGCAGCTCTAGGCGGCGTAAGCAACGAATCCAGCGTGGTTGACAGTATCGCTTGAGAACCGATCGAACCTCAGATTCGTGTGAGGTATCATATTCGCTCGGCACATTGCTTGCTCGTTCGGTCGAAGCAGGCCGTGCAATCGCAAAGCGCTCTCTCGTCGTCACAGACAGACGTGCATTTCAAAGCATATGCTATCCCATTACATTACTACAAACCCTACCGACCCCCACTCTAAACCGATCGGAAATCCGCCTCCAAATCATGCATACTTTCGAACCAGCTTCGCAGCGTAACATTCGTCTCCGAAATCGGATGTTCTCCAAACAACACGACATGGTCAACACCCTTCAGCGTGAAGGTTTTCGCCATATTCGTCGCCGTTTCAGTGATGTTGTTGTAGTACTCCCTGATATACTTTCCAAAGTCGGGTTTGGAGATTTTGCTCGCCATGAAGTTCGGCAACACCGAGTCCTGGGCAAACGAGAGCGCTCCAAATCTGCTCTGTGGGTTGGCGAGGGACAGACCGGGGACGAAGCTGTTGAAGTCTCCGTGTCTGCACTGCGGGCAATCGCGGCCACCGGGTTGGGTCAGTTTCCAGGTGGGCTTGTCGAGCAGGCCTGGCGTAGCGACGCATGAATCTCCGATGAGGTGGACTCGTGCTTTAGGCCACGCTTTTCGCGCAGCGACGTAGTTCAGCGTAGCACCGTAGCAGCCAGCGCTGGAGCCGCTGAGCCAGACATCTTCGAGGTTTGGCATCGCGTTCGAGGCGAATTTGAGGATGTTGAGGAAGTTCTGGTGTCCCTTGTGGTAGATAGGAGCTGGTGCGCCTTCGTACGTGACGACGTTGTTTCCGCTGTGGAAATCAGCGGTGCAGTAAGGTACGAACATGTAGTGCGCATCGTACCAGGGGTTGGGACGTTTAGGATTGCGCGAGTGCATGGGCAGCTGACGTTCGAGTGCCAGTCGCGTGCGGTTCATGAATTGGGTGGTGTTGTATCCGTTCAGGTTGACTGCGGTGGGGTGATTGAAGCAGCGTTCGGTGTTCCAGCAGCCTCCACCGCCGGCGAAGTAGACCATCAGTTCGGTAGCGTTGGGATGCATGTTGTAGCCGAAGCCAACGCGACTGCCGTCTGCGCAGACATTGTCGAGGGATTCTGTGTCCCAGATCCAGGTATCGTAGGCGGATGGTACGAGATCGTAACGTTTGACAGGAGGGCTTGCTTTGGCGAACATATGCGATACGGAGAAGAGTGTCGCTGCGGAGAAGAAGGCGATCACCGCTAACGCCAGACGGCGTGGTATTCTGGATCTGACAGGACGAGGTTTGAGTGCAAACTCCTCGTCGAGAAGCGAGTCGGCCGCTGTCTCTTCGATATCTAGACGCTGGTATTCGGCGGGCATCTTGGATTGTGGGTTGTAAGGAGGAGGTGTCGGTTGTGGTGATGATTGGAAGGAAAGATGATCTCAAAACGAGGAGCCAAGTTTAATCGAAAGTGCCACGCTAGTTCCATGGCTGTATGCGTGGCAGCACAGACAGGCACTGCCGTAGGCTCTGCGGGGGTCGAGAGCTGGACCGCAAAACAGCTCCCTAGGACAGCGTTATCGTGCTGATTCTCAGCCAAGCCGAATGAAGCTCGGCGGAGTCCAACACTTTTTAGATCAAAAGGTTCAGAACGCAAGCCGTGACCGCTGTGGCTTTCCGGAAACGAGGCTCAGACGACAGAGAGGTGCAGCAGGCTTGCAGCTGGTCGCACTACCAGGGCAACACCGGTGTTGCTGTACGGATCAGCGACACGGGACTGCCAGAAAAAAGTACTGCAGATCCTCCTCAATGCAACAGCGGGAAGCGAGGTCAGGGTTCACTGAGAGAGAGATCTGCCCTCGGAGACTCTGTTTCATGCAGGCACCGTTTTTCCGAATACGAGATTGCCAATCAAGAGGGTCGCAACTCGGTCTTGCTTTTCTGCGCAGTCTGGCCCTGATGATAGTCTTTCAGCTGTCAAGTGCTGATCTTTTGTATTGAAGGGTTGTAATGCATGCAGCTTGGGTGTCGACGACAGTTCTCGGTACGAAGTAAGCATGCACAATTGCACTTTGGTCAAGAGCGAATACAAACCGTGCTGTATCCCTCACCGACGGCGATCATTTTACCGAACAGCCTTTTCTCCTGGCGAGGTGCCTGTCACGACACTACAGCATTCACCCGAGCCAATCTTGACATTGCCGTGCACTTCCCCAACAGGCCTGAAGTCTCAACAGACTTTGTGACCTTCCTTCGACCGGTCAACACCCCACTGAAGCTTGATTCGAGCTCCAACGCATACAGCCACCTACTGTATGCCTGATAAAGCATCGAGGGACCAGCGCTTTCTAGCAGATCGTTCAGCAGGAGGAGCTCTTCTGCTTTTCCCAGTCCGGAGGGCAATTCATGCAGACTCCCTTCTGTGAACTCAAGGTTTGAGCGAAAGAGCTGCGTCTCAGGGGCGATCGAGCGGCATCTGATGCTCTGTATCTTGCTGGCCATTGTTCTCTTCCCGTTGCGTCTGATCGATGCACTAAATTCGAACCCCGCGCTGTCTGCTCCCCGAAGCACCGATCTTTTTGAATTTTGCAGGCATAAATCGAATAGAAACCAGGCGTCTGTTTGTGTGGCGCGTTCGTACCGCGTCGTACCGCCTTCGAGAAGAGATGGCTGGGTGAAGCCACAAACACTGAGAACCACAGCAGTGGCACGCTCCAGTACTACTTCTGTGTCCTGTTCGTTCTGCACGAAGAATGAGTGTTACTCCTGCAGACGTTACTTATTGTCTTTCTGAATGTCCTCTGCTGCTTAGCAGAGTACAAAAGGAACTTCTGTCAGTTGAGGCCACGCCTCGCGAAAGCGGCATAAGGCGGCGAAAGGCCACGTGGCAATTATAGTCAGGATGTTAGGCCGTAAAGCTGAGAAGTCACGACACGAAAAATATAGCATTATGTCATCAGTCATAAGCACCTTTTGCGAAGCGCCGTCGAGGATTTTTTTTGCTGTTTGGCTGCAGCTCAAAACGAAAAAGTGTGGAAGTTTTGAATGCTCTCTCACTTTGACAGGTTGCTGCTCTACTTGACCTACTCCATCTTCTCTCACCCACCTCTAGCCTAAACACAGGTGCAATCACTTCAGCATGTCGAAGGGCACAGACTCGCCCGCCAAGGACGGCAAGAGGAAGTCCAAGTCCTCCGATGCCTCTTCGTCGCCCAAAAAGTCCAAAAAGGCTTCTTCCTCCTCCACTACCGACGCTACTGCTTCTTCGTCCACACCTTCAAAGCCCAAGGCTGGTGCAGGCCAGGCAACGCTCAAGGTGAACGGATCAAAGAGTGGCTTCAAGCAACTCAGCCAGTCAGGCGCTGCTTTCGCCTCTTTTGCCGATTACAACCCAGCCCCTTCGACCAAGTTCAGCCTGTACCGCGCCGACGGTCTGCCAGACGAAACGGGCGCTGCCACCAACGACGCAGATGAGCGACTCTTGCTCGCAGGTGAAACGGACACGATGGCGTATGTCGGAAACAACTTTGAATTCGGTAGCAGCTCCGAAGCTCGAGGATACACCGGCGAGTACATGGTCGGCGTCTACGACCCATCGAGCAGCTCGGTGACGCTCCGTGCTGTCCCCACTTTCCAAGTCACGCGATCGATCAAGGCCAACAGCTCGCTCTCATCCATCTCGAGCACGCGCACTTTCGCCGACTACAGCGAGATGACCGCAGCACGCAGAGCGCTCGGCGACGCCTTTGGTAACCGCAAGCAGAAGGCCAACGCTCGCAACCAGGATCGAATGAAGGTCGACACTGCCAACATGGAAGTGATTTTGGACGATTTCACGGGCGGTATCCAGGACAACTTGGCGTCGTTGCCATCGCTCGATGAGGTGCTTGCCTCGTCGACTTCTTCTCGACCTATGCCTCCTGCCAACTTGGACGCTAAGCACCCTGCCGAAGCGTACCGCATCTCGGACCTCATCCCGTCAGAAATCTTCAGTTCTTTGCCGATACAAAAGCTCATCGACAGCGTCGACGATCAGCAAGCGCTCAAGGAGCTCATCCCTTACTCGAAGGAGTTCCCTGCTTGGATCTGGTCGAGACTGGTGGACAACCTGCAGCGCAGTTCTCACCTGTCTGGCGGCAAGAGCGGCAGCAAGAAGAAGCACACTACGTTCGACGACGACGACGACGACGATGCAGCCGGCAGCAAGGACGACGACGACGTGATGATGATGCCCGCCCTCGGCGCCACCGAAGACAAGGAAGACGCCAAGAACAAAGTGCGCATCGCCTACTACATGTCTCTGCTATGGTTCATCCAAAGCCGACCCAAATCCGTGTCGCAGCGAGGAAAGCTCATCAGCAGTCTCAAGCTCGACGGCGAAGACGCGAACAAGCGCATCATCAAGGCGATCCTCACCACGTTTACGGAGACGCCTGCCAACTCGGACCGCGCCGTCATGTCGGCTTTCCACCAGACCAAGGTGATGGCGTACATGTGTGCGTTGGCGCTGCACCTGGACAACTTCTCGGTGGACCACGATAAGCTGGCGCGCAACTGCAATATCCCACCTGCGACGCTGAGGGAGCTGTTCAGGACGTTGGGTTGCACGTCGTCCGTGGTAGGTGGGGAGAAGAGGATGGTTTTGAAGACGCCGTTTACGCTACCTCAGCCGAGGAAGGGCAAGGCTGGGGGAAGGAAGTAGGCGAGACTGCCGTGTATATGTCGTTTTGTTTTTGCACAATGTCACTTTTCTTGCATGATTAGAGACTTGTGAGGCTGAAGTGTGTGATGTCTATGATTGGGTATGACTGTGAAGCAGCGAATGAGCATCTACTTCTCTGACTCCAACGCAGCAGCAAACTTGGTCCAAAAATGATGGTCCTTCCACTCGTTGCCCATCGCCCTCGCCACTGTCCCTCGTGCGAACCTTGTCGGCCTACCATCCACCGCTTCCTCTTCCTCTTTCCCATCATCCTTCTCCAAATACCACACCCTCTCGACCCCCGCATCCACCAAATACTGCCTCAACCTCAGATAATTTCCACCCACGGCTTGCACTCCATGCGAGTCATCCGACAAACACAACCTTCCGCCCTCCCTCATGATGACCTCCAGTACATCTTTAGCCGGATAACTCGTACTCCAACCCTTCCTGAACGCTGCAGCGTTACACTCGAAGAGCGCGCCGTAGCTGACTGCGAACTTGACATTGCGCTCTACCTTCGCCCATATTTCCTCCTCCTCGATTTGCAGTGACGGCGTGAACAGGCGGAAGAGGTCGAAATGGCCGACCACTTCCGGTTTGAGTCGCTGGAGCACTTCCAGCTGGTCGTCTAGGTAGCGCTCTATGAGTTGGGTGTGTGCGGTTTGGACGGGGTGAAAGGTGGAGAGGGAGCGGTCGAAGGTGGGGCGGTCGAAGTCGATCGGTATCGCATGGGTGTGGTGGAGCGACCCTACGATGTAGTCCACCTTTCCCCTTCCGATCTCGTCCGGTTTCGTCTCTTCATCACCACCCAGTATCTCGGTCAGATAGTTGAGCGAGTCCGGAGTGATGTTCTCCGTCTCGCACCCGACCAGCACATGTAGCAGCGATCCTTGTTCCCGTGCGTAGTGATCCTGCAGTCGTCGCGCTTCGACGAGGTAAGCTGCGAAAGTGGAGCGAAGCGTGGAAGGGGTAAGGGAGGCTTCGAGCTCTTCCGGGTAGAGCTCGGAGGTGTGCGCTCGTGGAACGTGCTCGGAGAGGTGAAAGTGGGTGAAGCCGAGAGAATTGGCGCGGTGGAGGACGGACGAGAGCGAGTCCTTGGCGTGCGAGCAGAACTGGCCGCTGTGAGAGTGGTGCGAGTGCGGCATTGCTGCGTGACCTCGGGGGGTTATGACAAGTAGAGCTGGAAAGGGTTCAAGAAGAAAGGTTGGATCAAAGGTGGAGAAGAATTTGAGCACGGACGCGCTGATTTCCTCCATCGTCGAGGGCCGGACGAAACGGTGGCCAAATGAGCCCAAATTTCGACGTCGGGAACGGTGGCCAACCACGAAAGGGTCCCACTAGGAATTCGGAATAATTTCGGAATTGATCTGGTCGGCTCAAGCGTATCCGCCGCCGGCAGCAACCAAGATACATGCTTCGT
Organism: Sporisorium iseilematis-ciliati; assembly: GCA_001748505.1. NCBI lineage: Eukaryota > Fungi > Basidiomycota > Ustilaginomycetes > Ustilaginales > Ustilaginaceae > Sporisorium > Sporisorium iseilematis-ciliati. The sequence goes on along the minus strand of MJEU01000036.1, from coordinate 57,463 downwards.
TATCGCGATTGATGGATGCCTACACCCTAGGATGCCTTCTCACTACATCAAGAATATCATCGTCCTACGTTTCCGTGTCGTTGCATGACGTGTTACGAGGCAGGTTCTTTGTACCATAAAACAACAATCAGTAGAAAGACGCTGTCTCGAGTCAGGGTAGGGACTAAAAAACGCAAGCACATTGACCCGATCCATGTAAGAAGCACTGACACGATGGCGGACTTGTAGCCCAGTGAGCAGCAACAATGACAACGATCTTTGTTCACAGCGGCTAACCGATGAACGCCAATCAAATCCATGAACGCAGGCCAGGAGATGCGGTGTTCTAAGATTGGCAGATCGAACAGGAGCTCCGGCCAAAGATGCTAACAACGTCGACGCCGAGGACGCCAGGCAGTCTTCTTTGCAAGGTCTCCACCTTGCTTTTCATTCTGAGCTGTGCGAGTCGAACCATACCTGCATCAATTCAGGTTGATTTCCCACAACTGTTTTTCCAAGCACCTTGTGCTTGCTCGCGGACAAAGTACTATAGACGTACAGGTATCCACCACAGCCCATGCGCTACAAGTTGCTGAGGAATGTCGCATGATGAACTTGCCGGCGCAATGGTCTCTACGACGAGATCGAAATCTGTATCGGCGGTATCGAGGGATGGGGAGATCAAGAGGATGCCATAAACAACGATACCTCGGGAGCTTGCAGGCTCCGAGGGCTCCCAATATGGACCTCTCTTGGCACACGGCACCAGGCCCAGTTTTGCCGAAGGAGTTGTCGAGGCATCTGTAACTGCTCGCATGAGATCTTGCTTGAACCTTTCTTCCGAGGTCCACAACACATAGTCGTCGACACCCTCCTCAGAGACATCGATCATAGCGCACTGTGGAGGGTGTTGTCCGGTATGCACAGGCTACTGACAGTAGCTTCGTGTTCGCTCTCGAGACTAGTTGCTGCGCCAAGATGTTTGTATCGTAAGGCAAGAAAGGCGGCAATGAGCGGCAGAAGCAAGAACCTGTCGGTAGTGAGGAAGGTAGAGATGGAGGAAAGACAAACCCAGTTCGGCTTTTTACGGTGAGTGGGTACCGTGTCTGTGCTCGGCGTGTTTGTATTGTTTCCGTACACCTTATTTTTTGACATCTTCCTGTAATGCCAGCTTATCATCTTTCAGAATTGGCCGTCGAAAGTCTCACTATAACAAGGCAATTGATCTGGTCGGCTGAGGCGTATCCGACGCCGGCAGCAAGCAAGACGTGCTATCGCGTTTGATGGATGCCTATACCCTAGGATGCCCCTTCAGCTCCCTTTCCCTCTCTGAGACAAGGTCCGACCGCCGACCTGACCTTTTGTCTCTCCTTCTCACTACATCAAGCATATCACCACCCTACCTTTCCGTGTCGTTGCTTGACGTGTTTCGAAGCGTGCCCCGCTGCACCGTGGCTTCAGCATGCCTACATGCAATGATGGCGACCTTTCGCCTGTCTCAAACTGTCGCTTCTTCGACTTCACGATAAGATTCTCCAACGTCGTCTTCGTTATCCTTCCCTCATGCATTGCCATCGTTCTCTTTGCAGCTCGACTCAACCGTCTTCGTCGTAAGCCAGATATCAGTCCACTTTCGCAATCTCATCGGCTCTCGTCTGTTCCTTTGTGCCGTCCTCGCGTCGACGCCGTCAGTCTCGTGGGCGCTTCTGTATTTCTCATCAACGCTATCCTCAACCTCGTTGTCTTGGTCATCATTGCGGTACCTTCGTCCAGCACGCTGCGCCATGCGCTGGATCAGCCAACGGCTCTTCCTAGCTTCATCCTGCTACTCCTCGCTTCGGGTCTTGCTGTGCCTCTTTCGGTCGCTGAGCGCACAAAGACGCGAGGAGGTTCTATGCTTTTGCCTCTCTGGCTTCTGATATCGCTCCTCTTCAATGCATCTCGTAGTCGAACCTTCAACGCAGTACCTGCAATTCGCAATTCTCCCGTCTTCACGATCTATCTCGTTTCTTTCGGCTGCTTAGGCGTCCTGCTCGCCCTCGAGAATGCCAACGGTCTTCCGACTGCCCAGCACAGCTCCACTCACGAGTCTCGCGCCGGCTTCTTCTCTCGCCTGCTGTTCGTCTGGGTCTTCCCTCTCCTCTGGTCCGGCTTTCGTTCTCCGCTGCAGCTCGTCAATCTGCAAGCCCTCAAGCCAGAGTTTTACGGACAATCTCTTGCCCGCGAGTTTATCGCTGCCTGGACAGGTGTTTCCATTGAGCCGCAACGCCCTTGCTCCATGTCACAGCAACGCATCTTTGACGACATGAAGAACAGAAGTGACACGAGCGCAGAGCAGGCCGAAAGCGAAAGATACCCCCTCGAGAAGCTGCCTTCGTCTTGGCACGATGACGACGGAATAACGCCAGCCCATGGTCACAAGATCTTCCCTCAGAGAGTTGTAGAGCGAAGCTTGCTGAGTGCAACACTTCGTGCCTTTCCCCGATCTGCACTGGCTCCTATGCCGTGGAAGCTGTTGCTGACTGCATGTCAGCTTGCACAGCCCTTCTTGGTCTCGACTACGCTCGCCTTTGTCCAGTCTTACGCAGATAGCGACGAGCACCAAGCTCACGACAAAGCACAACCCGTTGTTTACGGCTGGGGCCTGGTGGGCGCCTACGCCTTTATCTATCTCGGCATGGCCCTTTCAGAGGGTCAATTTTGGCACACCTCGTCGCAACTCATGGCCAAAGTGCGTGGTGCCTACGTGGAAGCCATCTACCGCAAAGGTCTCGATCTCCACGCGCGGGTTGCCCAGACCAGTGGCGGTGGCAAAGCCGCCAATCTAATGAGCGTAGACACCGAACGCATCGTTGATGCTGTTGATGTCATTCATGAAATCTGGAGCGGATGCATTACGATTGCTGTCGGCATTTATCTACTGTACGCTCAGCTCGGTCTCGTCTTCCTGGCTTCCATCGTGTCTGTCGTAATCTGCTTCCTTTTGACTCCCCTTACCAGTCAAGGAATGGGCACAAAGCAAGGCAGTTGGAGTGCATCCACGGACGAACGAGTCGATCTCACCACTAGCATCATCTCGGACATTAAAGGCGCCAAGCTTTCGGCCTACGAGGATGTTCTCCATGCAAAAGTCTGCAAAGCCCGTGCCAAGGAGCTCGCTGCACGCAGCACATTGATGAAGCAGGTCACCGGAGTCATCACCTTCACCAACTCTGCTGGCGAAATGATGGGCTTTTTCACTTTTGTCACTCTCATCGTTGTCGACAGACTGTCTGGATCGAACCGTTTCGATCTCAACACCGTCTTTACCACGTTGACCATCTTCCAGCTCATCCGAAGGCCACTGTTTGAGCTTGGACAGCAGTACGCCTCTCTTCTACAGGCGCGGTCCAGCATGGAACGTATCCAAACTTTCCTCACCAGCGAGACCAAGCCCGATGTCCGGTCTGCCGTAGGCGAAGACATGAACGCTGGCTCTGCTGCTCCAACTGGAAGCGATGGCCAAGCACTTCGTCATGCCGCCATTTTCAAAAATGCAAGCTTGGGCTGGGCCGAGGAAATTGTGCTCGCCGACCTCAATATCGAAATCCCTGCCGGCAAGCTGACAATGGTCTGCGGCCAGCTGGGTCAAGGAAAATCGACCTTGCTATTAGCCTTGCTTGGGGAATGCGATCTGCTCGCGGGGAAACAGCAGCTGCCATTGCTGTCGACACGTGTTGCCTACGTCAGCCAAGACGTATGGCTGCAGGAGAAATGTTCCATTCGCGACAACATTGTCTTTGCCACTGGCAATTACAACGAGGACCTTTACCTGCAAGCACTTCGAGCATGTGCCCTTACAGAAGACATCGAAAGACTGCCCAAAGGCGATGCGACACAAGTTGACGCGCTGAGCGGCGGGCAGCGTCAAAGAGTTGCCGTAGCTCGTGCTGTGTACAGCGGTGCTGAAGCATATGTCCTCGATGACATCACTAGCGCTTTGGATGCCGAGACGGCTGCTCATATGTGGCGTGCTCTTATGGGACCTGCCGGTCTTTTGAAGGGCAAAACGACCGTGATGGCCACAAATGCTATCCATCTGCTTCATCATGCCCAGTTGGTCATTCGCATCGATGAAGGCAAAATTGCAGAGTCGGGTAGTTATGAAACGCTCTCGCTGAAAGGCAAAGACGCTATGTCTCGCCACAGCCTGGAGTCACAACGGATTCTCGCACCTGAGGGCAAGAGTGCTTTGCAGCCAGGCTCAAACGACGATCACGAAGACATCCTCACCGGCTCCGTCGGTCTCACGACGTACAAAACGTGGCTGAATGCCGCTGGCCGCGGCAAAGTCGTTGTTTTCCTCCTTTTTTGCGCCCTCACAACCGGCACCCTCCTAGGCACACCGTACTACCTACAGGCGTGGGCTCAAGCCCAGCAAGAACATCGTTTCCGCAACTGGGTTGCTTGGACAGTAGGCTATCTCCTCCTGCCGCCTGCAGCTGCAGCTTTCCTTGCCACGGGCTTTTGGATCTTCTGCGTCAACTGTGCCGAATCGGCAGGAAATCGTCTCCATGATGCCCAACTCAAGGCCGTCTTGTCGGCGCCCATCTCGTTCTTCGCCCAGTGGACCACAGGGCAAGTCACCAATCGTTTCTCTCAAGATCTTTTCCACATCGACCAGACGTTTGTCTTTGCGATCATCAACACAGTCGGTGTTCTCATGATGTTGCTCGGTTCCCTGATCACAATGATCGTCGCGACGCCGTACCTTGCCGTCTTGGTGATGGTGCTGTTTGTCGCTTCCTGGGCGATACAACGCCTCTATCTTCCCTCCAGCCGTCAGCTGCGCAGGCTGGAGATGGCGACCAAAAGCCCGCTGTACTCCGCCTTTGCCGAGACGTCTGTGCCGGCAGGCTTAGCCACGGTGCGCGCACTCCAGCGCGATAGAGCCTTGTTGGAGCGCAACACGGCATTGCTCGATGCCTCTCAGAGGCCCTACTACCATCTCTTCACCGTCCGCAGATGGCTTCAGGTTTGGCTTCTTCTTCTCACCACGATCACAAACATCGCCTTGGTTCTACTGGCGGTTGTGTTACGCCATTCGTCGCACGCGGGAGTGCTCGGTGTTGCACTGGTACAGGCAACCTCGTTGGGCGGTTACCTGAATCAATTCATCGTCAACCTTACCGAAGTCGAAATTGCCGGCGTCGCCCTCGAACGTGTCCGCGAATTCTGCCTTGTCGAGCCTGAAGAACGCTCCGCCGCTGCCGAGAAGCTGCTCAACGCTAAACAGGAGGACGAGTTGACGATCGAGGGAAAGGTAAGCTTCAACAAAGTCTCGGTCTCCTACGGCGCAAATCTCGAGCCTGCCGTGCACGAGCTCAGTTTTGAGCTATCGGCAGGGAATCGGCTGGGGATCGTTGGCCGGAGCGGGTCCGGGAAGAGCACTGTGCTTATGGCGCTATTCAGGATGATCTCGATGCGAGCCGGCACGATCCTGCTCGATGAAGTTGACATCTCGCAGATACCCTTGAAGAAACTCCGGTCTGCCATGACCATCATCCCGCAAACACCTCTTCTGCTCGCCGCCAGCATCCGCGAGAACCTGGATCCAGACCTAAAGTGCTCGGACGATGAAATTTGGTCGGCGCTGCACGCCTGTCACCTGACCGAGTTTGTGAAGAAACAGCCCAGTCAGCTCGAACAGCTCCTGCTGACAGGAGACACATATGTCAGTACGGGTCAGAGACAACTCCTGGCGTTGGCACGAGCATTGCTGCGGAAGAAGAAGATCCTCGTTCTCGACGAAGCCACGAGCGCAATGGATGTCGAAACGGAAAAGACGGTGCAAGCTGTGCTGGCAACGAAGTTTGCCAACTGTACGGTGATTGCGGTCGCTCATCGAATCGCCACCGTCATCGCATTTGATCAGATCATCTGTATGGCCAACGGTCAAGTTGTCGAGTCAGGAGCCCCACACGAGCTCCTCCGAGCCCGGGGCGAGTTCTGGGCTCTGGCTGCCGAACAGAAGTGCGTGTAGGAGGTATTGCCACATGGGACCAAAACTACATTGTAATCACTGATCGATTGAAGAGGTATACGAGAGCTGATGCTCCAAAAGTAGGACTATCTACATGCGTGTCGAGGACGGAGATATGGGGGTATGAGAATTGCCATCGTGAAGCAAGTCGGGTCCGATCAGAAACTGGGAGGTCGTATCGAACGCAAAGTGGACGTATCCAAGTGTGCGAAGCGCTCAACAACTACAACTATCCCTAGCGACGCCCAACCCGTACCCCACGACCCCACCGGGATCAGTCAACGAGATATTCCCTCTGCTACTATCTGCCGCATGAGCTGCTGGGACGCCACCTGGCATTCTATCGCCTGGTCTTCTCTCGCCCTTCCCTACTTTCTGCCATAACGACGGTGTTGAAACGATTCTATTCACCAACTCGTCAAACGCTCCGTTCACTCCTACACCCTTCTTTGCGCTGCACTCGACAAACAGGCACCCCATCTCGTCTGCAAACTTCTGGCCCTCCTCCGTCGTTACCACCCGCGAAAACTCTTTGTCGACCTTATTTCCTACGATGATCTTCACCACGTCATCGCTCGTCGTGAACGTCTCGAGCTCGTTGAACCACGTCGGTAGCGCGTCGAAGGTGTCGCGTTGAGTCACGTCGTATGCAACGATGACGCCCTGCGCCCCACGGTAGTAGGACGAGGTGAGGGTGCGAAAACGCTCCTGACCGGCTGTATCCCAGATGGAAAGTTTGAACCGTTTCCCGCCCACTTCGATGCCTTTGATACGGTAATCTACTCCGATGGTGGCGGTCGTCTCTTCGGGTGAAAGGAACTCGTCGTCAGTGAACCGAAGGAGGAGTGAAGATTTGCCAACGGATGACGCGCCTATGAGGAGGATTTTGAGTGTGGGGACGTCGGAGGTGGATGACATTGCGGATGGGTTCGCTGAAAAGGCTTCCGAGGAACGAACTGGGAAATCTGGATGCGTCCGGTGGGTAAGAGGCCGGATGTGTGTGCTTGGGCAAGGAGCGGATGTTGGCAACTACGCTCGCATTTGTGTGAGTTTGTGTGCGAGAGGGTATACGATCGATGATGGTAGAACAGAGGCAAGGTTTTGAGTTGTCGACCAACGATGGCAAATGTTGCTGCGCTTTTTGGCGGAAGCGCCTGCTCGTCATGCATATGAGTGTGTGCTTTTCCTGCGTTTCTTTTTTTGGGCCCGAGGGTGACAACCGCGAAAAGTCACAGCTGAAAGCCGCAAGTGGAGGCTCTCCCCGATTCTGTTGCAACTAACCGATCTGACACAATAGGGGGTGAGAATATCGCACGAAAGAAGTCACTGTGATCTTCTGACCTTTTTTTTTTCTCGCTTCAGAAAATTTGTAGCCGCAGTCAAAGAGAAGAATTCGTTGATTGTCTTGTGTCTTCTGCTCAGCCTTCTACCTTCGTCCTTCTCAACCCCACCCATTGATTCAGTATACCCGACCTCCCTTCGTCAGCCAACGAAAGGTCACAAACATCCCTCATCTCGGATTCGTAGCATACCTCGCTGCCACCAAGCTTTCTTACTCGCAGCTCCCGGAACATCAAACCTCGGAGCTGGTCTCTTTTTCATCGTCCACCTCGACTTCCTCTAACCTTCATTGGCACCGCCGCGGTGCACAGGTGACGACCTCGAACGTATCGCTTAGCCACAATGCCGGTTTCTTTCTATGACGAGATCGAGCTCGAGGACATGTCGTACGACGAGGAGAAGGATCTGTTCCACTACCCTTGCCCCTGCGGCGACCGATTCGAGATCACACGCCAACAGCTCAAGGACGCTGAAGACGTGGCGAGATGTCCAAGCTGCTCGTTGATTATTCGAGTCGTCTTCGATCCGATAGACTTTGAAGACGATGACGAGGCGCCAGCAAGCACTATCGAGGCGTCGTATCAGGCTGTTGCTGCGGCTGCGTGATTGGTCTCCGACCCTTGCCACATCGCATGTACCGAGACCGAGAGGTAAGCATCACCAATCTTGACGACGGCAGCGAAAGGCAAAGCAAAGATACATGACCTTCATCCACACGACCAACCGCTCGAAGGATTAGACTTAACTATTCAGTTCTGCTTCCGAATAGAGACTTCGCAATCTCTTGTGGACAACTTATACCATACCAAAACTTTTATATGACATTTCACGTCGGACGCATCAATTGCGCTCGATGGGAACGAGAGGGGTCAATGGTTGCAAGGATCGTCTTTTCGCCAATGCTCGCCGCTTTCGTCCGTCCTCTTCAACGAAAGCTTGCAAGCTCATGTGACTGACTTTGATTCTTGCTGTTCATCTCTGTCTTTCAGCTGTACACATTTGCTTTTGCGCACTGTGTTCTTGGTCGATTCTCACCCGCCGTCGCAAACCCACAAGGTTAGTACAATATCCAACTCTCCTCGCGACGTCCGTCCACGCCTTGGTCATGCGTAAGCAGAACCAGGAAGGCCTGGCTGGCGCTTTTCCATGATTAAAACTAGTTTATCCATTCTCTGAGGGGGTGGGGTGTCTGTCGTAGCTTGGGTTTGGCGGAGGTGTGCGATCTTGTCCTTCCCTTTTGGGGAAGTTTTGATGGGGTCGCATCTTTTGTTTTCAAGCTCCATCTTTCCAATTCCTCTTTTCGAGCTGCGGTGTGGATACGAGGACGCTAGGCGCGTTTAGGCCGCTGTCTCTGACCACTTGGCGTCGATTAACTCGCCTCTGGCGGTATGCGAAAGGCGTCGAGTGGGTGGGATCGGTGCGAAGCCTTCGTGCTGTCTTTTGTGTCTGCGTCGTTTGGTCGGATTGCAGGGTTGGGAAGGTGTGTGCAGCCCCGACCGTCCGTAGATGTATTATAATCTTCTCTATGATCCACCCTCTCGTATCGGTGGTGTGCTTCTCGCGGAGCATCTGCCGGGATCTAGCATGCAAGTTGGAAGGAGGCGCTGACAATCATCGTCATCACCATTGTTGATTTATAGCTGTTCAAGCCACACCTCAAGCATTGCGTTTTGGTCGCTCGGCGCTTCTTATCTTTCACCATAATCGTAAGTACGCTTCGACTTGGACGATTCCCTCCACCCCGACGTTCTATATGGATTCGCAATGTCCCCTTGCCGCCTTGCAAGGATCATGGATCGATCTGGGCCTTGATGAACGTATTTCCCATACTCTTTATATACCGAGCTGTGAGCCTACGCAGTGGCGGGGCTGAGATCGCTTTGCTCAAAACATGCATCACCAACTGAGCCCTTTTTCCCTATCGACGGATTTGTTTGTTCAGGAGTGGCAGGAGTGCTGACGTGGTTCTCGCTTCTCTCTGATCAATGTCGCATCTTCTCTCTGATCAATGTCGCAGATCTTCAACGTCGATATCAGGTCTCTGCGCCATCGACTGGACCAGCATACTTCTTTTCCTCTTGCATTGCATTTCTGTACCACTATCGCATTCTCTATTGTATTCGCTCCGCATCGACCGTCACTCGTCTGAGTCGGCTTCGATTGTATCACTTCTAGCATTGTATCATCATCCGTGTTCTGTCGTAGTCTTAAGTGTGTGCCCGTGTCTGTGAGGGAGCTGCAATGCTGTGAGAGCAAGCTCTGATGGTGAAGCGAGTGTCGAGTGAAAGTGTATCCTTGTCGAAATTTGCATTCAACGAGCCAGCGCAAAGAATACAAATGCGACCTTCCTTCGAATACAAATTCAAACTCGAAGAATTAGAGCGCGTGTGTGTGTGCGTCTCAAGTCAGAGTGAAACACGCACGGACGAAAAAAGGCAAGCGAGGTGCGAGGTGGGATGTGCGTGCGTGCGTGTGTTCGTGTGCGTGCGTGACAGCGAAGGAAGGAAGCGCAGAGTGAAGCGCCAGCAGCCAGCTCGAGCTTCTGCGCAGAGGCCACAAAGGAAGGCCAGGTTTCAGTGTGTGTGACTTGCTTCTCTGTCACTGTCACCCCACCATCATCCGTTCTTCCGCTGGTCATTTCGTCGCGCTCGTCTCTGCGTCAGACTTCAACGCTTCTTGCTCGAAGCAAACTCGAAACTTTCCTCAACCTACACAAACAGCACCCACAGAAAGTCCGATCTAAAGATGGCTTCCAACGGCATCGGCATCGCCAACCTCCCCAACCAGCGTCACAAGATCGTGGCCAAAGCTGGTGGCCATTTCACCCTCATGGTCGTTGGTGAGAGCGGTGTCGGCAAAACCACGCTGATCAACACGCTCTTCTCCACCGAACTTGCTACGGGCAAGGACCACACTCGACGACACACCAAGCAGCTCGACAAAACCGTCGAGATCGACATTATCAAAGCCGAACTCGAGGAGAAGCAGTTCAAAGTCAAACTCACCGTCATCGACACTCCCGGGTTCGGCGACTATGTCAACAACCGCGACTCCTGGACCCCCATCGTCGACTTTATCGATGACCAACACGAGCTCTACATGCGTCAGGAGCAGCAGCCGGAACGACGCGAGAAGACCGACCTGCGCGTTCACGCCTGTCTCTACTTTATCCGCCCTACCGGTCACACGCTGAAACCGCTCGACATCGAAACGATGAAACGTCTCGGTACCCGCGTCAACCTCATCCCCGTCGTCGCCAAGGCCGATACGCTCACTCAGACCGACCTGGCGGTGTTCAAACAGCGCATTCGCGAAGCGATCACGACCCAGAACATCCGCGTCTACTCGCCACCCGTCGAAGCCGACGACGCCGCCAGCGCCGACCATGCGAAGCTGCTCATGTCGGCGATGCCGTTCAGCATCATCGGTAGCACCGAAGACGTCAGGGCGGCCGACGGACGCGTGGTGAAGGGTCGAGAGTACCTCTGGGGTGTCGCAGAGGTGGAGAACGAAGACCATTGCGATTTCAAAAAGCTCCGCAGCCTGCTGATCCGCACCCACATGTTGGACCTCATCAACACCACCGAAGAGCTGCACTACGAAAATTACCGCCAGGCCCAGATGGAAACGCGCAAGTTTGGCGAGCCCAAGGTGAAGAAGTTGGACAACCCCAAGTTCAAAGAGGAGGAGGAGATGTTGAGGAAGAGGTTCACCGAGCAGGTCAAGCTCGAAGAGGCGAGGTTCAGACAGTGGGAGCAGCACCTGATCGCCGAGAGGGACAGGTTGAATAAGGATCTGGAGACGGCGCATAGCACGGTCAAGGCGTTGGAGGCCGAGTTGGATGCCTTGCAGAATGGGTATGGGAGGGGGTCGGTTCGTCGTTGATGAAAGAGTGAGGTGAGAAAGGTAGAGTGTTGTAATCGAAAGTGGTCTCATGTACTGAGGTTTGTGTTTCTCGGTTTGTGTGTGATTCCCGCACATCGCCGGAAGAATTAGAGGGCAGGTCTATGCAAGCGGTCTGTTGAGAACAAGATCCAACAGGAGATCCTTGCACTCACATCGTGGTGCGGCTGCTCTGAAATCGAAACAGGGATCCAAGTAGATCCTGCTGCGTGCAGCTGTCTACATGGCGCAAGCCCTGCAACAGCGGCTATTTTCGTTGATGGCGGTGGGGAAGCACGATCACGCTCAAAGAAGATCGACGCAGGTTATACGAGTTGGAAGAGAGGATGGTAACATTTCAAAGGGAAGCAATTCGGGGATTTTGATGGGTGGGAAAGACAAGGGAGCGAGATACTTGCTTGGAGAGGGCGAGAGTATTTGGAGAGAGTGAGGTAGCTTTTGGAGAGAGTGAGAGTAACTTTTTTGAAAAGAGTGAGGAGATGACGAGCGACCAAAGACAATTCGGATACAAGGAAAGGACGGTATCGAAACGACAGAGGGTACCTCTAGCTCGTCTGAGCAGGCGCCTTAATGATGGTGCGCTTGCTGTAATTGTCCAAGGCAATCATCTTGACCAGAGGAAGGTTTTTGTTGGCTTTTTCCAGCTCGTCGACGAACCACTTGGGGTACTGGTCGCGGATGGACTTGTCGACGTACTCCCAGCCGCCCGTACACTGGCACCAGCGAAACTTCTTACCTTGAAAAGCCATTTCCACTTCGAAAGAAGGGCACTCGTCTTTCATACCTTGAGGAGCCTTGGGGAACCGTTGTTGGGCAAGTTTAAAGAGCGCATGCGTGTCCCGTTCAACGTTGAATTCGGGTTGCTTGACAACACGACTTCCGCGGTTCGCAAGATTCATGTTCTGTTGGTGGTGGAACATCTCGAGCTTAGCGATGAACCAGGTAGGGTAGGGTGCAAGAATAGACTTGTCGACGCGATCCGGACCACCAGTGCGCTCACACCAGATGTTGGCAAAATGGTCAAAGAGGTCCTCGTACTTTTGGGAAGGGCCTTTGTGAGCACGGAAGGTAGACTGAGCGATGCCGAAGAGTTTTCGAGTAGCTTCGACAATGTTGTAGGAGCCATGAAAAGCCGGAGGACTGGGCTGGACTTGCTTGGAGCTTGAAGCCTTGGACCGCTGTCTAGCTTCAGCAGTTTTGAAGGCCTTGATCAACTCCTTCGTAATTCGACCCTGTTCATTGATCAAGGTCACACTGCGAAGAAACTCGACAGGATACTTTGATTTGATCGAATCGTCCACATTCTTCCATCCACCAGTCATAGTCCACCAGGTGTAGCCTACATCCTGGAACATTGAGTGAGTTCGTTCGGCGGAGGGAATTACGGGTGCACCAGCAGCCTCCTTGTCGAGGTCCTTCTTCATCTCCCGGTGCAGACGGTACAAGATTTCGGTGCCCAACTCGACATTGAAGGTGGCTCTTTCGGCTGCGCTAGCGAGCGGGATGGGTTCAAGGAGCTCGGGATGCTTCTCCAGCTCTTCGAGTACACCGTCTTCGAGATGTGCGAAGAACATCTTAGAGAGGATAAGGTGGGATGTAAGGCAGAGCGAGAGAATGACTGACGGTGTTGAGTGAGAGTGTATGCGTCGAACGACGGATGACGACGGAAGTCTGAGAGGGCTGGTTCACACAGACAAGTCGCAAAAGTGGCCGCTATTTGTACCTTTGCACACTCTCTGCGATTCGAGCACAAACCTTCTTCTGAACAGCAAATTGACACACAAGCCACAATGTGACGAGAGAAGGAGAAGTTGCGCAGATGAAGCAACAAGGCCTTGTAAATGACATTGGCGGAAGGCCGTGCATGAGGTTGTTCTCTGCGCAGCAATAGAGCGCGGAGAAAAAAGCGCCTAGGAAGCGCAGCAAGTCAACGCTGCCACGCGCTGGCCCTTTTTTTGCTCACGGACTGTCACTGCAGAACTCTCAAAGAGCGCACGCGCCCTGTTTTCTTGGAAGAAGCTCGCGCAGACACGCGTTGCACTGCCCGTTCGACAGTCAAGATCGCAGCTCAGCATTTCTTTGGAAATTGGACTGGAAATTGAGCGTCATCTGCGCTTCGGTGCGGCTTCATTTGGACAAAGCGTAATCGTAAAATCACAGCCACTTTGTGACTGAGGTGCATGCATGCAAACACACACACACACAAAAGCGTGATGACAAGACCGAAATTCCACATGCCACTCGCAGTCGCAAAGCCAAGGATCAAAGAACGCACCCGCTCTCACCGAGCCAACTCCTTTTCTTTCTCACCCTTCGACCTCATCTCAACCTTACACCACCAACCTTGTTCGCGCTATCATCCATCCATCCATCCATCGCATCCAATCAAGATCGCACAACGCACCTGCACGTTCTGCTTTCTCTCCCTCTTTCTAAAGTCACAGCGCCAACTGCGCAGCAGCTCCACTTTCATATCTCGGATCGAGCTCTCGGATCTCGTCACGTTCCACCTCATAGCCAATCACACGGCCGACGACTACGAGTACGACGGCAACTTCTTGCGCATCCCATCCCGATACATCCGGTCGCATCAGCCTAGGACAATTCACCGGCCTTGAATCGACACCCTAGACAAATCGTGCATCGATCGGCGACCCACAATCAGTTCCCACACTCTTACTGTCCCATCCATCGAAGCCAGCCTGATCCTCGCTCTTGACTGTGACCAATCATGTCGCTCCAAAACATCTCGAAATCCGCCGTCCGTGTCGGCAAGAACTACATCAAGGGCTACTCAGACGTCCAAGTCAAGGTCCGAGATGCTACTTCCAACGACCCTTGGGGCCCCAGTGGCACTCAAATGAACGAGCTTGCACAGCTATCCTACAACCAGTGCGTATCCCCTTTCAGCAGCCAACTCAAATGACATCGTTCAAAGTACTGATTTCCCTTCCCCCCTCTGCTCTTATCGCACCGCCTCTTCAGAAACGAATTCATCGAAATGATGGAGATCCTCGACAAGCGTCTCAACGATAAGGGCAAGAACTGGAGACACGTCTTCAAATCGCTCACCCTTCTCGACTACTTGCTGCATGCCGGTTCCGAAAACGTCGTCATCTACTTCCGCGACAACATCTACATTGTCAAAACGCTCAAGGAATTCCAATACATCGACGAGAATGGAAAGGACCAAGGCGCAAACGTTCGTCAGAAGGCCAAGGACATCACCAACCTGCTCCAGGACGAAGCACGTCTGCGCGATGAGCGTCGTTCGCGATCTCACATGCGCGACCGTATGTCCAACGGCCCGAACGATGATGATGACGAGAGGAGACGCAGACGTGCAGAGCAGGACAGGAACCGTCGTCGACCCAACAACAACGAGGATGACGAGCTTCGACGTGCCATCGAAGAGTCGAAGCGTATGGCGCAGCAAGAGCAGGATCGCATTCGTGCCGAAGCAAAGGACGAGGATGAGCTTCAGCGTGCGCTCGCCTTGTCCAAAAAGGAAGAGGAGGACCGCATCAAGGCGCTCGAGGAGGCCAACAAGAACGCACTTTTCGATGACTCGATCAACCTAGATGGCCCCAATGCTTATACCCAGAACCAGCAGGTTGATTTCTTTGGCAACCCGCTCGTCGACACTTCCGGTTCGCAGAACTACGGTGTTCAGCCCCAGTACACATCCTTCAACCCATACATGCAGATGCAACCCACCGGCTACAACCCTTTCCTCCAGAACCAGCTTCAGCAGCAGGAGCTGATGCAGCAGCAATACATGCAGCAGCAGCAAGCCGAGTACCAGCGTCAGCTCGAACTCCAGCAAGCTGCGGTGCAGTATCAAAACATGATGACCCAACAGCAGCAGCCTCTCCAGCCGCAACAGACGTCGTTTGGCTCCAACAACCCATGGCTCCAGTCTGGTCAGCAGCAGCAGCAGCAGCAGCAATCGCAGCACAACGTGCCCGTTGGAGATCTCTTCTCGTCCGCACCTACGCCTCCGCCAGCGCAGCCGGCGCCCCAGCCCGAACCGGTGCAGCAGCCGGCAGCGGCGCCGCAGCAGAACCGTCCCATCCGTGCCAAGGTGAACGACGATGGCAAGTACAACGAGCTCAACCGTCTGCTGGCGATGGGCGATGGCGTGGACACGTTTGGTAACACGGGCGATATGAGGATGGGGCCGAATATCGCGCATTACAACCAGATGCGGGCGCAGAAGACGGGGACGAATTTCAATGCCAACACGAACAGCGGGGCGGGGGGAAGTCAGCAGGGTGGGGATAATAATCCGTTTTTCAAGGTGTGAGTTGGGTGGGTATGGTTGTGGTTTTGTTTTGATGCAATTTCTTATGGTTTTTGATGTGTTGATTGGGTGAGTGTGGATGTGCACAGACGAGTGGATGAGACGTTGTGAAGCATGGATTGCGAGATGAGGGGAGGATGGGATCAAGGCTAAGTACGAACGAAAGCGAACTCGTGTGCAGGCAACTCGTCACTTGCGCACAACGTTGGTCTTGTACGACAGCGCGACGGGCTTTGTCGGGTACCTCCTGTGTTCGCTTTCCTGGTCCGGGAGTGGCACGTCGTCTTGAGCGTACGCTTTACCCTGCTTATCCGTCGTGACGGTATCTGGGAAGTTCAACAAGAACGCAGCGTGAACCGCTCTCAACTCGAGCTTTGCGAAGCGCATTCCGAGACAGATGTGTCTGCCGCTACCCCAGGGGACGAACTCTCCTTCGTTCTTGCCTTCGCCCCGTGCGAAGCGGTCCGGGTCGAACTTGAGCGGTTCGCTGTAGATGTTGGAGTTGCGGTGGGCGGCGGCGAGCCAGAAGGCGATGAATTCGCGGTCTTGGATCGAGTCGTTGGAGATGTGGGTTTCGCCTTGGGTGACCTTGGACGAGGATTTGACTTTGCGGCGGAAGATGAGGGAGATGAGGAGCAGACGGAGGGTTTCGTCGAACACCGTCGTGTAGACGGGGAAGTCTCCCTCCCATACCTCCAAGGGGACACGCGAGAGCTTCTCTTGCAGCGAGAGAGAGTCGTAGTCGTCTCCTCGGTCTTCGGCGCATTTGCGGAGCGTATCGTCGAACTCTTTCCGAACGCGATCGCGCAGTTCAGGGCGGGAGCACAGGAAAACAAGCAGATAGGCGGCGATGCCGGTCGAGTTGATGATGGCCGCAAACAGTCCGCCCATGACAAAGTCTTCGATGGACCGGGGAGAAGCGCCGCGGTCGATCATCTCTTGGATGTAGTCGTTCTCTCGTCGACCTTCCTTCTTGCGCTTCTCGAGCGTGGATCGGATCGCAGCGGACATTTTGATAGCTCCCATCCACTTCTTGACCGTCGACGGCCAGGGCAGGAGCGGGAAGTGGGTAGCCATGAACCCCGTGTTGTCGGCGAACTCCCAGAACGGCTTTTCGAGCGCTTTGACCGTGTTGACGTCGCGGGCGTGTTCGGCGAGACCGATGAGGAGGACGCTGATCTGGAAGACGAGCGGGTAGATCGTTTCGTGGATGTCCAACTTGCCATCGGTGACCGGGTAGGTTTTGAGGTTCTCGACGATGCACCTCATCATTTCGGGGATCGTCTCTTGCAGCCTCTTGGCTCCAATCGCCTGTTTGAGGTTCTGAACGAACCCGTCGGTCCCCGCATCCTCGGCGGGCGGACTAGGCGCGATCCACGAAGGCAGCTCGGGAACACCGGCAAACATGACTTCGTAACCCTGGTTGAAGTGCAACCCGCGATCGTTGAAGAACGTCTTGCCGTCAGCCGTGGGGTTGTTGGTCACCGTCATGATGTGGGATCGCGAGTTGACACGGATGCCGTTCTGCTTGGGAGGGGTGGTGGACCATGTTTCGGGATCGCCAAAGACGGAACGTAGGAACGAATTGCGCTGGGAGTAGAGCTGGAGAGGGCCCAGACCGGGGAAGAGAGAGGAACGGTAGGGTTTGATGCTGCTCGAGCGGTAGAGTTGGGAGGGAGCTTTGAAGAGGTTGTAGATGAAAAAGGAGACGAGGACGGCGAGGACGGTCCAAAAGGTGGTGGAGGAGATGAGCGTACCGGAGGTGGTGATGGTGAAGAGGTTGGAGGTCATGATGGGGGGGAAAAGATGGCGCTTGACCTCAGCGCTTGGGGTAGGATCGAGGAAGATGTGTTGAAGAGGTTCCCACTGTGAGGGAAAGGATTCGAATCGAGATAGTGATACCTCAGGTCTCGACGGCGAGAGCAGGGAGATGGTGTTGGTCAAGAAACAAGGAGCAGCAAACCACAGCAAGGGTTAGACTCATGAGAGCGCAATCAGTAATCTCTCACACAAAGCTTTCTCTCCACGCAGGTGAGTCCCAATCTTAGCCCCGCCAGCCGCCCTTGCTCGACCCGCTCAACCTTGGCCAATTTTGACGTCGACCGCGCTACAGTCGGCTCGAGCGTCCACGGTCACACAAGTCGCTTCTTTTTCTTTTTCTGGTTCGGCATTTGCATTAATTTCTCCTACGCCTATCGAAGCCGCCCTATCCGAAGCGCATTTGTAATTCTTTTTAGCAGCCCACCACAACACGGCGATTAACCCACCGGCGTACCCTGTACTCTCTGCGCACTGCATTCACACTCTCACAGATGGCCTGATGTGCACCACGCATTCCCGGCATGCTCTCGATGCGAGCTGCATGTGTGTTGTCTTCTTCCACCCATTCCTTCGGAACAGCGCAGAGAGATAGCTTAGCCATTGAACGAACGGTCTTTGAAGAGTCATCCGCGTTTCTCCATTAGGTACGCATGCTCGCTCCGAAGCACGTCCACATTGCATTTTGTCCACCTTCATGCTCATTCGAACAAAGGCGAATTTCGGTCATGTCGAGGATCCCTTCTCCTCAGACACCCTTACCGAGATCGCACACTCGGCTGACCAACGCTTGCAAACTTCGTAGCGAGGGGCGGCACTACAGCACGGCCGACCAACTTCCCTGACGCACCGACGTCAAGATCGTCGGTCTCTAGTGGAACCTAGAATAGAGCGGGATTAGAATTCCGCACTGCGTATAATTCCGCGGATCCAAAGCATTCCTTCCAAACTCCTTCCTATGGTATATGTACGCAATGCGGATCCAAACTTTCACTTACCGCGGTCGAATGCCCGAGTGGTTATGGGGCTGGCTTCAAGATGTCTATCAATTCTTGGCCACGTATGGCACTACAACTCCAGTATATCCTGGGTTCGAATCCCAGTTCGACCAGAATTTCTTTTTTGTTTTTTTGCGAATAGTTTTGCAGGCGGGGAAGGAAGACCGTACGAAAAGGTGGAGTAAAATCGTCGGCTATCCGGGCGCAACCAGCATCCGGGGCCTGGAGCTCGAGCTTGGCTCGTGCAAGTTGAACATTTGCGGGGTTCGGGACTGTCTTTTCTTCTCGTCACCATCATCGCCTCAAGTCATTCTTAGTACCTGTACACCACTCTTCGGTTCATCATCATTCTGGCTTCGAGCTGGCACGCACACACACCCGCATCTCATATCTACCGAGAATACCTTCCATCCGAGGAAGCTCGGCAGACGGATCATCGCAACCACACTTGTAGCATCACAAGCATCGGTCTAGGTCGTCTCATTTCTCGCATTAGGTTCGCAAGCACACGAAGAAGTTGACATCATACCCCCAACCTATCACTGGCTTTTGCGGCCATGTACTCACCACAACCGCCACTCGCGCGCGTCCGCACCCCCGGGTTTGCCGGCTACTCTCTCGCCTGGTCACCCTTTTACGACCGTCGGCTTGCCGTCGCCTCCTCCGCCAACTACGGTCTCGTCGGCAATGGACGACTGCACATTCTTTCCGTTTCTCCGAACTCACCCGAACTCGTCATCGAGAAAATCTTCGACACCCAAGACGGACTCTACGATCTCGCCTTCTCCGAGGCGCACGAGAACCAGCTCGTTACCGCGTCCGGCGACGGATCCATCAAGCTCTGGGACGTGGCTCTACAGGACCATCCGATCCGAAACTGGGCGGAGCATCAGAGAGAAGTGTTCTGCGTCGACTGGAACAACTTGAAGAAGGACATCTTCGCAAGTTCGAGTTGGGACGCTAGCGTACGGATATGGTCGCCGGAAAGGCAGGCGAGTTTGATGACGATAACGGCGCATACGGGGTGTGTGTACGCGTGCGGCTTCTCGCCGCACAATCCGGACCTGTTGGCGACGGCGTGCGGAGACGGACATCTGCGGTTGTTCGACCTGAGGCAACCGGCTGCGCAACCGACCGCAACGGTCCCCGTGGGCGGAGAAGTGCTGTGTTTGGACTGGAACAAGTACAGACCGATGACGATAGCCACCGGATCCACGGATCGGGTGATCAAGACGTGGGATCTGCGCGCGGCTTCACCCGCGGTGGCTCCTCAGGCTGCGATCCTGGGTCACGAATACGCGATCCGAAAGGTGGCCTACTCTCCACACAGCCCGCAGCTGCTGGCGAGCGCAAGCTACGACATGACGGCGAGGGTGTGGGATACCGACGCGGCTGCAGTGGACGGTCCGCACGGCGTGGGCGGCAAAGGGGCGGCCATGAGGAGGTTGCACGATGCGCATACCGAGTTTGTGGTGGGCGTGAGTTGGAGTCTGTTTCAGGAAGGAGTGGTGGCGAGTACGGGTTGGGATTCGGAGACGCATTTGTGGACGGCATGATTGCACACACTCAGTCGAACCAGCAAGGGCTCATGTAGAGGGTTTTTGTGCAGCTGCGTGGATCTGTGAGCTGCTAATCAACCTTTGTGTCATGGTTGAGAACGTGGGGGTGTGAGTGATTTTTGTAACCCTTATTTTCGCGGGTTTTTTTCTTTCCTTCTCGGCTCGCGCACGGGGCGATGACGGAAGAGAGCTGCAGGCGTTAATGAACATCTTACAGTACGTCTGTTGTTCGTCCCACCGATGGTTGAGTCACCGCTATCCACCTTTCCGACCACCACCCGCCCTAACCCTCCTACCTTTCCGACCCTTTCGTCGTCAAGCTAAACCTTCGGCAGCGTTCATGGCGACCTCACCCGCCACTTCGGTGGCCGAGACGACGCCCCTCCTCTCGGTCGCACGTCAACGCTACACCATCCACTCTTCATCCGAACCTTCTTCCGACTCCGACTTGGTGGACATCACAAAGGACCGGTTCGACCTGTCCACCTTCACGGGGCGCTTGCAGCACTTTGCCACCGTCACGTCGCCGCTGACGCTTCTGGCGTCGAATGCCGAGCTTCGATCCGCGCAGGAGCTGGTTTCGGCGTACGAGGCCAAGTTCCCGACGAACCGCACCACGGGCACCTACCTGGTGCCGCGCGCCGAAGCGCACAAGTACTGGAAAGCCAAGCAGCTGGTCGACTCGTCGGTGCACCCGGACACGGGCGAGGTGATCCTGCTACCGTTTCGGATGGCGGCGTTCGTGCCGACCAACCTGCTGGTCGTCGGCGGGATGCTGATGCCCAACCCGAGCCTCGCAGGCATCGTGTTCTGGCAGTGGATCAACCAGTCGCTCAACGTCGCGGTCAACTACTCGAACGCCAACAAGAGCGTACCGATGAACATGAAGGAGGTCGGGCTCGCGTACGCCGCCGCCACGACGAGCGCCGTCGGCATCGCGGTGGGCATGAGCCGCGGCGTTCCGAAGCTCAGAGTCAGCCCCGGGGTCAAGGGGGTGCTGACGAGCCTGGTGCCGTTTGTGAGCGTCGCGAGTGCGGGGATTGTCAACATCAGCTGCATGCGCTGGAAGGAGATCAAGGACGGCGTGGGCGTGTACGTGAGGGACGCCCAAGGGTCCAGGCATCACATTGGCGATTCGAGCATCGCTGGAACCCGGGCGGTGGGCATGACTGCTGCCTCGAGGGTTTTGACGAATAGTAAGTGTTTTCACCACCACCACCACCACCACCACCACCACCATCACCCCCTTCTGTGCTCAAATGAAGCGATATGACTGACGCTGAAATTCCTTTTTTTGCGTATGAACAGTCCCAACACTAATCCTCCCCCCTCTGGCGCTCAAAGCGCTGCAGCGCGCCCGCCTCATCCCCGCCTCCGGCGCCCTCACGCGAGCCATCGATCTGACACTCATCGGCACAAGCCTGCTCGTCTTCCTCCCTCCGGCGATCGCCACTTTCCCGCAGGTCGCAAAGATCAACCCGAACCAGCTCGAGACCCGTTTCCACCACCTGCAAGACGCCCAAGGAAACCCGATCAAAGAGGTAGAGTTCAACAAAGGTCTCTAAAGTTTGCAGCAATTTCAGATCGTAGACAGACCACAGGACAGTGTTTGGGCTGTGCAGATGAAATGAATCCAACAATGATTGCAGAAAACGAGGACTCTATGCCGGCTATGTACAGTTCGCGGGTGAAAGAGCAAAGAGTGATGTACATTCCAAAGTACATTATGAGTGTTGGCGGCGAGCGAGAGGGAGAGGAATGAAACCAGAAAATTGTCCACCGTCCAGGTATATATGTAGCGAGATGCTCTACTTCGTCTTCCTACTCTCCTTCCTAATCACCACCCCCTCATCTCCACTGCTCGACGCATCCGAGGTGTCCTCCAACTCCTTCAGCTTCTCCATCTTCTTGGCCTTCTCTTCCTTGGCCGCCACGGCCAACAACGGATCATCCTCCACCCTCGGCGCTCGATAACTGCCCCCCATCCTATCGCAGACCGTAAAGTACTGTCCGTAGTTGCACGTAAAGAACAAATGGTGCAGCGTATGGTGCGAAGGCCCGTTGATAACCTTTTCCAAGGGCGAGTTGCAAATCATATCCGAATCGTGGATCAAGATCGACCACAGATTAACGAACACAAAGAGACAGATCGACACCACCCTGTGCAGCGGGAAGACAAACGGGAAGATGTGGTACGGCAACGACTGGAAGTACCCATCCAACGGGTGGAAGGCGTGGCTCGCAAACGGCGTAGGCACCAACCACTTGTGGTGCGGCTTGTGGATGTGCTTGTACAGCCTCGGGTGGTGTTCGATCCTGTGCACCCAGTAGATCAAAAAGTCGGTAAACACCAAAAACAAAGGCACCGACAACACCGCATACCCCCATCCGTACTCGGCAATGTTCTCGTACAGCTTGCTATGACCCCGCACCTCCAACACGAACCAGGGCACCGTCAAAAACACCAACGGCAAGAACGCATCCATCGACGACTGGATCTCCAACCTCACCTGGTTCTTGATAAACCTCGGATGCTTCTCCATCTCCTTGTTAAAGATGTACTTGTACGACAGACCGGCAAACGTGAAATACAGCACCAGAATGCCCACGTACGTCAGAACACACAGCGAAACCCACTGTCGCACAATGTTCTCCCTCGGCAGCGCCGAAACACTCTGCAACCCTGCCCAATCGACCGCGTTGCCCCTCAACGCGTCCGCCACCGCCTCCTTCAACACGGTGTTCGCAAACCAGTTGCTCGGACTCAGCGCCGAGGTGCTAGCCGACGCCGCCCAGCCGGCTACGTCCGAGGGCAGCCCGAGCAGGCTCGAAAAGTTGCTGCTCGACGACGCGCTCGCCAGCGATGCGAGTGCGGACGGATCCTGGGCGATCTTGCGTGGCAACGCCGGCAGAGCAGCGGCCCAGACCTTGTCGAGCGCGTACGTGTCGGCGAGTTCGAGTACGAGATCCATGATGTCGCACGGTGGGTGGGGATGCTATGGCCGAAGGGACCTGCAGGGAAGCGCACGCGTTGGTGGGGGGTAGCGGGTGCGTGGGCGGTGTATGCGGGCGGGCGAGCGGGATTTGCACTGGATTTGCACTGATCGGCGTTTGTGCCAAAAAAAAATGAAGGACGAAGATGAAGTGGCCCCCCAAAAATAGATGGCGAAGTTTTGAAGACGATCAAGAGAGGTCGATGATGAATGCGCAACCTAGAGGGCGATTAGGGAGTGAATGCGCCACCAGATGTTGCGGAAGATCGTGCCAATGTCGTGTGACGAGGAACGTCGCAAGTGGCGAAAACCGAGTTTCTATGAATCGAAAGCGTCGAAAGATATACGACTGTGATAGAGGAAAGCGGATAGCAAAGCGGACTCTCAATGCTAAGTAGGGTTGAAGAGGAGCGGGAAGGAGGGATCGTATGGTCGTGAAGGAAGAAGTGATTTATGCTACAGTCCGGTTCACAAAGTCGAGTTGAGAGACAGAGGCAACCCTTTGAGAGGTAAGATTTTGAGAAAGAGAGAGAGAGAGCGCAAAAGGGTGGCGCGAAAAAGCCGAAGAATCAACGCTTTGCTTTGAGCCCCGTTTCAATCCGCAGAGACGCACAACGCACGATTGTGTCCTTCTGTGTAGAAAGCACCGTACAGCTACACAGTCACATAACAAAAGTTTAAAGATTTTTTATTGTACTTGGTTGGCCGAAGTTGTCGCTGTCGCTGAACTCTGCGTTGCCCTTTGCCGGCTCCAATCTCCGCTGTTGAACAATAGAGCGAGTTAGCGCGTTCTATCTCTGACCACATGTTGCACACCACCTGCGATGCTGTGTGCCAAAAAGTGGCCTGTTCGGTCAATAATTCTTTGCGAGATAAAGGTCTATGCGTCGTTCATTTTTGCACTTACGGAACCACCTCTCCGGACAGCATTGCAGAGCGAGACGTGCTGCAGCATAGAAATGCGATCTCGCTGCGCAGAAGCAACTTTTCGACGTGGACGCGCTGCTGGCTGCAGCACAAGGAGGCGTGAGAAAGGGATCTTCGACGAGCACGCGCCTTTTTGAACTCGCAGGCGCAGCGACAGAGGGTATCAAAAATCTGGTGATTCTGGTCGTTTCCTCGGACCTAAGAGATGGAAGAAAAATTTTCAGCACAATCGCAGAGGACCCCTGCTCGCTTCGAAGGACCAAAAAAAAAGAGAGTTTCGCCACATTTTGACTCTGTCGCCAAGGCGGATTCAAAACAACCGGCAACGCAGTCGCCAAAGCTTATGCTTCTTTTCTTTTTTTTTGAAACCCCACTTCTTTGAAATGATTTTCCTCGTGCCGCGTGTCTTGCTTCGCTTGCTCTCATTTCCAGGATAAGACTCGTGTGGCGCCTGATCAACGACGGTCAAGGGCAAGAAGAAAAGGGTCGTCGGCGCAGCGAAAACACAGAAAAATGGTGATTGGAGAGGAGAAGCGTGGCCGGCTTGGTCCGTGCTGTCGAGGCTATTTTTCTGCCCGCTCAACTCGCCGTGATTACCGTCTATGCTCGCAGATGTCGTATCGCGTGATCAAGGGACGTGTAAAGTGGGAACAGCAGACAAGGCTTTCTTTATCAGATGTTTCCACACGCACTTGGCCATCCACTAGCGCTGGATCAACACACCGCCTCGTGCAGCTTGTCCTTCCATGGGTGGTAGCTGTATGCGCAGCGTACTCGTCTCAGAGTGTGGGGTGGAACAAGGCCCGAGATGATGCAAATGAAGCTAGCACAGGTCCGTTCTCACTTGCCGCTTATGCGACAGGGCAATCAAAACCCTGCCTTTCCATTGACACAGTGTTCGGCAAAGCACACGTCGAAAGAATTCGGGTCGACGCGGCCCGGTGGAGTAACACATGGCTTGCTGTAGAGCGTAGAGTACGATTCAAGCAGTTACTAGTACCTCGCCCGCCTTGCAGGGCTTATCTCAGAGCCTGGATTCGGAAACCATCCACCGAGCCAAGCCTTGGACGAGATACCATTCACAGAGCAGACAGAGTCGTTTCCAGCGCTTCCTCACCTTGTTGCATCTTTGAGCCCAACACACCGTTGCCACTGCGGTTTGCCGATGCCGCAACGTACGAACGATGATGGAGAGCATGAACCTCTGCTTTCGCAGAGGCCATCGTCGCATCACGAGTCAGACGATGCCGACGTGGCTCATCTCGGGGGGGAGAGCGTTGCTGCCCTCACACCGCTGATTGTGGTGTTGGCAATCACCTGTCTTGACACCATCGCCAACTACGTTGGAACGACGACGATCATCGAGCTGATGCACGCTCTCAGCTGCGCTGAACACCACCACGCTGAAAGCTTGTCGTCGACCCGATCCGGGCCCAACTGTCAGCTGACTCCAGTCGACGAACGATTCTCCAACGTCTTCGCATACAGCATCAGCCTCAACAGTTTCGCATCGTGCATCTCGGCGCTGGTCGTCTGCCCGCTCGTCGTCAAGCGTCTGGGTCGAGAACGGTCCTTGCTCGCGGCTGCACTGCTCAACGCTCTAGATTCGTGGTTCGTAACGTACTTTACGGGAAAGATTCGATTGTTGGAAGCGCAAAGCGCCGACGCGCCGCGCGATGGCGGCTGGCACCCGAGCCCTACCTTGGCCATCCACGTGCTGCTGTTCGACGCCGTCCTGTCCGGGTTGATCGGCTGCGGCACGCTGCTCAGCATCGTCTCGAACACCGTCGTTCTGGACCTGGTGCCCGGTCGGTGGCGCGCGACCTGGCTGGCTAGGCTAACGGCGAGCGTCTCGGCAGGTATGCTCCTCGCGACGCTGATACTCCAGTCGCTCGATCTCGAGACTGGATCCGAGCTCGTCGTCGATCTGCTCCCGCTCCGCATCGGCGCTGCGGTCTCGGCCGCTACCGTCCTGCTCAGCTTGACCATCCCGCGTCTGCCGCTCAAGCCAACGGCAGCTGCTGCCTCCTCCTCCTCCTCCTCCGCCGCCGCTCTTTCGTCCCACGAAGATGAGCGACTCCATCCTCCGAGACGTGGCGCGACGAGCTTCGGGACCGCGCTTCGTGGTGCCTGCAGCCCGTTCCGTCTGCTTTGGTCCAGCTCGAACCTCACCAAGATGCTTGTCGCCAGCATGATGACCAGTGAGGTCTACGTTGCCACCAACGTCTACGCCGTCTACCTCGAGTCGCGCTTCCACTTCAAGGCCAAGGATCTCAGCCTGTTGTCCGGCTCCTTCGGTCTCATGAGCTGGTTCTTCCTCGTCTTCCTCTTCCCGCCGATCGTAGCCTGGGTGCGCAGGCGCCGACTCGCGACGACGCCGCTCCACAGCGACCGCATCCTCGCGCTCGGCTCGCTCGCCATGGACGTCGTCTCCTGGACCCTCGCGCTCGTCGCCGGACTCGAGCGCAGCATCCCCGGCATCGCGTTGGCACTGCTCGCCTTCAGCCTCTCGTCAGGCGCCAACTCGACCATCGTCGCGCTCTCCACCGCCTTCCTGCCGCCCACCGCGTCCAACGACGACCTCGTGGCGCTCCTCTACACCTGCGACAGCGCGATGCGCACGCTAGGTCCCATCCTCACCTCCCACATTTACACCATCGGCCTGCGCCTGAGTTTTCCCGAGCTCGTCTTTGCGTTCACCGCCCTCCTGTCCCTCCTCACCATGGGCCTCATCAGCACCGTCAGATTGCGAGATTCTTAAGGGCTGGTCAATGCCAAATCGATTCGTTCTAAACCCTGCAGCTTTGATACCCCCATACCTCCGTCCTCACGGACTCACATGTAGATAGTCTTAACTTTTGGAGCATCGGCTCTCGTATACCTTTCCAATCGATCATTGATGACATCTCAGCACAGTCTGTCCATCCGAGTTTCACACTCCTCAGCCAACATACATCAGACGCATCCGATTAACGCAAATCCTAGATACAGAACGACAAAAGAGAAAAGAAATCCAGAAAACGAAAAAGCTTGGGAAACAAAACGAGTGTGATCACTTATTGCGCTTGAAGCGGCGGAAGAAACCCTTGCCGCCCGAGCTGCTCTCCTTGCCCGAGATCGCCGGCGGTGGAGCAGTGGGCACGCTGATCGTGCTCTGACCCGCCACAGGAGGAGCGACGGGGACGGGAGGCATGACGGGCCGGTCCTTGTTCCCGTCGAGCGCGTTCAGGTTGGACGCTGTCAGCGGGGCAGGGGTGGCGTTGGCCGAGGTTTGGACCATGGAGGTGGCGGGGACCGAGGTGGTGGATGCAGGAGCGGCAGAGGCGGCAGAAGCTGCAGGGGCGGGACTGGAAAGGCTCGGCGCCGATGGTGGAGGAGGAATCAAGCTTCCACCCGTCACGGAGCCAGGGGCGGTCACAGAGTACATCGAGGTCGATGGCGCTGGTGCGCTGGCACTCGCACCGACGGAAGATCCAGGTGCTTTCACCGTGTAAAGAGTCGACGAGATCGAGCCTGGCGCTGTAGGCACGTATCCGATGGAAGGTTGAGGTGCAGCAGTAGCGGCACCAGAAGCAGGCGCGAACGCTTCCGAAGCGCGCTTGTTGGCAGCACCGCCCTTCTTGGACGTCGCAGAAGCCTTGGAGCGAACCGAAGCAGCATCGCCCGCCGTCTTCTTCGCCTTGGGCTTGGACGTGCCCATGGCTTCACCCCAGCCACGAGTAGCAGAGCCGAACGCCTTGCGTGCACTCGAGTAGCCGTCGTTGTCGACATCCTCTTCGTCGCTGCTGTCCACCGTGTCGCGAACGCGGCTGGTCCAACCCGTGGGCTGACGGCCACCAGCGAGATCGATAGGACCAGCCTCTTTGGTCGCCTTGGCAGGGGCGGCTGGAGGAGGTGCGATGCGGTTGCTCAGCTGCGAACCACGAGCTGCGATGGGATCCTGACCGCCGTGCTCGGTACCGCGTGGAGTGGCATAGTCGCTGCCAGTGGGAGTGTCGGGTGGCAGCTTGACGTCGGGCGCCATGCGAACGCTCTTGCGTCGACTCACGGCGCTGTCGGTCTCGCTGGGTGCTTTAGCGGGCACCGTCAAAGTGGCTGCGTTGATCGCCTTGGCTGGCACAGCGCTGGCGGCAGGAGCAGCTGAGAGGCTCTGCAAGCTCGGATCCGGCTTGTCGGCTGGGTCTGCAAGCGCCGAAGAGGCTTGCACTTGGGCTGCCTTGTGTGCACCGTTCTGAGCCTGTCTGCCCGCATTGTCAGAAGCCTTGACGGGAGAGCCTTCCTCCGACGAAGTGTCGCTCACCTCGGGGGCACCGACACCGTAGACGCGGCTAGGCTCCAGCTTGATCTTGCGATCTGTGAGGCGTGTGACGCCCTCGGGCTGCGTCGTGGTTCCGATAGGCGTAGCAGTGCCGGATTTCTCGACGGAGGGAGATTCGCTGTGCTCCTGGATGAACGCCTTGTAGGTCTGCATAGCGCCTGGAGTGACGACGCCATCGTCGGGTGCGCTCTCGGTGGTGACAGCAGAGCCACGTCGTGCGCCATCGAAGGAGAAGGAGAAGGGCTCAGAGCTGGGCATGTCGAGCTTGGGCATCTGTGCCTTGTTCTGCTGGGCAGACGCTGGTGCATCCTTGGGAGCGCTGGGCGTCTCGCCAGAAGCAACAGGAACGTCCAGACGGCCAGTGCCATCAAAACCCTTGTCCTCTTCGATGCTCAGCACCGACTGTGGCGCCTTTGGAACCGCCGAGTCGGCCGTCTCCGTCGACAATGGCTGGGTAGTCTCGGACTTGACAGCTGCAGGCGCTACCGTCGCTGCGGTAATGGTTGCTGATGTCGACTGAGCTGCAGCTGGCTGTGCTGGCTGCGACGAAGCTGTAGTCTCGGGAAGCGGCGCCGATGTGACGGGAGCCGGCGCTTTGGGAATAGGCTCCATCTTGGGCTGAGGCAGGGGTTCAGCCCGGATGCTCTGAGTGATGTCGTTGCGCAGCGCAGACTTGATAGGAGTGGGCGGAGCATTCGAAGCGGCGGTCGACTTCTTGGTGGGAGAGGTGGCGGCGGCTTTTGCGCTAGCGGTGCTGTTGCTGCGGCTCAGGGTGGGAGTCTTGAGTGCCGACTTGAGCGGCGGGTTCTTGCTGGCCGACGACATGATGGAAGCTGGGCGCGAAGTAGTAGTGCCGGTGGCGGGGGCGGGAGGAAGAGGAGCCAGCGAAGGGGGGATTCCTGTAGCAGAAGGTGCGGCTGCAGGTTTCTCCTTTGGTGCAGCCGATTTGGGAACGACACCAGCCATGGCAACAGCCTCGTAAGCTGTCATCTGGCTCGCCGGCTTCTTGATCCAGGAATCAGCTCCATATTTACCTGCGTTGGGGTTGAAGATGTTGCCGCCGACGAGACCAGTGCTGGCAATGCTGGCGCGGTTCTTCTTCTTGGAGCTGGTCGACTTCATGGTCGAGCTGCGCGAGAGACCGGGTCGAGCATTGCTGTCAGCGCCTCCTACCATGCTGCCGTGGTGCAGAGAGGAAAGATCGCCCGAGACGGTGTAGCTGGCCGAAGGGCGTGTCGGAGCTGTACCAATCTCGCTGCCGGCGGTGGTGCGCTTCTTCTTCTTCTTCTTGGTGGCGGTGGTGTTGGATCGAATGCTGTCAGCTCCACTGGCGAGTTTGTTGGGAGTGGCGGAACCAATGCCGCCGCCGACGACAGAGGCGCGGATGCGGTCGATTTCCCTCTGATCGGCCTCGTGAGCTTTGTTGCTCTTGGGACCGGGCAAGATGCGTGAGGTGAGCTTCTTGCCGCCGACGTCGCTGTTGGCGCTGGCCTCCCAGCCTGGACGTTGCTGGTTGACGTTGCGGAAGACTTCGCGAGTGTCGGGCTCTTCGTCGGAGCTGTCGGGTTCGGCGCGTCGGAGCGAGGCGAATCGACGTCGCTCGTTCTCTTGTTCGACGTTGGAATCGGTGCGTGTGTTCCAAGCGCCTCGCTCGCGCTCGTTTTGTTCGGTGGGCTGACTGTTGCGAATATCGGTCTTGAAGAGTCGGCTCACCTTGCCGATGAGCGAATTGCTCGATTTGCGCTGGTGGCCATAGCCGGCTTCGGAGTCACCGCTGCGTCGAGACATGGAGTAGCGTGGCGGACTGTAGGTGGCACCAGCGTTAGCAGGGGTGAAGCCCTGGTCGGTGCCGTGATCTTGGCTGTAGCCGCGGGCCTGGTTGACGTCAAAGTGAGGAGCAGTGGGGACGGCGGGCATAGGCACCTGGTGCGATGTGTCGTCGTCCTTTACGGGAGGCGGCGGTGGCGCACCTGAACCGTTGGCAGCTGCCTCGGGGATGAACGAATCGCGGGTGTCTGACGCAATACCGAGCTGGTGTGGAGGCGGCAGACGCGAGCGGGGTTCAATGAAAGCTCGGCGGTAGTCTTCCTCACTGTCGGTGTCGGAAGGAACCCCTTCTTGCTCCTCGACGTCTTCGAAGTGCGAGGTGTAGCGCTGACCGAGTGGGACCTGAGAGCGATCGTGTCCGATGACTTGACTAGCCGACTGAGATGGAGTGACCGAGGCGCCGTCGAAGTGTTGGGGATGACGATGATCCTGACCTGCTGAGGGTGAATGGAGGTAGCGAGTCAAGATGGATGGAGGACAAGAAATGCGGAGAGGGAAAATGGGCGTGGGTGACAAAGGAATCAAATTGCCGAATATCGACGTCCGTGCGGAGAGACGCGGAAATTCAGAGGAAAAAGAGAGAAATGCGGGAAAGCGTCAGCGATTCGGTCTGAAAATGCCGGCGTCCGATTGCAATGGAAGGAAGCAAACGAGCCACGTTTGTCGCTCTGTCCTTCTCACAACAACGACGATGAGAGAGGTGCATCGTAAGATTCCGGGACAAAAACTTACCTTGAAGGTCCTTATGGAATCGACCCTGCTCATCGCGGGTGAGGCTGGCGCCATTGCCAGCTACGGGAGAGCCGTGATTGGCGTAGCTGTCGTTGTACGCCTGCGGAGGCAAGCCAGGGGCACCAGACTGCTGACCGGGATAGTAGCCTTGTTCGAGCGCCTGGTTGTCGTAGGCGCCGGTCTCGATACCACCGTCTGCGTACATGCTCTCGTACTGACCACCCCCAGTGGCTTGGAGCAAGGGACCGTGAGTGTCGAATTCGTCGAGCAGCAAAATGGCCTCTTTAGCAGCTTCGACGGTTGCAGCACCTGCGTCGCCCATGGTCTTCATACGCATGGTGAGTGCCTCTTTGAAGGTACGTCGTTTGACACCGACGAGAGCGGCCTCTTCACTGGCAAGCACTTGCTCGCAGGCGTGGAGTTCGCGTTGGGCGGCGTTGACTTTTTCCATTTTTTCATCTTGGCTGAGACCCGAGTCCTTCTTTGAGACCTTTTTCTTGCTGGCCTTGATGAGACGACCTACGAGAATGTCGCGGTCACGCACTACGGAACGGATGCTTTGTTCGCGGTCGAGAACATCCTTGAGAGCACTGCGGTAACCCTCGAGGGCTTGGACATGGGTGCGCTGTGCGTCGGCCACTGAGGCGAGAATCTCGGAGAGGGTTTGAGCAGCTTTGGAAATGTCTGGAGCTTCAGAGGTTCCCCACGCTGCCAAAGCGCTGGCAGCAGCATAACCAGAAATGGAGGAAGCAGCGAGGTTGTCGATGTAGCTCTTCTCGCCCTTGATCAAGTTCTGGAGGAGACGAGAATCGGTGGGGTGTGGCCGCGAGAGGTTGGAATGGATCGCTTGTGGAGCCAAGGACATGCTGGGCGAATTTCAGCTAACTTAGCTTGATGTGAATGTTGATGGCGGGATAGAGTAAAATGATAGAAGGGATTCCTTGAGTCCTCGGGAATGCAGAGCAAGCTGCGTGGGTATACACCAAATCGAGCCTGGGGGAAGATGGAGTCAGCTGTAGAAGGAACGCAGCTGTGTTAGATGTGCGCGCGTGCGAGTAGCGGCAGAGAGAACCGGCGACGAGTAAAGGATGGTGAGGAAAAGGTATACGGCAAGATGTAAGAAAGAGTGTGGAGGATCGAGAAGGCGAAGAGAAGGTGTGATGAGTGGATGGAAACAACGGATGGATGGTCGAAGAGCGACGACGGTGATGAGCGCGATTACCTTGCCGAATCGTGAATGAATCGAGACTCTCTTGAAGATGACAGGCGAAGCGCAAACGCCGTTTACGCACGCAAAAGCAGTCAAGGTGGAGGGAAGCGGGATGAAAATCCATTTTTAGCTGAGGCGAAGTGCCCGAAGAAAAGCAGGAAAATCACAATGAAGCGAGGCTCTTGTCAAGCCGGTAATCCAGAATTGGGCCATCGCCGTCTGTACGCCCTCGAGCGGATGCTGAGCCGACAGTGACAAATAGGCTTTGTTATGCCACAGACAGGGCACGATATCGTATCGTCCATTTGTCAAGTGACTCTGCGTGCAAAGCTGAGACTGCTGCCCTACGACGTTGCTGGATGTGCTGATGCGACTGTGTGATCAGTCTCGACCTTTGGCTGGGCTCGAGAGCGTGCGACTGTTGAACAAGCAGGATGACGAAGGACTGCAGTGATCGTCGGAATGCACCCTCGTCGCACACAAAAAAAAGATCTAAAAATAAATTCATCGCGACCTGTTGAGCTGCACAGCGGCCAATGTACGAAAATTGGCACTGACGCATCGTTCAATCGTTACTCACTTCTCGTTGTCGGTTTGCGAGTGCTGCAGAACTTTCTTGACGCTCACCAGAGGAGAGCGCGATGGTAGTGTAGCTGCCGCTTTGAAGGGTGGTCTCTGTCAAAATTTTCAACATGTTAGATCCGGACAACATCGGGGACTGCTTTGCAGGATCACCCGATTGATGAAACAAATTGGATCAGCCGATAAGGTCTGTTTTCAACGCCGATCCACCGGCAATCTTGAGGTCTCTCCTCCATGCCATCCATGCCGTTGAGTTGACCGATGCAACGGTCAAATGGCCATTGTTACTCTCGTCTGCCGGTCAATTTGAGCAAGAAGGATGCTCCGTAGATCGACCGAGGATGCATACAAAAGCACGAGCAAGCCTGGTGGGACTACGGAGGAACTTTTGACTTGGCTCAGGAGCCAGTCAAACGGTTGGCCATTTGGTTGTCACAAGGGGTGGATTTCAGTTACCCCGCAAATAATCGAGGATCCGCTTTGAGAGTTGCTTCAAGAGAGAGAAGAACTGAACCGTCAATGGCCTTTGATAGCTTCTGGCAGGCTATCAGAAAGCTCAGGTGCCAATTCGAGCGCGCCGATGAAGCACCGAAACGTCGCCGGAACAAAGTCGGGAGTGGCTCGGTCGAGTTCGCTTTGCGTCCCCGCAAAAAAAGTTGCAGCAAAGGCCAGTCTCGAGATTCAGCTCGAGATTGATATTGGCCATCATACGCTCGATCCGGCTTGACGATTGCAACAACGCAAGTGTCCGCCTTCTTTCTGGCAACAACCATATTACAGGATCAGTGGGCTCTAGCACAGACGCCACATCACGTCACGAAAGGTGTGGGAGCAAAGCGTCAGGACAAGAGGCGTTGACTGCCGTGGGCTGCAAAGACGGCAGACCCGAAGCCGAAGCCTAGAGATTCATCTCTGATTTCATTACGGGTGTCGCAGCCGTCTTGCGAGCATGCATAGAAGCGGAAGCACGATTACTGTAGCACCAAGATCAAGCCCCGAGCGAAAAGAGCATGGAAGTCAGGTCGGAATCCTGGCCAGCTGTCGTTTGCTCTCAGGAACAGAATAGGCGGTCAAGTGGTACTCGACGTCAGACGACTCGATAATACAACGGTGGAAGCTCGGTAGAATTGATTGTGGGGAAAGGGAATGGAGATTTGCGGCATCTCGTTGCTAGGCACATTTCTTCGCGCTGCGTGGGAGGAGGTGCTACCCTTTGCCCTTAGTCGTAGGTCAGCGATTGCGATTGAGTCAACGCTTTCGCATTGGTCGTCTGCTGAGAAGAAAGCTGTCTTGTGTGTTGGTGACTGAAGCGTGATTGTGATTGAGCAAAAAGAGTGGGCCATCGCTGCTTTCTCCCACGCGACCCTCCGGCAAGCCTCCGACGGCGCTCCTTTTTTTCTTTGGCTTGCAGCTGCAGCTGCTGACAGTGCAGTGCAGTGCAGAGCGCCACTCTTTACTCTCACTCTCCACAATTGAGAGTAATTTTGGAGTTGGCAGGCTCGGTCTCGCTGCTTGTTCGGTGCGGCGTATTTCACCGTCCACAAGAGGCAAAGGGCCGAGATTCAAAGTCGAATCACTCACTGCATCAGACGAGTGTCCACACAATTGTGCTCCCTCAAAATGTCAGTTCATGGTTGCCGTTGCTTGTCGCTTGCTGTCGCTGCCGTTGGCGGGATTGGCCGTTGCCTCTCTCCTCCTCTTTGCTAGCAACCTCCTCCGAATCCCTTTCCTCTTCATCTCGACCAAGCAAGCAAGCATTCAATCAATCTTGCTTTCCTGCCTCTCCCACTGTCTCCTCTTTCATTCGCAACTCCCACTCGTCTCTTCCACCCTCACCTTCTTTGCACACCATCCCCTTAGGTTCTGCTTCGTTTCTGTTTGCCATCGCATCTTCTAATCTCGGTACTGCTCGTTCTATCACCACCATCACCATCATCGCCATCGCCATCATCGACTCGGACATCTGCAACGTCTATCCGATCGCTTCACACCTCCCTCACTCCCGCTCGTGCTCAATCTCGCTGCATCATCTCCGCCACCTGCATCTCCAGCATCGACCGACATCGATTTCAACCTGCTCGAACGCTTTGCTCGGCACATCTACTCTCGTCTGCTTATCTCCGGTCGCACAATTGCTCGATCTCTAATACCGGCACAACTGCTCATTCGCTACCCGGTCTCATATCATCCAGCTTTTAAGCTCAAGCTTAATCACCAGCGCGCGCATTTTCACGACAACCTGTCCGTCATTTCCCTCCGTTCCCCGCTGACTTGGCAACTGCAATCTCATCCGGACGGCCACCCTCAAGCTCATCATTTCATTCGAAGCTTGCGTAACCTCTCGCAGCGTTGGTCTCGTTTCCTCAACCGCACGGCTTCTTTCACGCTGTTCTCAAGAATTGACTCCGATCGTGCCAATTTTTTTTGCAAAGCCGGAACTCTCATCCTCTGCACCGCACGATGTCGCCTGTTCCAACGCAGAACTCGCTTCCGTCGCTCGATGACCAGGATGCAGCGCTGATGGGCTCGGCTCAGAAGCTGTCTTCGGCCAAGTGCGTCTTGTTGGACGACATGCGCTCGGCTCCGCTTTCGCTGCCTCGGTCGCTTTCGCTTGACGCCAGCGGTGCTGTGGCTGATTCGGAGGGTTCGAGTTTCTCGTCGCCGACTGCGACGCCTTCTCCTACTGCTCTACCTACATCGACACCTGCTTCTTCGGGCATTCCGTCGCCGTTGGAAGAGCTGCGAGAAGCGGATATGCTCAAACCACACATCGATCCCAACAGCGTCGCATTCAACCAGTGGCGGCCCACTTCGCACTTCTTGGGCCCTCACGGGTGGATGAACGACCCCTGTGGACCTTCGTACGATCCACGCACGGGTCTGTATCATCTGTGGTACCAATGGAACCCCACAGCGTCGACGTGGGGCAACATCTGCTGGGGTCACGCGTACAGTCGAGACCTCGTACACTGGACGTCTCGTGCGCAACCGGTGCTCGTGCCTGGTGGCAATCATGATTCCGAAGGTGTGTTTACAGGATGCGTCTTGCAGCGGCCTCCGTTGGGTACGGCGCAAGAAGCGGCGCAGAGCACCGAGATGACCGCGCTGTACACGGCAGTCTCGAAGCTGCCGATCCACCACACGCTGCCGTACAACTATGGCTCGGAGAAGATCGTTCTCTCGACGTCGGCGGATGGGGGCGAGACGTGGCTGCCGCAAGGGGTGGTGGTGGAGGGCCCGCCGCGGGAGTTGGATGTGATCTCGTGGCGCGATCCGTATATTGCGCAATGGCCACTGTTGGATGCGCTGCTGGGTAGGGAGGTTCCAGGGCTCTACGCGCTGATTGCTGGAGGGATCAAGGATACGACTCCGACGACATTTGCCTACTCCATCAACCCAACAGATCTCAGTCAATGGAGCTACATCGGTACGCTAGCCGATGTGGGGAGGAACTGCAAAGCCGAACCCTACGGCGTGGATTTGGGACAGAATTGGGAGGTGGCCAACTTTTTCACTATTGCAGACAAACACTCCACTTCATCAGCAGAGTACCTCCTCATCAACGCAGAAGGCTGCACCGAACCAGGTCCTGCACGAGCACCCGTGTACATCAAGTTGGACGTCGAAGCTACACAGGTTCGCAACGGGGAGATCCGACTGCAACCCGCTCACGTTGGATTGTTGGACCACGGCTGTCTGTACGCCGCAAGCAGCTTCCACGACGAGAAGCACGACAGGAGGTTGATGTGGGGGTGGATCACGGAAGATGATTTGCCCGAGAGCTACTACGATACGCAAGGTTGGGCAGGGTGTATCTCGTTGCCGAGGGAGCTGTTTTGGCATCCGAGCTCGAACGAGTTGGGGATCAGGCCGGCAAGTGAGGTTGGGTTGTTGAGGGCGCGGGCGCGGTTGATCACGCTTGACGCCGAGTTGGTATCAGGTGCGAGAGTTGAGGTGGACGAAGCGGCCTTAGGAGGCCAGAAGCAGCTCACCGCAGTCCCAGTAGACGGCGTCGAAGCTCGATCGTACGAACTACAGATGCACCTCTCCCCAACGCAGCCCGGCCTGGTCATCGCACACAGCGCCGACCTGTCCACGCGAACCCTCGTCTACGTCACCTCCTCCAACCAGCTTGTCGTCGACCGCACACACTCGGCAGGCAAGCACTCGGTCATCGACAAGCAGCTCAAAGTCAACACTTCCACCCTGCGTGCGCCCCTTTCCGGGTTCGGATCGCACAACCTCCGCCTATTCCTCGACAACTCGGTGCTCGAACTCTTCGTCGATGACCTGGTTGCGCTCTCTACGCGCATCTACGCCGACACGTCGGACGTGAGGCTGTCTGTCCTCGCTGCAACCGATGCCGCGATAGACGGGGTTCAGGTGTGGTATGGTTTAGATCGAGCTGTTCTGTAGTTCTCTCATATTTCAATTTGTAAAGTACAATATGCTATTCAGGCCAAAATGGTGCGTGTGGTCGCAAAAAGCTTTTCGATTGGTGCTGCGTGTGGTAGTGTCTTTTTACAACCCCTTCTCGGTCAACGCGAAAGCAAAGGAGCGGACGGCGGTCCACACGCCCTGTTTTTCGCTGCTCTGGTAGTCGACGTTTGCGCCTTCGGCCGTCTTGAACACGAGCAGCAGCGTCGCTGTGGGGCTGACGAAGAGCACGTCGTCGCCGCCCTGTGCGTGGAGTGTGGCTACTTCGAGAGGGTACTGTCCACCGCGAGGACCCGAGATGTTGAACTTTTGCCCTGCCAGCTCGATCTCCCTGCTGCTCTTCTTCAGCTCCTCCTCGGTGACGGAAGGAGCGGAGGCTTGGGTGAAGATGTCGATCAGCGATCGGATGTCAGCAGGGTCGAAGGATTTGGTGAACGACGGTTGCGAACCGTGGACGGCGAGGGCGTCGGATTGGTCGAAGATCGCGTACTCGGCGATCCCGGCAGCGGGGGGGAGCTGGAGCTTGGCGAGCTCGGAAAAGTCGAACGAGGAGAGCAGGGAGGCTCGCTGCGGCCCGTTGAGGTCGGCTGCGGAGGCTTCGGTGCCCGACCCGGTGTGCGGGCCGCGGTTGACTGAGGATCCGCCTGCCATGATGAATTGCGAGTGGGTCTGGATGTAGAAGTTCGAGTGAGGCAGAGGATGAATGGTGATCCTCGGAGAGTGGTTGTGATGGAGGTGGAAGAAGAACGACG
Organism: Sporisorium iseilematis-ciliati; assembly: GCA_001748505.1. Taxonomy (NCBI): domain Eukaryota; kingdom Fungi; phylum Basidiomycota; class Ustilaginomycetes; order Ustilaginales; family Ustilaginaceae; genus Sporisorium; species Sporisorium iseilematis-ciliati. Next base: position 19,762 of record MJEU01000036.1, on the reverse strand, counting down.
TTGGAAAGAGACGTGGTTATATACGTGGTCCGGGTGGTTCAAGTGGATCAAGAGTTCGGCCAACTGTTGCAGAAACAACAAAGGGCGAGGAAGGTATTACTCAACACTGTCAGAAACTCGTCTTCCCGAGTGACGCAACCTCCTTTCATCCCGTCAGACCCTTTCTTTGCCTCCTCCTCGCGTGCTCTATGAACGCATCGCACACAATCCGAAACCCAAGCCACGCTTCACGCTTCCACCGTTCTTCCGGACGATCATCTCAGTGAGCGAGCCTTATTTTAGCCACGGCCAGAAAGCAATCGAAAAAAACAGCTTCGATGCGTGATGAGTGAGAGAGAGCAGCGTCTGCCCAGGGCCAGACAGCTGTGACGTGCAGCCGTCACGGGCGCAAAGTGACAGGTGAGTTGCACACAGAGCTGCACCTCACGCGGATGGTGTGTCAGCTTCGAGGTGCCTCCACCTTGGTGAGTGGAGAAGTTCTTCCGATATTTTCTTTTCGGTTGGGGAAATTCGCCGAAGCTCTCACACTCTCGCATCTGGCTCTTTTTTTGATGGTTAGTTGCCGAGAACTTTTCTTTTTGAGAGCGCATCGGGAGGATGTCGTTTCCAGTGGTGCGATCTGTCGCATGTGACTGCTTCGAAGTGACATCGTAGGAGAGAGTAGCGTGAGAGCGATGTAAGAGGGCAGACATTGTTCTGCGGTTGCGTGCTACAGTCGGTTTTCTTAGCGGGAGGTGGGAGGGAGGCGCTTATCAGAAGAAGTGAATGGAACGACACCAAAGAAAAAACAAAAAAGCAACGAAATAGAGGCACAAATATATTGTCCTCTCGGGATCGGGAGATGAGCGCCGTTTGTTTTCGTCGCCATTGTCAACATTGTCACACCTCCAAGCCTTTTGTCTCTCTCTCTCTCTCCCTCTCTCTCCCATGCAGCCGAATTGCACAACCAATGCCGTCCCACTCTCGGCTGCCTGCTTCTGCGTAACGCTCGGACGTCTGCACATTCGCTCTCGGACCGTCTCTTCGTCCCTCCCGACTTAACCCTTCGCCACGACCTTCCGGCCACTGGTCTCACCCTTTCTTCTCTTTCACCTCGCAACCGTGCGGTCAGATCCTCTTTCCGATCATACACCCTTCATTTCATCCCATCTCCAAGCGTGGACGCCCCAACGCCGCCTTTCATATGCACTATACCGTCCTAGCGTCGGAAGCGGCATTTGAAACCTGACCCACACCAAACCCGAAGCACAGCCCCTCTCTTGACGGGAACACAGCGAGACGTTGCGCTATGCTATGCGATGCGCTATGTGGGGTGGGAATCAGAGATATTCTATAGTCTTGCTCGACCTTTTGAGAGAGCCGCATCTGCGGCACTTGCCGTGAAAGCGCAAGTAGGAAGCGTGCGCCTAGCACACTCGCTCTTATTGTGTGCAGTAGGAGGAGCAAACGGTGCCGCATGAGCGGTGGATGCGAACAGCGTCAAAGCGTCTACGGGGAAAGTGGCGTCGGAAGCGGGTTTCTGATGAAAGACGCCGGGGGTTGCCACTCTTTCGACAGCTCGGGTTGCTACGTTTTGCACAATGAATGGCGCGCTACGGTTTAGCCGTTTTAAGCAAAGAGAAGATCTCTCTTCTCTTTGGGGGTTGCTGTAGCTCGGACCTCTTCTGTTCTTCTCTCTCATTTGGGGCGGTCAGCGCATTGTGTTTGGATAGCATTGTCGCTGCTTCTTCTGGAGAGAGAGGCTATATAAGAAAGACGACGCCCCCTCACCCCACCCATCTCGTACTGCCCTTCCTCCTCCGCTTCCATCAGCGCCCAATCTTGCACATCCTCTCCGAAGCATCGAGTCTTCACACGCTTCCAACAACATGGGCGACCCAAACGGCCTCTACATCCACGCGACACCGCCGCCTTCGCTGACCGTCTCGGTCGCGGCGGCGCTGGGTCCGTACCTCATCCTCGTCTGCCTGTTCGTGCTGCTGTGCGGTGCCAACCTCTCGCTGTACGGTCTGTACCTGCACCTGTTCGCCTCGCGCCCTGGCGGTTCGGGCGATCCGCTGCTCCTGCACCTCGCCGTGTTCCTCTCTGTCTCGTCCAACGTCGTGCTCGCGGTCTGGGGCTTCGTCCGGTACTACCAGTGCGACTTTATCGAGCTCTACTCCACCCCGGGGCTCGATATGAACCGGATCGAGCTGTACGTGGTGTTCTTCCACATCCTCCAGGGGGTGGCGGTGGCGATCGGGCAGGTGTACTTTGTGGTGCGGATAGCGAAGCTGTTCGAGCTGAAACGGAGCGGGGTGAGGGTGGTGATCGGGGTAGCGCTGGTGGCGATCTGCGTGCAGTTCGGGTTGATCGTAGCCTTCGGAGCGGCGTTCTACAGCGTCGGGTACAAATCGCACCTGCTCGACCCGGCGAAACGACTCTGGGTGAAGGAGATCATCTCGGCTTGGACGCTCGTCTTCATCTCGCTCGAACTCTCGATGACCGCCACCACCATCGTCCGACTCGTCAACCTGCGCCGCAAGACGACGATGGACTCGGCGCGCCGCGTGCTGTTCTCGCTGGCCGTGTACTCGGTGCAGGGCCAAGCGATGCTGACGGCGTACTCGCTGAGCAGTCTGGTGCTGTTCAGTCGGAGCGAGACGGGCTGGTACACGCCCATGTACCTGCTCAGCGGCAGCCTGTACACGCTGGTGCTGCTGGCCAACCTGTGCTACCGGAGCGTGGTGAGGAGGAGGATGCGCGAGGCGTCGAAAGGGTCGGGCGCGTTCGACCTGACCGCGGTCAAGACGTACAGGACGCAAGACGAGCGCGTCGAAGAGCTGCGGATGTCACGCGTTGATCGTTGGAACGCTAGAGATGCGGAGAGGGAAGCGGTTGGGGTAGGGAGGGCAGAGGTAGGCTCGATAAGGTCGTGGCAAGACGTCGGTGAGTTGAGCGTCACCGAATCGGTTTGCAGTAGGGCGTCGACGCATAGAAGGTCACACACGACGCAGGTGCTGCCGTTGGCGAGGGCGTCGTCGAAGAACTCGTTCAGGTCGTTGTCGGATCGGTTTCGAGGTTAGATTCCAGCTGCGAAGGGTACTGTAGGACAATCAATCATTCTTTTCGTGTGTTATACCGGATCACTCTTTCTTTCGAGGTTGCAATTCAGAACTCTCTTTTGGTCTGTACGTCCGCTTTCAGCAACATCAGAGCGTCGGGATGAGCCTGCAGGATTCATCAGCAAGCGGGAGAAACCGTAATCAGACACCTCGGATGACCGCTGAGAAAGCGCACGTGGCCATGCGTAGGACTGTGTCGGCACCACACATGCGTCATTCAATGCTCAAGCAGCCACACCCGCACACACACGTTGCTTTTCACAGCAGCATCGAAAACGTTCATCGCAATCACATTGCCAACAAAGCCCACATCTCAACGCAGGTAAGTCTCCCAAGCCGCCGCCTCAATCTGCGCTCTCGGCGCCTCCCTCCCCGTCCAGCGCTGGAACTGATGGCAACCCTGTTCCAACAGAATCGTAATCCCTGGAACCGCTGACCACAACTTCCTCGCCGGTGCCTTTGTCACGTTCGTCCCGATCGCCAGCTCCGTCGTCGTGTTCACCTGTTGCACCAGCTGCAGCAGACTCGTGTGGTACGGTTTGTAGCTCATATCGATCACCACCCCGCCTGCCGGGTTTTTCAACATCGCAACCGGCAAGTGGATCAGCCCAGAAGCAGAAGCGTCGAGAGTCGCACCTTCAGCTGGGATGTTGGAAACCACTACCGAGGGAGATTGCTCGACAGGCAGCTGAGCGATCTCGTCGAGCGAAGCGAGGACGTGCACGTTCCATTCGACGGGGACCTCCTTGGCGAGCTTCTCGGCGTTGGCGAGCGTACGGTTGAAAAGCAAGACACGCTTGACACCAAGCCTGTACAACGCAAAGAGCGCGGCACGGGCTGATCCACCGGCACCAATCACCAACGCAGTCAAGTTGGGATCGGCCAAATGCACCGTCCTCAACGATCGCCTGGCTAGCGTCTCGATAGCGATCCAGTCGGTGTTGTCTCCGACCAGCGCAGTCACTGTGCCCCTTGCGTCACGAACAGGGATGATGGTGTTGACGGCACCAATCGCTTTCGCCTCGTCCGTCACCTGATCCAACAGCTTGATGATGTTGAGCTTGTGAGGGATGGTCACGCTCGCACCGCCAAAGTCAGGCGATCGCACAAACGCTGCAATAGCATCGTTGACCTCGGTCGTCTCCAGCAGCTCGTAGTGGTGCGGCAGACCCAACGTAGCGAACCCAGTGTTGTGCAGGAGCGGACTCAGACTGTGGCTGATGGGAGTGCCAAAGAGCGCAAATCGACGAGGCTCCGCTTGACCGATGAGCGACAAAGCCGTCTGCAACTGTCGGAACGACAACTGTCCAGGGGCAGCCTTGAACGGCATCAGCTCGTGCGTGATGGGCGTAAACACAGGGTTGACGATTCTGCTGTACTGACCAACAGCTCCCATGTTGACAGCCAACAGCGGCTTGGTCGCAGTGGCCGATACCTTGGCACGGAAGCGCTCGAGGCTGTAGTTGTCCTCCATCGTGTTGGCCTTGCCGATGATTTTGGCGATGTCGCCGAAACGGCAGGCCTTCTCGTAAATCTTGGCAGTGGACTCGCTCTCCCAGTCCAGGCGACCGGACCAGTCGTGCCACGAAGCAATGATCTGGCTGTTGCCCTTGGCTTCGACGACGGCGCTGAGCAAAGAATCGTCCCATCCCAACTCGAGATCGATGTACTCGCAGCCGTGACGAAGGGCAAGGCTGATGAGCTCAAAGTATTCTTGCTGCGCGCCATCGGGGAACATACCGCCCTGAGAGTGCGTGCGCACCGTGAAGACGATGGGAAGCGAAGTACGGTGTCGCAGAGCAGCCAGCTGGTTCTTGACGTATTCGATTGGCGGAATCTGAGGCTGGGTCACGGGCTGACCTGAAGGGTTGAGCAGATCGGCACGGAACTCGAGAGCATCAGCGCCGGTCTCCATGCTTCTGATCAGCTCGAGTTTCGGCACGACGTCCGGGAACGTCAAGCTCAGGAAGTAGGTCTGACGGCCGCCCTTTCGACTGTCCACCACCAGGTCGTTGATCTGATTCGTGTTCTGACCAGTGATGAACTTGAAGAAGCGGGCCACCTCGGTCTCGAGACCGAAGCGCTTCTGAATCGTGAAGGAAGGGTCGGGCACGTTCATCGCACAAGGCTGAACGGCAAGAGACTCGCCCTCGGAGTAAGAGACAAGTTCGGCCGACGAGCATGCGCTGAACCAAGGGTTGCGGCGACGGTAGACGTCCATCACCGGCTCGCCGTAGGCGGGACGATCGCTGGTAGAAAGATACTTGACGATGGCATCCGTGTCTCGGACAATGTAGACGACGGGTCCCTTGCTCTGCGCGTACTCTGCCAAGATCTCCCTGCAGGCTTCCGTCTCGACGACGCCGCCACCGAGCGAAATGAGTGCTCCGTTGGGGTGGTGCAGAAGCAGCTCTTGGAAGATCTCGAGTTCCTTTTGTCGGAAAGCGGGCCATCCATTCTGCTTGACAAAGTCGCCTAGCCCATCCTTGACACCGAGCTTCTCATTGAACACCACATCGGCGTCGATGAAGGTGCGTCCGAGCGCAGCAGCACCAATGGCACCCAAGAAGGTCTTGCCCGAAGCACGCATGCCGATGCAAATGATGGTGGCATCTTTGCTGTACTTGCGTGGGGTCAGGGCTCGACTAGAGGTAAGCTGAGACAGCGAGACAGCCTGCTTGCCGTTGACGCTCGAAGCGCCTGCCTTGTTGAAGTGCGACGGCGAGATGCAGAGACTCGGCGAGCATTCTGGGTCGACGCCGTGAGCGCGAATGCCGAGCTTGCGCTCCAAGTCATCCCACCAATTGGGCCAGGTCTTTTCGACACATCGCTTCTCCTCCAAGATGGCGCCGGGAGCCAAGCTGGCAAGCACCGAGAAGGCCATCGCTACACGGTGGTCGTCGTAGCAGTGGACACGGACATTGGCGCGAAGCTGGCGGTAGTCGATACCAAAGATCTCGAGACCATCGTCGTGCTCCTTGGTGTCGACGCCAAACTTGGCAAGCTCGTCCATCATGGCACGGATTCGGTTGCACTCTTTGACTCGCTGGTTGGCGATACCGGTGATGCGGGTCGAAGGCCGAGCGGTCGAGGTGGAACCGTTGGCAGGAGGCTGAGCAGCTACAGCAAGCAGAACCGAAGCCGTCAAGAAAGCGTCGGTCATGGGCTCCATGTCGACCAAACCAATCTGGCGCAGTTGACCGACCGTGGGACCCTTGACGGTGGTGGAAGTGGCGGTCTGGATGACGGTGCAGCCCATGGGCTCGAGGACCTCCTTGGCGAAGCGGGCATCACCCTGAAGCGAGGCAGAGCCGATGTTGGGAACGGTGCACTCGGTCCCGGTGATGGCAGCAATGGCAAGGGGGTAAGTAGCACTGCTGGCGTCGCTCTCGATGTCGTAAATGTCGGGCGAGACGTAGTGGCCTTTGGGAATGCGGTAGGTGTTGGAGGGGCGACCGGTAGCAGGGTCGAGGAGACGCTCGACCTTGATGCCAAAGGTGGCCATCATGGCGATGGTCATGTCGATGTAGAGCTGCGAGATGACCTGTCCACCAACGAGTTCGAGGACGACCTCCTCGGCAGCGTAAGGAGCGCAGAGAAGGATCGACGATACGTACTGCGACGAGATGGTGGCCGAGAGCTGGATCTTGCCGCCCTTGAAACCGTGCGTGGTCCCCTTGACGGCGAGAGGCAAGCAGCCCTGACCTTCGAGGTAGTCGATCGCAGTGCCGTTGGATCGAAGAGCGTCGACGAGAGCTCCGATGGGACGTTCCTTCATACGCTTGTTTCCGGTGATGACGACAGGCTCCTGGTTGCCATCGTTGTGCACCAAGCTGACGACGGTAGCCATGAAACGAGCGGCGGTGCCTGCGTTTTGCAGGTAGATCTGCTTGTTGTTTGCGGGACGAGCAAGGGTACCGCCGTTGCCGTGCACGACGATGGTCTCTCCACCGTCCTCGAACTCGAAGCGAGCGGCTTGGAGATCGTGAAGGCCAGCCATCATGACCTGGGTGTCGTCCGAGTGGAGCATGTTGCGGAGACGGCAAGTGTTGCCGGCAAGGGCAGCGAGGACGAGGGCACGGTTGGAGATGGACTTGGAGCCAGGAGTCGAGAGGGTAACCTTGGCGTTGTTGGGCTGTTCGAGGATGGGAGTGACGGTGGCGCCGAGGGAGAGGACACGGCGGATGATGTCGTCACTGACGGTGGAAGCCTTGTCCTCGACGGTGTCGCCAATGGAGCTGAGCAAGACGATCTTCTTGTTGCTACCGGAATTCTTCTTGTCGACCTTCATGATGTCGAGAAGACGGTCAACCGTAACATCGAGCGACTTGGCGAGACGAGTGACGCGCGAGTCAGAGAGTGAGACGGGCAAGTCGTACTCCTTGAGGCAGCGGGTGAGACGACCGATAGCGACTTGGCTGAGACCGTGCATGTAACGAGCCACTTCTGCCTCGAGGATCATGCCGATGGAGATACACTCTCCGTGAAGCATCTCGGGGGTGAGGACGGCTTCGATGGCGTGGCCGATGGTGTGGCCAAAGTTGACGAGGTTGCGGAGACCGGTCTCCTTCTCGTCAATGGTGACGATGTAGGCCTTGACACCGACCGAGCCACGGATGACGTCGAGCAAGAGCGATTGAGCTTCGGTACGGGTCTCGAGGGTCCTGCCTTGGTCGAGGGGTGCATCCTTGGCGAAGGGGCCGAGCACAGCGGAACGGATGGCGGGCGCGCTGGATTCAAGCTTGGCAAAGTCGATAGGATCCCAAATGGCGGCAGTCTTGACTACCTCAGCCATACCGTTGCTGAACTCGCGTGCTGGGAGGGTCTTGAGCCAGGCGGCATCGATGAAGACGTAGTTGGGCTGGTGGAAGCTGCCAATGAGGTTCTTGCCGAGTGGGTGGTCGATGGCAGTCTTGCCGCCAACGGCCGAGTCGACCATGGCGAGAAGGGTGGTAGGGATCTGAACAAACTTGAGACCACGCATGAAGGTGGCGGCGACGAAACCGACAAGGTCACCAATGACACCACCACCGACGGCAAGGACTACGGCATCTCTTGTGACGCGGTGCTCGAACATCCAATCCTCGATCTGGTTCTTGCCTTCCCTGCTCTTTGAAGCCTCACCCGGAGGGATGACCTTGGTAAGGAGCCTCCAAGTGTGAGTGGAGGAGAGGTCGGCGGCGGCTTTTTCGAACTCGCGACGGAAAGCGGTGGTGACGCTGCATCTGCCTTCGAGGTTCTGGTCGGTGATGAGGACGTAGGTGGAGGAGGGAAGCGTGGAGAGAAGGGTCTTGGCGATGTGAGGGATGAGGTGGTAGCCGAGGTGGATGGGCGTGTCCAAGCATCGGAGCGTGTGAATGGTAGCGCCAGAGAGGGGGTCGGTGGATGGTGGAGCGTGGTACGAAGGCGTCTTGGTCCTGAGCACAGGCTGCTCCGCCGATGGTGCCGACGCCATTTTGAGAGGCAAGAGAGTGTGGGTGCGAAGCGGCGATGCGGACGCTTCGACGAGATTGAGCCGCGAGGCCACCTTTTTGAGGCAAACGAATCGAAGCTGGTGCAAGTCAAGCTTGGCTTTTTCGGATGACGACCGCGGCTGACTAGTCAGTGACCAATGTCCGAATGGCGAAGTCCTGAGACAACAGCAGAGTGGACAGTCGAGATCGAGATCGTGGTTGAGGTGAAAAGTTGGACGAGCTCGACGAAGTGGGTTGGTTCAACCTTGGAAAAAGGGGGCAAAGCTTATGAAGGATCGGTTGTCGTGGAGAGCTCGACCTCGCAGCGCCGTATGTGTTGGAGCGTGCGTGAATAGGTCAAGCAGACAACTGAAAGGTCAAAGCCGAGCAAGTGTTGGAGAAAGACGAAGAAGAAGGCAAGTAGGGAAGATGGAGTGAAACGTATGGCGAGGAGAAGATGGAAAAGGACGAAAGCACCCAAGACGAGCAAAGCCAAAGTCACATGCCAAGTGGGAAAGGCGGAGAAGGAAAAGGCACTTGAGCAGTGTGTTGATGGCAGCAATATTTCTTGTCTCGGAAAAGCAACAGGCTAGTCCAATTTACGCCTCAGCACCGCTTCCCTTCTGGCCTTGCTCAATATGTATGAATGACGAGCTTGATCCCATTCAGCTCTTGGATCTTGTATTGCGATACAGCTTTTCGATGTCTGATGGTCCGCTCATCACCATGTATTGACGCTAGACGATGATGAGTGCTCAAGAACTTTGAAGGTCACCGTTGGCGGCTGCAATTTTAGAAGAAATGAGAAGAAAATGACTCGACCAACGCAGACTGCGCTCGTGCCGTAAATGCATTGCGGCCTTCGCATTTCCAATCAGAAAAAAAGGAAAAGCAAAAAAAGGCGCAGACTTTTCAGTTCTTCTTACCGCCCGAGAGAGACAGAGAGGAGCTGCAAGGTGGGCTCCTGAGGCAGTCGAGCGTTCTTGTTCTCCAGACCCTGTCGTAGGAATCATCGCGAGGACGCACAGAACAGCTGGTCGATCCTAGTATGCCAATGTGATTGGGGTGCAGAGGTAGTACATGAGCGTGGTGCACGAGCAGCGAAAGAAATGGATTTGACTCTATCGCAGACCTCACTTCTTGGACCTTCCAATCTTTTTACCCTCGAATCCAGGTCTCGCCTTTCCGAAGGATGGCTTCTTGCCCGCAGGTGTCTTGGACTGGGACAAGGTGGATGACGATCCCTTCTTGTTGCCGTGCTTGCCACCCTTAGCTGCCTTCCTTGCGGCGATGTTGTCCTGACGCTTCTTCTGGCGATCCGCCTGCTTTTGCGTCTCGGCCTGTTGTCGCTCGTTCCATGCTTTGCTCGACTTCTCCTTTTGTTTGTCCTTGCGCTTGACCGCCTTCTTGAGCAGCTTCTCATCGTCGCGGATCTTGACACCCGTCGCCGAAGCCAACACCTTGTCCCACTGCTTTTGCTCTTCCAGCTCGGACACCTTTGCTGACAAAGCGTCCGGAGCATCTCCCAGCTTCTCGCTGAGTTTGGCTCGTCGCGCCTCTTCCTGTCTCTTTCGACTCTCAAGAACCTGAAGTGCAGCCTTGGGGTCGGACGGCAGTGCGAGCCTGTTCTTCTTGCCGCTCGCTGATGGATCGTGCACCGAAGCACCCGCAGCACCCACGGGCTGGAAGTTGAGAGAAGAAAAGTTGAGCGAGCTGCCGTTGACATCGATGTTGGAAGCGCCAGAGCCAGAACCACCGTTGCGCTTGTCGCCGTATCCAGGCTCTGCGACCAGCAATGCCGGCGCCTTGGTGCCCACGTTGAAGCTGTTGCTTGACTTTTGTCCGTTGGCAGCGTTATCGACACCAGCACGCTTGGCCTTGATTGCCGCTTTGGCCGCAGCCCTTGCGTCCTTCTTCTCTTGCTTCTTGCGCTCGCGTGCATCAAATCGCTGCTTGCGACGCTCCTCGAGCAGCTCGTCTTTGGAGCTGATGACGCTGCTGCCATCTTCCGAGGCGTCGTCGGCGGCGTCTGTTGGGAGACCGCGCTTGCGTTGGAGACCAGCAATCTTGGCGTGAAGCTTGGCACGCAGTGCATCGATGGATGCCTTACGCTCACCCTCGGTCTGGATCGTCTTGTTCACAGCACTTGACGAAGCAGCAGCAGCTACAGGCTTGGCAGGGAGATCTTCGACATCCGAGTCTTGCATGTCATCGTCCGTGTCACCGGCAGCACCGTTCGGTCCGCCTCTTGAAGCCGAGACATCCTCGTCTTCATCGTCCTCGTCCCCATCCTCACCATCGTCTGCAGAAACCATACCCTCGACGTCCAGGTCCAAATCCGAGTCTGCCTCGGCCGCCTCCCTCGCAGCTTTGGCAGCAGCACGTTCAGCTTGAATGTCTGTGACGGTTGCAAAGTTGTCTGGGTCGAGCCTCTGCTTCTTGGCCTCTCGCAACTTCTCCTTACGCTCCTTGGCTTCGATTTCCGACTTTGCCTTCTTGCGCTTGTTCTTCATGTATTTGGACGAGACTCCGTCTTCAGCAAGATCGTCGGCGTCGTCGCGAGTCAGGTAGAATTGCGGTGGAATGAGGTGCAGCAGCGAAGTAAAAGCGTTGTTGTGCTTTGACAGCGAGTCGATGTATTTGCCCGTGAGCTTGGATGACGACGCATCTGCCGAGGTAGACGCTGATGATGCGGTCGTTGCATCGATGCCGTTTGCTGAGGTTGTGGCCGACTTGGTCGACTTTGTGGGCGTCTTCTTGGTCGTACCGTTTGGCAGCGAGGACGTAGATGCCTTGGCCGAGGCTACTTTTGCTGCAGCCATTGCGTCGTAGAGGCTGTCAGAGACTGAGCTCGAGGTCGGCGAGGGGTTTTTCTAAGGTTACCAAATGTGGCGACGTGGAAGTGATTCGATGGTCGAGCAGACAGAATCGCGCTAGGATCGTTCGTCCGCCTCAAATATGCTTGGAAAGAGATAGTAGATGATCCGGGAGTGATCGTGTAGCCTCCTTGTTGTGCGGTCGAGGAGTAGCAACGCTGTTCGAGATGGTGATCAATCTTGAGATGATGGAAGAATCGTCCAAAGGTAAGCTGAGAAAACCGTTGGTTGTCGCTCTTCTCGAGAGATTTCTCAAAATTTCATATTTTTGCTTCGCATGCGAAAGAAAAGAGAAAAAAAAAAGAGCGAAGCGAGCCAACGCTCAGATCGGCCCGATTTTGTAGAGTTGGACCCTGGATTTTTGACTTTTTTGCTTTTTTCCTGCTTTTTTTGCTTTTCTTCTCAACCTGTGCTGAAATTTTTCAAGAATTTCTCCACACACACACGCACACACACCGCACCCGAACAAACTGAGCCTCCGCTCCAACGACCCTCGAATCAACACTCTCAAGATCCTTCTCCTCTTCTCACCACGGCCACATCCAGCATATCCCAATCATGGCTACACAGATACCCCAGAGATCTGCAAAGAGGCAACGTCTGCAAGACGAGAAAGCAGCGCGCGAGGCTGCTCTCCTCCAAGCTCAAGGCCAACTTGGTCCTTCCACAGAGACACTCGTCATCCAATTCCAGTCAGGTCAAGATGGCTCTTTGCTCGGTCCCACTATCAACTTGCCAGCCGCTACAGGTCAGAAGGAGCTCCAAGCCATCATCAATCAACTCAGACGACAGCTCAAGCAAGCACAGGGACCCAAGAAGCGCTCAATAGACCATCCGGATGCAAGCTCGGATGACGACGACGACGACGACGATGACGACTTGCCTTATGCTTTCCACGTCGACTTGCAGCAGCTCAGTGCCAACGCAGGCATCGAGACCGAAGAGAAAGAGGAGCTCGTCAAGAGCAACGCTCGTCTACCCATCAACGACTCGCTCACTCAAGATGTGCTCAACGCTCAAGCAGCAAAGAAGCTCGGTCTCAGCCAGGAAGATACCCTCACCGTCGTGTTCGAACCACAAGCCGTTTTCAAGGTGCGACCCGTGAGTCGATGCTCCAGCACTATGAGCGGTCATGCATCCCCCATTCTGTGCAGTACCTTCTCGCCCACAGGCTCTCTTCTTGCGACTGGTGCTGGTGACAAGACTGCTCGCCTGTGGGATCTTGACACCGAAACTCCCATGCACACACTTGTGGGTCACTCAAATTGGGTCCTTTGCGCAGAATGGGAAGGACGTGAACGAAAGCTTGCGACGGGCGGTATGGATGGAGAAGTGTGGATCTGGGAGGCACTCGACCCTTCTTTCACGGGACGCAAGGGTTGGCTCTCACGCACCGGTCAACAGGTAGACGAGGAATGGCAGGCAGAGCAAGAGCAGCTCAAACAGCAGCATGATAACGCCGAGAACGGAGAAGCACAAGGCAAGCCTGCCAAGATGGGCGTCAAGCAACGCAGAGCAGCACGAAACGCAGCACCGCAAGGCAAGCCTCTGCGCGGACACACAAAGTGGATCACTTCGCTCTCATGGGAACCCATCCACGTCAACCCGACCAACCCGCGTCTTGCCTCTTCGTCCAAAGACGGCACTGTGCGTGTCTGGAACCCAACCCTGCGCAGATGCGAATACGTACTCGGTGGTCACACTGCCTCTGTCAACTGCGTGCGCTGGGGTGGTGAAGGTGCCATCTACACCGCTTCGTCCGATCGAACCGTCAAAGTCTGGTCCGCTGACGGAGGCAAACTCATCCGCAACCTCAACGAGCACGCACACTGGGTCAACACCATCGCTCTCTCCACCGACTTCATCCTCCGCACTGGTCCCTTCGATCACACTGGTCGAGCCATTTCTTCCACCTCGACCCCTTCTTACGTCCAACTCTCTGACGAAGACGCCAAAGCATCAGCACTCAAGCGCTACAAAGAAGCCACCTCCTCCGGCGCTACACCCGAAACCATCATCACTGGATCCGACGACCACACGCTGTTCCTGTGGCCACCGCAGATCAACGGTTCAGCTTCCACACCCAAGAAACCAGTCGCGCGCCTCACCGGTCACCAAAAGACAGTCAACCACGTCGCATTCTCTCCCGACGGCAAGAAGATCGCTTCTGCGTCTTTCGACAACAGCGTCAAGCTGTGGGACGCTCAAACGGGTAAATTCATCGCGACCCTGAGAGGCCACGTCGCTTCCGTATACCGATTGGCTTGGTCGAGCGACTCAAGATTGCTCGTGTCAGCGAGCAAAGATTCGACGCTCAAGCTCTGGGACCCCATCAAGACGTTCAAGATCCGCAAGGATCTGCCGGGACACACGGATGAGGTGTACTGTGTCGACTTTGTCGCTGATAAAGTGGCCAGTGGTGGCAGAGACAAGAACGTCAAGATCTGGCGTCATTGAGTCGCTTCTATTGTTCAATGGCAAACGCTTCCAACGTCGACCAGCTGTGACTGTGTGCGATAGAATGTGACTGAGATTGCGACGACTAACACAAACCAAGATGCTGGAAAAGCGCCGGAATGAACCCTGCCGAAAACAACCCAATGTTGGTATACACAATCACCTTTGTCAATACGTCGGCGTCGTAATGCTTGACCTCCTTCTCTACATCTTTCGGTGTTGATCCTTTGATGTCTGCCGCTATGTTCCTTGCCAACTGCTCGTCCGGAGCAACAAAGTTGGGATGCGCTTTCGACTGAGTCAACGGGATAGGCAGATCTTGCACCTCTTCTGTCTCGTCTTCGGCACCTGCACTGCCACCGATAGTGAACTCGATCCTTCGTTTCGCTGGTTTGCCGAGCGGGTTGGGACTGGGAGTCCTCGAAGGCACGGGCGAATGCAACGGCGAACGCCCCAGTGGCGACATGGCAGGACTGAACGTGCTGCCTCTTCGACTCGAAAGAGGCGAAAGAACCGGCGATTGTATGGTCTGCTGATTCCCACTCTCATCCGTCACAATGATCTGCGAAGGCAGATCGATCACTGAAGGAACAGCACTAAGATCGGCCAGTGGGATCTTGTTGTAATCGCTCGCCGGCGTATAATGCCTCCTTGGCAGACTGAACCCAACCAGCTGATCGACCAGCCTAAACGTAGGCGGCAAGATCACCTTGCACGCCGTTTTGACAATCACTCGCAGCAGCAACACATTCACCAATCCAATCGTCATGACCAGTCCGCGCTTGATCCACACCTCGGCCGCCCCAGCCACGGGTATCTGTATCAACGGCGTAACCTGTGGCACCGTCACATTCCCAGCATATTCTGCGCCCGAAAACCGATGCACCAACGGATCACTCGCCAACACCATCCCATACCTCACTCCCACCCACCTCGCCAACGCCACGCCCATCGCCACCGATATGAACGCAATCGCATCTTCAAAACACGGACAGTCGTCCACCGGCTGCGGATGGACCGACACCATCAACAACCCCGCCGGAACGATCACCACCGGCACTGCCCAACTGTTCACCTTGACAAACTCTTCGATCCTCTCGAAAAACCCCCACTGCACCGCCGTGATCGCCGCGCCCAACGCCGAGCCCGCGACGCAATCGATGATCGAATGCATGCCCGCATAGATCCTACCGTACACCACACTGGTACCGTAGAACATCAAGCCGGCTTCCCACGCCCACGAATCGAACAGCGACGGCTCCACCGCAGCCTGTCGGATCTTCCTCACCCACAGGTAGATGTACAGCGCGATGCTGACGCTGTTGGTAGAGTGTGTCGACGGGAATCCGTACTCCAGATGGTGCGTGCCTACCGTAAGACGCGTGACCGGCGGCGAATACGGTCGAGGAACGCAAAACAGATCCTTGATCGCCGACGAAAGATACACCCCGAACGCCAACACGTTGATCAGCCCCCTTCCAAAGCGCGGACTGCCCAGCCAAAACACCATGGGTAGAAACACCAAGAAAAACGAATGCGTCCCTAGCAACGAGGTATTGACAAAGTACCTATCCAACCACGGCCTGCGTACCAGCTTCTGATGCTTCTCGTGAAACGGCGCTTCTTGCCTCAAAACCGCTACGATATATCGCCGCAAAAACGCAACCGGTCGCGGCAGGTAGGCGTCGTACACGGCATCATCCTGCAAGCCGATGGAAGTGGTAAGCTCGTGCTCGGCTACCGAGTCCTTATCGGTGGATTTGACGTAGGAAGACCCGCGTAGAAGACCGATACGTTCGATCTTTTCGTGCTTTCGAATGTGGCCTCGCTTTTGCTTCTTGTCCGAGTTGTCCGGGTTGTTCGTGCTGACCGATAGCGCTGGTCGCGGTGAGCGAGATGAGGACGTTGTGGACACGGCACCGTTGATCGAGCTTCCAGAGATCTTGCGATCCTCTTCGACGCTCGACGACGATGCTTCGCGGACGGCGGGGGCACGGCGTTGGTGCAGATTCGCAGGTGTCGATGGCATGTTCGGTTGCTAGTGGAAGGTGAAGGAGTTTAGAGCATGTTTGTCGTGTGCTTCTGCGTTGATCTTGCTGAAGATACGTCGAAGTGCGTGTGTTAGTCAGGAAGCGAACCAAGCTCGGAGGCATCAAGCTCACGACATTCGAGGACAGCGCATTCTTGATTTCACGCTGCAAAGCGCCGAAGCTGGATCGGTCCGGCAAAACGATGGTCAAAGCGAAGTGCTTTTTCCGATGGAGATTGGCTCGTCAGATCGGGCCCAGACCGAATCGAGATAAACAAAATGGTGTCGTATCGCACACGCGGACTCGCTGCGAGAACGCGACAATTTCACGCCCGAGCCAGAAAATTGTTGGGTGTGCAGCGGCTCTGAAATGAACAGCGGTCTGTGCTCTGCCTGCATGTACGCACAGAAAACCACGCATGACTGCTGGCTGTCACGGCTGTCTAGCCTCTTGATCCCCTAATGGGTCACAGAACGCTCTGTGATGATCGTTTGTCTCGCTCACTGATACTTTGACGCAATCAGCATTTAACAGTCTCGTCAGCTTGAGCATCGCATCTCTCCTTGCGTTTAAGCTCTGCGCCAGCGAGCGGAGTTGTAGAAGAAACTCGAGGGTGGAAAATTTCTTCCAAGCGGGACCTTTGGCTGCAGCTTAATTTTGACGCTTTTTGCGCTTGCAAAGTGAGTAAGAAAATGATTTCATCTTACCCGCCTCTCTGCTTGCCAATTTGGCTGTCTGTGTGTGTTGGTCTTTCTGCCTGTCTGGTCATCAATTTTAGACTCGTTCGCGTTTGGGCTTCGAGAAGCGCCTTCTGTTCTCGCTGGAATATCCACGTTCTCTGACCTTGCAGCAAAGCAGGCAAATCAACTCATTCTCCTCCGACGCTTCTTCTTTGTCGTCGTCCTCACTGTTCACCATCACTCGCATCAACAACGACCACCGCACGCTGTTAAGAAAGGACGTTCGGCGCCGCCAGCGTTCACGCTTCTCAACGTCGTACACGCCCTGTCCTTGCACACGGTGTCCATTCGATTTCAACGACGTCCTACAGGTCCTAGGCTCGCCGCCGCTTTCTTCCATCAAAGTGGCATCGCAAGGCCAACACTGCAAAACAGGCTCACCAGCAACTTGGCCATCTCCCATCGGGTCTTGCACTGCTTTCTAGGCTCTCCCACTTCTCGTCCGGAAACGCACACTTTGGGCTGTAGCTTCACTCTCAGAGGTCACACGCAAACCCACCGATTGGCATCTCTTTTTTTCTCGCGACTTCATATAGTCACATTGCCAGTCACAGCAACCGCCCCTTTACAATCCACAAGCTGTCAAGCAGCTTGCAATTCGGATCTTTTCCTCATCACTCTCACCACCAAACTGTGACTTGGGACACAAAAACAACACCTCACTGTTGATCTACTCGGACGTTGATTAATCGCGTTCCATATCTCACTCCAACATGCCCGCCAAATCCACCGCCCGCTCGCGGCCTTCTGCATCTTCCTCGCACAAGTTTTCCTCCAAGCCATACACATCCAAACCCTCAAAGTTAAGAGAATGGTCTGCAACACGCAGAGCTGCCGAAGAATCGCTTTCGATACAGATCCAATACACCTTCAACGGCCTCATCGCCCTGCTCGTCATGCACACCCTCTCCTCTCCTTCTTCCCTCTCTCTAGCTCATCTTTCATCGCATCTGCATCTTCCACACTCACTACACTCGATCATCCCATCATGGCTCAGGTTGCCGTCGCTAGCGCCGTTCGCCTCCGACCTTCCCAACGCCTCGGAAAAGGGAGGCCATGCAGTCTGGTCCGACCTCGCCTCGAATCTCAAGGCTGAAGCGAGCGTAGGTCCCTTCCGCAGCGACGCGCGTGGTTTCGGCCACCCTCTCACGGCGCTCCACAACTTCACACGAGCCTGCCTCGGGCTCTCGTATCCCGTACCCGACCACAACGTATCGCCCATCGCCGCTCTCAAGCACGAGGCTCATCGTCTTGCTGGCGACCACTCAGTCCACGCGTCCTCTCCATGGGCCCTTCTGGCAGGTGTCCCAGGCTACCTGTACGAGCGTGGCCTTAATGACGCACTCTTTGTCGGCACACTCGTGCTCCTCTTCACGCTGGCTCGAGCGCTTCTCATGAAGTTCCTCCTCCTGCCTCTGGGCGAAGCAGCCGTGCCGCATCCCAAGAAGCCACGCAAGTCGGAGCGTCAGTCGCTCGAAGCACTCAACGAGCGTGCCAAAGCCCTTCGCACCCGCGAAAAGGAGGTGCTTCGATTCGCAGAGCAAGGTTTCAGCCTGATCTACTACACATGCTCTTGGAGTCTCGGTCTCTACATTGCCTCTCGAGAGTCGTACTGGCCGCTCAACACGGTCGAGTACTGGACCAACTATCCGCAGTTCCGACTTGAACCTCTCTTCAAGTTCTACTACCTCGCTTCGTGTGCATTCTACATCCAGCAGCTCTTTGTGCTCCATGTGGAAGCACGCCGCTCCGACCACTGGCAGATGTTCTCGCACCACGTTATCACCATCGCCCTCATCGCTGGATCGTACGTCTGCAGCTACCACCGCGTGGGCAACGCCATCTTGTGCCTCATGGACCCAAGCGACATCGCGCTCAATGTCGCCAAGATGCTCAAGTACGCCGGCTGGCAAACTACGTGCGATATCGCGTTCGGCCTCTTCATGGTCTCGTGGCTGGTCACCCGACACATCCTCTACATGCGGGTGGTGTGGAGCTGCATCCACGACACGCTCAAAGTCATGTCCTTCCGCCCGACCAACTATCTTACTGGTGACTACTTCACGCGAACTGCCTATCTCACGCTGATTGGTCTACTATGTGCTCTGCAGATCATCTTGCTCATGTGGTTCTACATGATCTGCAGGGTGGCATACCGAGTGGTGACCAAAGCCGGAGCAGTCGATTCGCGAAGTGACGCGGAAAGCAGCTACGAAGATGACGATCTGCAAACCATTGAAGCTGCTCAACAAGCGGCGGAGGAGAAGGCGCTTTCGACAGCGACAAAGGCGACACCAACAGCGAACGGGTCGACGAAGAAGAGGTCGAAACGCAAGTAGGAGCATAGCATTCATAGATCGTCGGGGAGCCGGTGAGCTCCAAGTTGCTGCAATTTTATACCTTTGGGTAGCGTGCATCGTACTCCGTGCCTGTGCTGGCGATTGCGAGAGAGATCCCCCGGGACCAGGTTCCACCATGAAATTGCTACGAGGCTTTCCTCATTTGTCTTTTGATCAACTTTGACTGTGGCGAGCTGCAATCAAGCCCGCCAAGAGGGGACTCGACAGAGCGATCGCTTGTTGCTACCGCTATCACTGAGCTTTCATGCGGGGTGAGATCGAAGCCAAACAAAAGAAACGGACCCTTGCAATGCTGCAGGCAAATCCCGAATTGTCGGCCATCGCTGAACACGGAAGCTGTGCTTTGGCGCCGTGCAGACCACGGAGCATCACCGTCATGCCCGGCACATCGGACCAGGACCGCAATGGCTACATGAGTGTAGATTGGGTAAGGTTGATTGGGGTAGTAATCTGGCGAGAAAGAGAAAGCAAGCCGGCGTTAGGAATGATTACGAGCACAGGGAGAGTGGACGTTGTTCTTACCTGCTCCGTCAGAACAACAAATGGAGCCTCGGTGGGCGAAAGCTTGCAGCGAAGCAGGTGTGTGAGTGAAGGATGAAGATGGAAGCTCGTTGCTGAAGGGGGCAACGGATGAATGTATGTGAGTGAGTTGGGGGTGATGAAGGAAGAGGTCTTTGTCGAAAAAATGGCGTCTTTATATGTTCTTTTGGCCTGTCAGCGTAAGGATGTGCCATGGCCGTCG
>MJEU01000035.1:0-158633 GCA_001748505.1 Sporisorium iseilematis-ciliati | reverse complement strand
GGGCGGGGGGGGGGGGGGGGTGGGGGGGGGGGGGGGGGAGGGCGGAGGGGGAGAAGCAGGAGGTGATGGTGGTGCGCAAGGCGATGGACGAGGTGAGGGCGAGGTTGGAGAGGGATTTGGGGTGGTTGGTTGGAGGTGCGGGGCCGAGGGGGGGAGGCGTGGGGAAGGGGGAGAAGAGGGCGAGGGGGAGTAGTATGAGTGATGGGGAGGAGCTGTAGTGCGCCAGCAGGGCGATTCATATACATACCCCTTTTTCGATTCACATTGAAGCATTTGCATGGTTTGGTCAATAAAGTTTCGCAGTCATGTTCAGGTGTGTGCATTTCGGGGAAGAGTTTTTGGGATTGCATCTACACATTTGCTTCACGAGACTGTCTCTTGCGATGCGCGTCGCCGAGCCTGCCGAGCCTGGTGACTTGAGCGATGCGTTGGAGGAGTGTGTCTATCTGTTGGAGCGCGTGCTGGTGGTGGGTTTCGTATGCGCTTCCGGGGTGGCTGCGGGACAGCATCGTCGAGTGGAGGGCTTTCTTGTCGAGGAGCGCCTTTTTAGCGCGTGATAGGGTGATTTCGAAGCGACGGCGGTTGGTGGTTGATCTGTGTAGTTGCGAGGAGGGGGTGAAGCGGGCGAGGATGGTGTCGAGGGTGGACAGGAGGATGGATTGTTTGAGGATCGGTTTTCGGGTGTGCTGGATCGGAGCGATGTTGGGTGGGGGTGCAGAAGAGGCTTGTCGTAGACGACGGCCGCGGCGGCCGCTTGCGATGGTACCTTGTGCCGGCGTTGCTGCTGCGGTAGGTGATTCCAACACTGCTTCGCCGGATGAAGACCGAGGAGCGGGCAAAACACATTTGTGAATGATCATTCGGAAGGTTCGACCTGACAGCTTGACTTGAGGAAACAGCGCCTCAAACTCGTCGACCAGCTTGCGTGTCCACGAAGAACGAAAGAGCCGATGTCGGACTTTCTTAAGGATCAGCACCAGAGATTCTTCGTTGGGTGTCATTCGGCTCGCTTCCGCTTTGTCACCGATCGCCTTTTCCTCGTTGCCGTCACCTCCTCGATTCGCCAAAGTGCTTGACCCGCCCTGCAGCGCATGTCGATGCTCGGCAACACTACTAGGCCTGCCAAGGACACCGTCACCCAAAATGCTCTTCCCAAACTGCGATCCAGTGAGACTGTTAAAGATCCGTAGCGTTTCCACAAGATGGACGTTGTGGTTCCGTTCGCAAGCCTTCAAGGCAAGGTTGAGGATATGTGTCGGTCTTCTCGTTTGTGCTGCATCAGGTTTGACTACGGGCGACTCTTCCGAGAGCGCGAGTTGCACAATCCCGAGGATGGACGCTGTCTCACCTCTTCCAGCAAGTTGCGTCAGGACTGATTCTAGAAGCCATGCTGGTGTTTGTGGTTCCAAAGCAGCGTCGTCATTTGCAGGCTGCGACCGTGAGCTGCTTTTCCTACTCGATCCGTTGGTGTAGCGCAAAAGATCAGGCAGGAGGCGCTTGGTGACCGACAGCTTGGCCTGCATTTGCGCTTCGTGATCCGCAGCCTTCCTGAGCTTTTCCAGTTCGATTTCCTCCTCCGCCAGCATGCTTTCCGGGTCGATTAAGGGGTTGAGATTCGTGTTGGCTGCAGCTGAAGCGATGTCAATTTTGCCGATTCGAAGCTCTTGCACGTTTCCAAGCCCATAGCGCAGTAAACTTCCCCATCCGATCGCGTTCAACGCAGAGACTGATCGAGCCGATGAAGCAGAGCTTCGTGGCCCCTTTGCTGAGCTCGTCTTTCCGAGGCGGGCGTCATTGAGCAGCTCGTCGACTTGCGTCCACTTGCCTTGCCTGGCGGCAAAAGCTACCTTGAGGTTATAGGCCAAAAGTCTGGGCTCTTCACCGGCATCAGGCCAGAGCGAAACACCATCTTTGTCGACACCGGCCGGCTCCTTGGGCAGCAGAGCCATCGTTGAAGCGGAGCTGGAAGACGGATTGATGTGTCTTGTCATCCGCGCTGCTCGACTCTCGAGGCGGAGAAGTGAGCGCAGATCGTGCCTTTGATAGGCATACCGAAGAAGCAGCGATATGCTCTCCGACGTCTCGATCCTTTCTGCTCCTTGCGACTCGCGTTCGGTGGTCCAGACAAAGTTTTCGTACCATGCGAGCACAGCGCTCGGGGCGTGCGATCGTAGAGCCTTGATCTGGCGAAAGGTTCGCAGGAGCAAAGCTGCCTGCGACTCGCCGAGATGTGGATAGGCTGCTCTGATAGCTTGCAAACCACTCGTTTCAAACTGTCTCCTCGAGTCATATCTTTCAACAGACGCAAGGGTGAAGCCTTTCTGAGAAGGCTTGCTTTCGGAGCTGGACTTGGACGGAGAATTGGTTGGGAAGCGGACTCGAGCCTGACGACCTTCTAAAGTCTTTGCTGTTGCATGTTGCTGATGCCGTGTTGTTGATGTAGAAGCGCGCGATGATATTGTTGGTGCGAGCTCTGGTGGTTGTGCTCCGTCCGTGCGTCGATCTTGAGGAAGGTGACGAGCGGCTCGCTGAACATGGTTGTGATGAGATTGAACTTCAGCGTCGGTCTGTGCATTCGATGCAGATCTCCGAGATGATGCCTTTGCGTTGTTGGCAAGGCGAGATCCGTGCCCATTCTGGACGTCCGCAGCTCGGATCGAACCTCTATCGAATCCAGACGGTTTTGGCGTGGACTGGAGGGCCGAGTTCGGAGCGACTGCACTGTAGCTAGGGGAGGGCAGCGGAACATGTCGAGGAATATAGGGCCTCTCTAACGAGCGTGTCGCTGCTTCTGCCAGCCCTTTGCAAAGCTGCGAAGCATGGCGCATGGGCTGTGAGCGAGCCAGCACCGCCAATGCTGATGCTCTTGTGATGGAGAGGTGAAGGACAGGCTATGCTGACATGGGTGGATTGACTTGGGATGTAGAGCGTGCACTCCTTGTCGGCTGACGTCCGTGTGGCTATGTTGGCGTAGTCGTTGTTGGTGATGATGCTGATGATGGTGATTGATGTGAAGATGGAAGCATCAAAGGGTCCAAAAATGGTGATCTTTGGAAGAACTCAGCGGAAACAGCAAATCGGAAGCTTCGGCCAATTTTTCCAAGTCTAAAAAATCAGCACAGCACACCAGTCTCTTTTTCAACGGCCAAGACACCTATCACGTGTGGCAGAGCAGCCAGCGTCTCCGACTCCCGCAAAAATCGCACCATCGAGCCTTGTAGAGCAACTTCGTTGAAGCACAACTCAGCAGGCGCACACACAAGACTCATGCCGGACTGGAATGATTCATAGAGGCAATGCATACTTGTACAATAGAGACACCGAAACGAGGGGACTGGCAAGGAAAGAGAGGGGGATGAAGGTATTCTAGCCGCATGCGAGAGCGCTGTATCGATGCGTGACGCCGGGCAAGACAAAGCCCTGTGTAGAGCGCGATGAACGGCGCAACTTCGATGCTACCGCGAGACTCTCAGTTGACGGGCTGTCCAGGAACACCTTGCTGATAAGAGCCCTGCTGAGGAGCACCGCCGTTTCCAAGATTGAGCTGGCTGTTGCTCTGAGGGTGTGTGAGGCCTGCGATGGCAGCTGATGTGGTAAAGTAAGGGTGTCGAAGCGCTTCGTCCGCCGAGATACGCTGAGTGGGGTCAAACTTGAGCAGCTTGTCGAGCAAATCGATCGCCAGAGGGTGCGCTTTCGGGAACATGTTCTGGAATGGAACGCGAGGAACGCGAGGGAAGGGTCGCGGTTGGATCTCTGGCGAGTCGTTGAGTAGTCTCTTCATCGTGTTGTCGTCTGGCGTTCCAAGGATGCGGAGGATCTGGTTGAGCTGGTCGTTGTTGTCACGTCCACGGAAGAGCGGCAGACCAGAGATCATCTCGGCCATGATGCAGCCTGCACTCCAAATGTCGATCGAGGTCGAGTAGGTGCGCGAGCCTAGAAGTACGTCGGGCGCTCGGTACCAGAGGGTGACCACCTCGTTGGAGAAGGTGTTGACGGGGATACCGAAAGCACGAGCAAGACCAAAATCGGCCAGCTTGAGCTCGCCACGCTTGTTGATAAGCAGATTCTGCGGCTTCAAGTCGCGGTGAAGAACGCGGTTCTCGTGGCAGAACGCAGTGCCCTTGAGCAGCTGGAACATGAACGATCGCACGGTGACGGGGTCCAGAGCGCAACGATGGCCGTGTATCTCCATGTACTTTTTCAAGTCCTGCTCCATGAACTCGAAGACGAGCATGAGCTTGGACTCTGTGTGAATGACGTCGTACAGGCGTACGATATTGGTGTGTCGCAATTCCTTCATGAGCGAGATCTCACGGATCGCTGTGGAAGGGGTTCCCTCTTCGGCATCGAGGTGGATCTCTTTGAGTGCGACGATTTCGTTGTTGAGCCTTGATCGACCCTTGTATACGGTGGCGTAGGTGCCCTCTCCGAGCTTTTCGAGCTGAACGTAGTTCATTGTGCGAGGATGATTGCGATCGAGTCTATCGCTTTGAAGGGGATTGTGGGTGTGTAAGAGTGTCGCTGCAGGCTGCGCTTCCTCGTAGCTTTAGGTGTTGGTCGATGATACGCTTGGATTACGCTCGTTAGTGAAAGAGCTCGTTTGCTGGTTGGTATTGCCTACGAGAGCATACGGTCAAGACAACAGAGATTGGGCGTCGAAGAAAGAGGAAGTTGATGAGAGGATGAAAGTTTCCACAATGCATGGAAACTCGATTCCCCAAGTGTCGGTCTCAGCCGCGGCGGGTGTCATGTCGCGACCCAAGTTGAGTTGAATCTGTCGCTTAACACGCTTCTGCGAACAAGCCAGGCCAGACGGGCGGTACAAGACCAAGTGTCAAGCTCAACTTGCCTGTCAGGTCAAATCGAAAAAGCGCAAAATAGGCGGCTCAGCACCAGCACGTTGCACAAGCACAAGCGTAAAGCGCCCTTGCATTTTCGTGCGTACGTAATCATCTGTCAGCATCACCAGCCAGCTGCAGGTCGAGAAGAATTTCAGGTCTGCGAAGAGAAAAAAAAAGTTGGAAGGCTTTTTTGGTTGGCAGCTCCACAACACAAAATTCTAGCCAAACTTCCCTAAGAGCCTTGGTCGTGCTACACACAACCGTGACTGCTCTCAGCTCTATCATCGTCACCGACATCCCACAGGAGGCATCGCGGCAACCATACGATCGCAAACATGGCCAAGAACAAGACCCCCAAGCCGTCCAAGTCTCGACCCGTCTCCACCTCGGAGCTCAACCAGCCTCTGCTCCCATCGGCAAGCTCAGTGACCGCATCGACAGCCTCTTGCTCCTTCTCGCCAGCTCCGGATCACACGCTCTTTGCTCACATCAGCAATCAGGTTCATCAGCAGCGTCTGCGCATCTACAACGCTTCCGCTTCCGCAGCCTCGAGCTCTCAGCTTGTCACCGACTTCCTCCTCGCGTCGCTCGGCGGAGCAGAGTGCCTCTCGTCGCAATGGGTGCGATTGTCATCACAGTCTTCCAAGTCGGCAAAGCGAAGAAAGCATGGTGCCGAGTCGAGTGAAGATGCAACTGCGTCAGGCTCATCTCAGCTTCTGCTGGCGTTGGGTCTGAGCTCGGGTCAGGTGCACCTGCTCAGCCCTGCTCTCGCCCAGTCTGTTGCTATCCTTGACGCCTCTTCTGCTTCGGGAAGCAGCACCGCCTCTGCAGCCAACGCGGGTATCGTATCCATGTCCTACTCCGAGTCGAGCAAGACACTCTTTGCCTGCTCCAAGAACGGCTGGGTCTCTTCCTTTGCTCTGGCAGATGTCAAGTTGGGTGACCAGCCAAGTCCGTTGCGCCCCTTCTCGTCCTTCCGACCCGACACCAAATCCGCTGTTCAGCTCCTCTCCTCGCGCAGCGACCTCGTTCTGTCTGCGCATCACAGCATCAGCTTGACAGATGTTTCACAAGCGGACAGCGGCGTCCGCGCTACTTTCACAGGACACGCCTCGCCCGTCACACATCTCGAATGGCTCGACGACAACACGTTCATTTCGGCTGCTGAAGGCGACCGCATGGTCAGCGCATGGACGTACGACTCAAAGTCACCAAAACAAGTCACCGGTCGCGCATTCGCCACAGCTGCGCTCGACGGTCCGGTTCGAGCCCTTTCGGTCAGCGCAAGCTCTGCTCAAAACTCGCGCACGCTCATCATCATCGTCACGCAAACCGGCAGCGTCCGCATCTATGGTCTTCCATCCGAGTCCAAATCCGAAGCGTCGCCGTCAAAGAAGAAGTCGGCTGCCTTGCCGTCTCTCGAGTTGCTGGCGCAGTCGTCACCAGAAAGCACCGGAAGCTCGATCGAATGGATCGATGCCAGGCTTGTGTCGGATAAGCTTCGATTGGCTCGTCTCACCCGTGGAGCCAAGATCTCGATCGACGAGACCACCGTGATTAGCGGCAAGGACGCTCAACTGCAGAAGATGCTGGTGCTGCCAGTGACTGGCAGCAAGAGCGCATCAGCTGCAGGTGGTCTTCTGGTTGCCGACACGGATGAGGCTCAGTTGACGGGAGGTGCTGCCCAGACACAGAGATATGCCGATGCTCCCGTGAGGCCTCAAGAGATTGACGATGCGGTTCTCACAGCAGGACTCGAAGATGGTGGACTTGTCGCAGGTGCTAACGCGCGAGGTGCTGAGATGGAACCTACCCTTGCCCAAAGATTGAAGGATCTCGGATTCGCAGACCCTTCGCTGGCGGGTCAAGAAGCCGACGAAGACGACGCCGATATGCCCACCAAAAAGCAGCAGTCGTTGACCAACGAAGCCTCGCTTGCTTCGTCGCTCTCGCAAGCGCTGCACTCTGGTGACACGAGCCTGCTCACCAGCTGCCTCAACCACAACGATGCCATTCTCATCCGCAACACGGTTCGCAAGATTTCGGGTCCGCTTGCGGTTAAGCTTCTGGAAGAGTGCGTCAACCGACTCAACGGTGTTGGTGGACACCACGTCAGCAAGGGCAGTATGGGCAGTCAGAAGGCACGCGGTCTGATGGAGTGGGTGCGCGCGACGTTGCTCAACCACATGGGTTACCTCATGTCTCTGCCGAACTTGGTGAGCCGTCTGTCGGGTCTGCATGCTACGCTCACGACGCGCCTGGCGACGCACGAGAGGCTGTTGTCGCTCAACGGTCGATTGGAGTTGGTCCTTTCGCAGATCGAGGCGAGGGCTGCGTACGTTTCACAGGCAGGGAACAATGCGATCCGCGTGCAAGGTGTCAAGTTTGGCAAGAGGACGCAGGGCGATGCTGCGCAGGCGAGCGTGGTTGGAAAGGAGAGGAGGAAGGGTAAGAAGTGGGTCGAGGACTCGGATGACGAGGACTCGGACGATATGGCTGTCGATGGTGAGGAGGGTGTGATCGTGCGCGATGAGGATGATGAGGATGGGGATGTGCAGGATATTGCGCTTGGTGGCGGTGATAGTGAGGATGAGGATGAGGAGGATAGTGATGAGGAGGGTCCTGTTCGTCGACGCCGAAAGGTGAGGAATGGTCGGATGTCGGATGGCAATACTTCGGCTGATTCGGATGGTGATGATGACGATGACGAGGATGAGGACGATGAGGACGAGGACGATGAAGATGACATCGAGGACATTGACGAAGACGATGACGATGACGAGGAGGAGGAGGAGGAGGAAGACGAAGAAGAGCTTCCAGACGAAAGCGACATCGAAGAGGAAGGCGCCAGCGATATGGAAGATGACGAAGACGAGGAAGAGTACGACGAGGAAGGTGCCGCTGGTCCCAACGGCATGTTTGACCTCGAAGCGGAAGAAGGCACTGACGAAGATGACGAGGAGTAGAACCTATCCTCCTTCGCACTCGATATTTCCTTCATTCTTTCCGCATCCCTAGCATCCATGTACACAATCCATTCTCAACACAGTTCCTGTCATTGCTACCTTACACCCCCGTCTGTGTTCTGTTTCGAATCAAGAAGAGGATGCTGCTGCGCTCGTATAAGGTCGAGCGAAAGCCGTTAGACTGTTTCCGAAATTGCAGTCTAACAAATTTCGCCCGCCGGTCAAAATCGAAAAATAGTCCCGATCACAGACGGAAAGGCACAGGCGGAACTCTCCGCGCCACAAAAAAAGCGAGAAAAAGCTGATTTGACCGAAGGGCTCGCTCGCAAGGGCCATCTTGGCCAAACTTTGCCTCTGTTGCTGCCTAGTATGGAGGAAGGGGCTGATCCGATTTCTCCGATGCTTCGACGCCGGCTGGCTTGCGAGCAGAGGTGGACCGCTCTACAGATGCCTCGGTGTAGAAGATACGGGGAGCAATGGGTTGGACCAAGCGTAAGGTCGACAAGGTAGAAAGATTGGATTTTTTGGCGGTCTGGAATGGAGCTTCCGGAACGAAGCGAGCGAGAGAGCGAGAGAGAGCAGGAGAGAGCAAGAGGAAGCGCATTTTTAGGTGCGCCGTGTTCCGATTGCAGAGAAACACACAGACACATCGCAGACAAACAGCGAGCGAAGCCCTTTAGGTCTCGGAGCACGCTTCGTGTGTGATCTTCCAAACCCTTTTCGTGCTTGCTGCTCTCCACCTACCACCATCCCCCTTCTACACCTCGACATTTCACCTACACCATGTTCAAACACGCAGCCACCTCCCTGCGCCGTCCCCTGGCACGAGGCTTTTCCTCCTCCGCTGCTCGCGCCTCGTACGAAGACACGATCAAGAACCTGCTCATCAACAAGGACTCTCGCGTCATCTGCCAAGGTTTCACCGGTAAGACGGGCACGTTCCACTGTCAACAGGCTCTCGAGTACGGAACCAAGCTGGTCGGTGGTGTTTCGCCCAAGAAGGCGGGGCAGACGCATTTGGGATTGCCCGTCTTCGGATCCGTCAAGGAAGCGGTGAGGGAGACGAAACCTCACGCTTCGGTGCTTTACGTTCCCCCGCCAGGTGCGGCCGACGCCATCATCGAGGCGATCGAGAACGAGGTTCCCCTGATCGTCGCCATCACCGAAGGGATCCCGCAGAAGGATGAGATCCGCGTCGCTGCTGCGCTCCGTTCGCAGTCCAAGTCGCGTCTGGTGGGACCCAACTGCCCCGGCATCATCAACCCAGAAGGCTGCAAGATCGGCATCATGCCCGGTCACATCCACACACCCGGTCGCATCGGCATCGTCAGCCGTTCGGGCACGCTGACGTACGAGGCGGTCAACCAGACCACCCAGGTCGGCCTCGGCCAGTCCATCTGCGTAGGCATCGGCGGCGACCCGTTCCCCGGCTCGACCACGCTCGACCTCGTCAAGCTGCTGCTCGAGCACGACAAGTCGGAAGGCATCGTGCTCATCGGCGAGATCGGCGGCAGCATGGAGGAGGACGCCGCCGAGTACCTGGCCAAGTACAACAAGACCCGCGCCAACCCCAAGCCCGTCGTCGCCTTCATCGCCGGTCGCACCGCTCCCCCCGGTAGGAGGATGGGTCACGCCGGTGCCATCATCGCCGGCGGAAAGGGCGGCGCCGATGACAAGGTCAAGGCGTTGACCGAGGCCGGCGCCATCGTGGCCGACTCGCCTGCCAAGATCGGCGCGCTGATGAAGGAGGCTATGCAGAAGGCTGGGTTGGCTTAGATGGGATGGCAACGCGAGTAAAGATGGTACTGCGATTGCCCGAGGCTTTTAGATACAGATGAGTTTTCGACGCCTGGTCTTTCGGCGACTGTCTGTTGTGTACACGTTTTGTTTGATCGTAGCAATTCCAACGTTTGAACAAAAAGTTTGGGCTGCTCCTTGCTGTGCTCGTGGCGTGTTGTGTAGAGTCAGACGACGCGGAGGTCGAGGTTTCGAGCTGCTCTCCCGAGCAATGACATTCGGTCCTCAAGGGTTCACATTCCTCACAGACGGATCTGGAAGGCGTAAGCTTTGAACGTGCGAAACGTGACAATTGCAGGGCGAGTGACCGACTGAAATGCTAGAACGAAGAAACTGAACGACTGGTGCTGAAGCGAAAGAACATTGCTGAACTGGAACGCGGCTCCAGTGAAGGGTATGAGAACAAAGCTGATGAAGAAAGCCAATCCAAAGCGAACAACACAAGAACGACGCGGCAGTGTTGTGCAACCCTACCTCCTCTCTCTCAAAGACTCTGAGTATACGTCGCCGGGAAAATACCCACCCGACTCGCACTCAACCCAGCCTCCACCCTCCCCTGCCACCAATCGTCCCT
Source organism: Sporisorium iseilematis-ciliati (assembly GCA_001748505.1). Lineage (NCBI taxonomy): Eukaryota > Fungi > Basidiomycota > Ustilaginomycetes > Ustilaginales > Ustilaginaceae > Sporisorium > Sporisorium iseilematis-ciliati. The sequence goes on along the minus strand of MJEU01000035.1, from coordinate 148,455 downwards.
GCTCTCGGTCTTCTTCGTCACTGCGATCACCTGTCCCTTTGTGAAGCTCAGATCGCCCTCTTCCTGCGCTTCAAAGTCGTACAGCGCGATCACCCTTTCGATCACGGGCACGCTCGCGTTCTCGCTCGTCAGCGAAAACGACTCCCTCCTCACCCCCGCGCCGCCGGTAGAGCCGTTGCGATACTCGTCGAGCGCCGCGGGCGAGATGAGCAAGGTGTGCTGGTCGTCGTAGCCGTCTTCCGGGATCGTCGGGGTCTTTTTGCGCGCAAAGGCGCTGCTTGCGGGAGAAGGGGTGCGGAAGCGGCCGAATCGCGACCCGGTTTTGGTCGGCGGTGGGGCGGTGCCTCGATCGGGTTCCCAGGGAGACTTGGTTCGTCCGTGACCGTTGCTGCTGCCGCCGCTGCCCGTGTGGTCGTTGTAGCCGCCGCTAGCTCCGGTGTAACGTGGTTCGATGTGCGATTCGAGATCCTCGAACGGATCCCGCGCCGCTGCTGCGGTGCCAGCGTGACCGTTACCGAACAAATCGTCATCACCGTCACCTGAGCTGAACTGAGACCAACCAACAGGCGTATTAGAACTGCCCCTACCTCCAACGCTACCACTACGGATCCGACCGTTGGCGTCCGCCGAGAACCCAGAGTACGCGTTTCCCGGACTCGAAGCCATCCCTCCCGCCGTGCTGAAGCTCTTGCTGTGACCGAACGGCGACTTTCTCGCAGCGCTAGGACTCGACGCCCCTCCTCCTCCTTGCAGCTCTCGGTCGAGCGCGTCCATCCCATCCGTATCGCGCTTTCCCCACGCGCCGCTCGACTTGCTCTGCCCCGGAATGTTCTCCCAGTCCGGCGGTGGCGTAGGACCCGATCGATCCAGCTTCTTCTTGCCCAAACTGGAGAAGCTGAGATTACTCGCAATGCTGCTAGACCGTTGTCGGATGCCGGGCCTTCTACGTTGTGAAGAAGCGGAGCCGACGCGAGCTGGAGTGTTGCTGAGGGACGAAGACGATCCGAATGCGTACGTCCCAAAGTTGCGAGCGTCGTAGTCGTCGTCCGCTCGGCGTCGGTCTCGGTCGTCCTTGTCGTCGAGGTCGTTGCGATCGCGGTCTTGCAGATCGAATGCGTCGAAGCGGTCGGGTAGGTCGTCGAGCTGTCCGTTGCGTGAAGATCTGCGGGTCTGTCCAGCAGGTCGCGAGGTGGGAAGGAGATCGAGATCGCGGCTGTCTACCGAGTCGTAGCTCGTCCTACGTCCTCCGGTGCCGCTGAGGCCGCGCTTGTCGAAGCTGCTGGTGTCGTCGTAGTTGAAGTACTCGCCGTCGAGGTCTTTGCTGGGGGTGTGGGCGAGGGTGAAGCGGTCGATGGTTTGGATGAGACCGTTGGCCCAGTGCGGGCGCTCGATGGATCCCGAGAGAATCTGCTTGGGGTTCTTTCCGTACAGACCGTATGCTTTGACGTTGGCGTCTTCGCGGTTGACCAGGACCGTGCCTTCGACCGAGATGCCTCCGTACAGACCTTTGGACTTTGAGTAGGAGAACATGGCAGCGACGCGTCCCTTGGTGTTGACGCTTCCACTTGCTTCGGCCGACCTTCCTAGCGGACCGACGGCAACAGACAGATTGCCACCGAGCTGCAGAGACCCCGTAGCCATGAACGAGCGGACGGCCGACTTGGAGTTGAGTACAATGAGGAAATCAGTCACCTCAGCACCGGCGTTGAAGCCGCCACCGAGACCACCGATGCCGATGGCAGCAGGCGCTGACCAGCGGCCATCATCGGTCCTTGCGACTACAACGCCGGAGCCTGCTCGTGCTGACAGCAAGAAGCCGATGCGAAATACGGAAAAGATGGCGAAGCCTTTGGCTTTCTGCAGCACGCTGACGGGCACGATCTTGTCCAAGCCATTGACCGGGTCGACGAACTCGTTGAGGATCTTGGTGGCCTTGCGGCACTCCTGCTCCAAATGAACGGGGATTGGGTTGCCCATCCTGTCGTTCCCAGGTGCCGATGGATGCTGATGATGTGAGGTTGGTGTTGGTGATGGAATCGATAGCTTCGAACAGGCAGACTCAGTTCAAGCTCGGAAGCGCTTGGACCTTGTACTTTGCCTCAAAGCTCGTCAGGAACGGCACTAATCGCCGTGTGGAGGAGCTGAAAAGGGGTGCCGGATGATGATTCCAAGGGTATAATATGCTGACGTCGAATGAGTCGAAGAGTAAGTAGGTGGCGATGATGGTGATGATAGGTGGCGGTGAAGTGGAAAGGTGAGAAGGAGGAAGAAGCTCAAGAGCGCCAAGGAAGGAGAGTGGCTGTGGGGAAGGCGAGATGTGTGTTCGGCCCGGCAAATGACATCCAGGCGAGCCTGCGTAATTTCCTGACGGATATGCTTCCTCGGAGAAACGATTTGCAGCTTGTGCGAAGGAAGGAGAGCATAGCCGTTGGAACGTCAGCATCAGACATGCAGAAACTCAGCTCGCCGCATTTTTTGTGGAGGGGAAATCACCGGCCCGAGCGTCGTTCTCACTCACACAGTCTTGCGATGTGCTCTCATCCTTCATGACACAATGGATTCGCCTCCTTTTCTGTCGTTCTTCCCACCCTCCGCCGCGGACTTTGCACGGCACAAATTCGCAAGCTCCCTCAGACAGGCTCCGACGCATTGATTGTATTGATATTGATATCATCATTCTTGTGTTGCAACACGCACATTTCAGCCTTTTGCCATCCTTGACTCAACGATCCAACAACCCGCCTGACCCACCTTCCCGATTCGCCCGTGTCCTCTCCCTCGCCTGGCGCGAGGCAGCGTACAATCCCAACAGGGCCTGCTTGATCTCCTCCGGGCTCTTGACGCCATTAAGAGCGCGCAGGTAGCGCTTCAGGAAGGTCTCCTTGGCTGTGTCAGGCACGTAGTTCGATGGCAGCTGCTCCACGATGCCAGGCACCCATGCCGACATCTCGCTAGCAAAGCCTGCAGAAAGCACCTTGAGAGTCGTGTTCACCAGCGGCATCTCGTCGGGGCTGTACTGCGATACCAGACCGTTGAGCAATACGGAAGCGAGCTGGAAGCCTTGCTGGCCCACAACGTGTCGGATGGCAGCGGCGTAGCTGGCCATCTCATCCATCGACGGCGTACCATCCGCGTTGAGAGCACCCGTATTGGCCAGCGGTGTGCCCGGTTGCGATGCGGTCACCGGCATCATGAGCGCGTCGTGGCCGACGATGCCCAGAACAAAGTCGACAGCCGTTGCGATCGTTTCGGGCTTGAGAAGCGTGAGCGTGGCGAGAGCCGCGCGGAAGACCTGCGGGAACTGCGGCGACAGCAGCAGCATTCCCGGTGCGTCGTTGAGCGCTGCCAGGCATGTGTGGATGTAGTCGTCCAGCACGTCGCCCATCTCTGCGGGCATGGTGTTCTCCATCAGCTGCACCACCTTGCCTGTGACCCTCTCCAAGGCGCCCTGCAGAGCTGCGCTGGTGGCCATGTTGCCATCCCGACCAAATGAGTCGATGCACTTGCCCACAATCCAGATGTAGCCTGGGAATCCGGTCTGTTCGAAGCACGAGGCCAATCGCTCCAGCAAAGGGACCAGAGCCGGCGCAGCCAGACGGCCGAACAGAGACAGACCACGTCGAAGCAGGCCACAGGCTCGCTCCGAGACGAAGAAGACATTGCCGTGCGAAACCAGCACATTGTCAACGACAGAGTACGCTTCCTCGCACGTCTTGGAGCATGCTTCCGGTAGTTGATGCGTGAACGAAGTGCCAATCACGGCAAGCATCTTTTCGAGCTGCTCCATCCTGTCGGCTGCTTTCCGCAGCTGGTCCTTGCTTGGGTTGGTAATGCTCGAGATCTGACTGAGCGACTCGAGCAACGGCTGGGAGAATTGCATGAGCGCCTGCGATGCCTCGTTGGGCTGCATGCCTGCGATCACGTATGCAATCGCCTCCGAGATCGAGACGAGGTCGTCGGGACCAAGCTTGTCGTTCATCGACCTGAAAAAGTCGTAGAGCTGAGGGAGGTAAGGCACGAGGTGGCGATAGCAGTCTTGACAGAGGAAGTTCATCGCCTGCGCCGCGGCAGCTGTCACGTCGCTGCCAGCGTCCTCGAGCCCGGCACTGATGTACGAGAGCTGCGCAGGGATCTGCTCGGGATGCATGTCGATCCATTCGGTGTATCGTGAGAGCACCAGCAATCCGGCGTATTTGAGCTTGGGGTGGTTGGGAAGCGTGGGGATGATGTTGATGATCTGCGGCAGCACCTCTTCGTCTCGTGGGTCCGCTTCAGCACCCATAGCGCGCATGCTGAATAGCGGTGCTTCCACATCTTGCCACTTGAGCGTTTCAGGCGTCGACTGCGAGATGGTGGTCTGGATGAGGTGAAGCGACCTAGAGAGACATTGCCGCGAGCCGAGCACATGGCAGCAGTCCTTGAGCGTGTCACCCATAACGTGTCGGAAGGATCGGAAGTCGTCACGTTCCTGGCCAGTGAGTACCTCCGGGTCATCTGGGAAGCGAAGATGGCGGATGATGACCTCGAGCAATCTCTCGTAGAGCGGGTAGAATCGTTCTGCTTCTGGCCGATCGTAGGCGTGCGAGAGGGCTCCGGACAGCAGGTACCAAAAACGGAAAGTGATTTGGACAATGTCGAGGTCGTGGTAAGCCGTGCACTCGGCGATGGCTTCGACGATGGGGAAGAACTCGTTGTGATGGCGAAGGATGATGCGGTGATAGCTCTCACCTGCCTGAACAAAGATGCGGCAGAGGCCACGCACCTTGTCCTCGTCGTCGCCTGCAGACGACAGCTCCTGGCGCAAAGGATGGAGACGGCCCACGACACGCTGAATGACGTCCATGTTGTCCTCCACCTCTTGAGTCTCGTTGATGAGATCGCACACGACATCTGTCGCCACATCGAACAGCTCGTCGGAAGCCAATGCGTCGAAAGACAAGTCGAAGAGAGGCGTATCAGCCATCTGACCTGCTGATACCTCGCCACTCTTGAGCCAGGAGCGCAGACATTGGAAGATGCCGGTTTGGATTTGCGACGTCAGGCCGGTAGCCTGAACGTACATCGAGAGCAGTTTGAGGATCTCGGGTGCAGCAGCTGAGAGCAAGAAGTGGCATCGAGCGTTGTAAAAGTCGTTGCTGACAGGGATGCGGTGGTTGGTGATGACCTCTTCTGGGAGCACAGTGAGGAATTCGAGCAGGACAGGAACGGTCTCTGGGCTGGAGCCAAACCTTTCGATCATTCCTGGCACGACGGTGGGCCATTCGCTTTCATCGAGCTGGAGAGCGAGACCGGACAGAGCCAAACTGAGCTGTGTCTGAATAACGCGAGGACCTGATGCATATGCCGAAAGTGCTGTGAGGAGAGTGTCGCGAAGAGCCACTCGTTGTTGGCTGGGCACCTGCTCGAGGTCGAAGGTGATCTTGGTACGGAAGGTTTGCGCGGCGAAGAGACGAGGTTCGAGAGGCAATTCCGACGCGAGGAGCAAAGAGTTGGCTGTCTGCCAGGCATCTGAGGTCTGCTGAAAGTTCTGCAGCCATTCGTTGGCAGAAGCCTTGGCCTGATTGTTTGGGTCTGTGTAGAGGGTGTTGAGAGCCTGCATGACCGCCTCGATGGCCTGCTGCTCTGTGGACGAGGAGCTCGCCGAGCTTGGACCTGGTTGTGCCGACATGTTTGCGTGGAATTGCTTGATTTCGCAGGTCTAGTGAGCGTGTGAAGTTGTGAACTCCTAGGGAAGACTACCTAGTGGTCAAACAGCAATGGCTTTTGTGACCAGGGTAAAAAAGCCGTCGCTTCAATCTTGGTCCGAACCTGCGGTGATCGGAGCTCGAGGTCGGCAACGAGCGCGAATGGTCAGAAAGGATGAAACGTTCCAAGCTTGACCTGCGTGTCTCTAGAAAGAAGCGACAAAGGGAGAAGATGATGGTCGAGTGGAATTGGAAGATGGCTTCGACTGTTGCTTTTCTCGTGTGTCACATGCGCTCGTTCTGATTTTTCGGAATTCGCGAGTCTGGCGACACGCAGCTCTTCTCATGCACGCTGATCTTCTTTGCATACGACCACAATCCTCTTTCTCGCTCTTGCTCACTGGACGACATTTGGCTCCTTTTCACGGCCACACACTCATGCCGTAGAGCTGTGCCTGCTACGGTCCTTTGGCTTGAGGCAATCAGGTGTGTGAGGGCACAAACACGTGGATGACCGTAGATACAAGCGGGCCGGTGTGGGCGAATACAAGCACATTCGATTCAGACTCTATTGGTGGTGGTGACAAGAGGCAGCTGAAACATGGTGAGGATGTGTGACGGAATATGCGAAACAAAATGGTTGTGAGACGACGAGTGACTGTTGGAGAGTTCCGGCAATGCTCTATTCCAGGCCAGCCTCGTTGGTGAACTCGATGTGCTTCTCGATATCGGCCTTGGTGACGGTCGGGCGGACGGCCTGGATGGCTCGCAAGAAGTCGTTCATCACCAGCTTGGGCTCCAAAAGCTGCTCGCCCTCGATGTCGTCCCATGTCATCTCCATAGCATCGGCGTCTCCTGGCGAGCAAGGTGTAAGGAACTCCTTCATCTCCTGCACCTCGTCCTCAACCGCTGCCTCGTCTCCATCCTGCGTAGCAGCATCGCCGTTTGCTCCCGTATCAGCGTTGCCATTCTTTGCCTTCTCCTGCTTCGCCTTGCGCTTCGCGGGCGCCATTACTTTCTTGAAATGGGTGGCACCGGTCACTTTGCGTACTGGCTGCATCAGTGCATCTCGCACCAAGACGCTGATATCCGATCCAGAGTACCCATCGGTCAGCGATGCGAGCTTGCGGTAGTCTTTGCTGTCCAGAGCGCACGGTGTCTCGCCGACGTTGAGCTCGAACATGCGCTTCCTCGCCTCGAGGTCTGGCAGTGGAATGTAGATGCGCTTCTCGAAACGACGCTTGATAGCCAGGTCGAGTGCCCAAGGAATGTTGGTGGCGCCAAGCACAAGGACGCCAGTTTCGTCGTTGCCCACACCGTTCATCTGCACCAAGAACTCGGTCTTGATTCTCCTCGATGCCTCGGATTCTCCTTCTCCTCTTGTACCGCAAAGCGAGTCGACCTCGTCGATAAAGATGATGGATGGCTTTGCCTCGCGCGCCATCTGGAAGAGCTGCTTGACCAATCGTTCCGACTCACCCATCCATTTGCTGACCAGATCCGAACTCGAGACACTGAAGAACGTCGACTTTGCTTCGGTGGCGACGGCTTTGGCGAGGAAAGACTTTCCGGTTCCTGGTGGTCCATACATGAGGATGCCGCGCCATGGTGTTCTCTTGCCTGTGAACATCTGTGGGAATTTGATGGGCAATATGACGGCTTCCTTGAGTGCTTCCTTCGCTGTGTGCAGACCGGCCACGTCGTCCCATCGCACGTTGGGGGTCTCGGATAGAACCGCGCTCGACAAGCCCGCACGCAGCTTCTTGGTTTCTGGATCGACGTCATCGTCGTCACCATCCTTCTTGCCGCCTGTGCTACCGCCTACGCCCTTTTCTGCACCATTGGCGCCGACTGCGGCTCTGCCACGATCCTCTGAGCTTTTTGCAAGATGCTCCTTGAGCTTTTCGGCTCGGTCGAGGTATTCTGTGAACTTTTTGCGGATGAGGTCTTTGAGCTTGTCGTTCTTTTCATCTGTGAGCGAGGACGAAGGAGAATAGGAGCAGTCAGCATCCGGCCCAAAGAATCTACGGTTGCATTGAGACTTTGACTTACACTTCATCGCCATCATGAAGTAATCCAAGCTGTTTTGATAAAGCTTGTAAGCTTCTTGGTAGTTCTGCTTGACGTCTTCGTCGATCGCCTTTTGAACGATTTCGATCGCTTTCTGTTATGATGCAGATTGAAGAAATTTGACAAAGATGAGTATTCATGTCGTAGGAAGAATGGCTTTGCAACTGGTGAACGAGCTTACATTCAAAAAATCCGAGTTGGCCATGATGAAGAGTGCGCGGAGTCGATGAGATCGTGGGTTGAGAGGTCGTGGTTGCTACTCAAGGCGAGATCTCACCGCTGTGCGTGGTGATCGACAGAGCAGAGTCGATCCTTTTGCTTTGTATTCTTCGGGGTCTTTCTGGTTGCAGGTGAATCCAATCGCACTCTGGTCGATTTAGGAGCTGTCGTTTGGTTTGTGCGTTGCTGTGGTTGGTGTGAATGAGCTGAGCAGTCTTAAGCAATAGTAGAGTTTCGACTGGGGAAGCGCAAGAGTGTCGATTGAGTTGCTGGAGATTAGACGGGGTTAGGAAGGTGATGGTAAGTAGGAGACAGCGAGATGGATCTCGGATGGACTGCGCTCAGACGTGGTGCATGGACCTCTGCGTAAGACTCTCTTGACAGGGTTTTGATTTGGCTCGCCTATGCAGCGCAGTTTATCGCTGTGGAGTTAAACAGGACGCGTCTCTCGAGACTGAGCTGCTGCCAGTGAACCTTGAAGCTCCGTTCTTGGTTCAAGCTCGATCTGAATTTCCGTCTGGCTTCGAATCGCGGTGAGCAAGACAATCGTGAATCGGGCCTCGTGTTGGACCCTTGTGCGTCCGAGATCCGACACAACTTTCCTCCATCCATGCGGATGATGATGGTGGTCTTAGCGCCCTCTTCTTGACAGTACTTCTCAAGCCCATCCACCCTTCCCCTCTTCAGCAGCAAGCACAAGCTGGCACTTTCGATGCTTGGTCGCTCTCGAGTCTAGTGTAACATCCCCCCAACACACGGCAGCTGTGGTGCTGCAACAGCTCACCCACCTTGCCAGCAATGGCCGCACCTCAAGCCAGCTCGTCGCAAGAGCCGGTGCCTCCTTATTCGTTGGCGCCGCTGCTGTTCCCAACACTCCCCACAGAGGACACTGCAGATCACGCGAGTCCAGCGTCACCGGCTGCGATTCAACAAAACTCGCAGCGAGCGATTCGATGCTCAGAATCCGACGGCTCCTTCCTCTACGTTGGTACATCCGACGGTCTGATCCACTCTTTTCAGATCAGTCTCGGCAGCTCTTCGCAGGCAAGCACATCCAAATTCACATCGCCACCAACACCTAGCTACTCCCTCAAATCAAGTCGCTCAATATCGAATCATGCAAAACCCGTCGAAAAGATTGTTCTGCTGCGGCCATTCAATGCTGCTGCGGTGCTCTGCGAAGGTGTGGTCAGCTTCTTTTCGCTTCCAGAATGGTCCCCGATACGCAGTCTGCCATCCACTCGAGCAGTCAGCACTATCGTTCTCGATGACGAAGAGACAGAACATGGAACCGGGACGGACGCTGCCGGTATGATCAGCATCTGTTTGGTGCGAAGGAAGAACATCATCCTCGCCAAGATCGGTGCCGAGGGTCGATCCGACTTGCTCTGGGCCACCGTCAAGGACATCCCCCTACCAGGAGGCGCCATCTTTGCTCGCCGCTTCGCCGATACCCTCTGCATTGCCAACGCGACCGAGTACAGTCTGGTCAACTTGTCCTCTGGCCAAATCACCTCACTACACCTTCCCATCAGCCAGACTGGTGAATCGCCCTCAGCACAAGTAAGGCCAAGCATCGTCACCATCCCTGTTGAACCGTCACGCAACAGAGAAGGCAGCCTCTCTCCAGTCGTCGACCGCTCGTCAACGTCAACAGCCCCCGTCAAATGCGAGTTCCTCGTCACTTCTCACAGCGGCTCCATCACCCTTGGAGTGTTTGTCAAGACCTCGGGCGAGCCGGCACCCAAGCTGCTCGAGTGGCCCTCGCATCCTCGATCTGTCACCTACGATGGCAAGCATCTCGTCTCGCTTCTTCGCAACGACACTGTCGAGGTCCACAGCCTCGGAGCAGACTCTGTTGACAAGGTCCAGACGCTACAACTCCCTCCTCGCTTGGATCCACGCTTCCTGCAGTCTATCGAAGCGCCTCCCAAAACGCCGCGGCCGAGCGGTGCAGACCATGTCGGGCAGTCCGCCGACTCTCTCGACGACCTCGACATCATCAAAGTATCGCTCGGCCGACTCGACGACACAGAAACGCCACTCCTGCGACGCGCGTCGGAGAATGCCGCTCAAACCTTTTCGGCACAGCGCCAGATTCTTCTCTGCGGAAGAAACTCAACATGCTCAATACAGCAGGACCCCTTGCTTGGCTGGACAGTCCAGCAGCTACAGCGAGGTCGTCTTCGCAACTTGCGACAAAGCTTGGCCTCGTATAGGTCGAGCACAAATCCGACCCAACCGAGTCATCATGCATTGCAGGTTTCACTCGAGTCGTCTGTAGCCCATGCCATCCTCGGCGTCGAGTTGCTGCACCGCACAGACTTTTCTGCGGCTGCCGAGGTCTTGCGGCATGCGAATCTTGACCCAAGATTGATCCTCGCCCTGTTCCCTCACGTGATACAAAGTTCTCATAGGATAGTGGAAGCCATCATGCCAGCCCTGGTGCTCTCCAGTCTCGAGAAGCTCAAATCAGAGGACGACCATAAGCTGCAAAGCATCGAGACACTCGTGACTGCAAACCTCGCGCTCAACTACTCGCCGCCACTGGATGTCACGACAGACAAAGCGCTAGTCCAACTTCATCAGGAACTCCTGCACGGATCTGAAAGCATGTTGCGCACCTTGCTCGAAGCGTGGCGAACGGATTCGGCGGCTGCTCTCACAAGTGAGGCTGAGGCTAATCCTCCCTTCTGGGCCGGCCATTTCATGGACGAGCAGATGCGGGCCAATGTCGATGCCTGTGTGGACGCCGCATACCTCAAACTTATTGTCGAGCGACGCGGCGTTTCTGTACGAGACGGAGCCTCAGTCGAGGACGAGCTGGTTACCTTCTTGAAGTCCAAGCATGCCTGCGAGCCCTCGCAAGTGGAAGAGGTCCTCGAGCAGAAGAATTTCTTCAGCTTACTCGCAGATCATTACGAGCAGACAGGTGATGTTGGCAAAGCACTCAAGATATGGACCGGCTTGGTCGACGGCGAGCTTGTTGACAAACATAGCCAACCGGTCGATGTGCCAACCGCACTGTCAAAGGTAGCAAGCCTGCTCAAGGATGAGAACGACCCGACTTTGCTTTCCACCTACGGTCGTTGGCTCGTACGGAAGGACTCGGAAGCTGGCATTCAAATTCTAACGAAGCAGACAGCAAAGCCTGGATCCGACCCATCGCAAAAGATCACCACACGCAGCAAAGCACAGGAGCTGGAGTCGATCCAGGTACAGAAGGCCACCATTGATGAATTGCGGGACATCGATGCTGATGCGGCAACGAAGTATCTCGAGGCGGTGGCATTATCGACGATCAAGGTGCAAGACGAGCAGATGCATCGTGAGCTCGCTGTAGCGTTACTGCGAAGGGTAGAGGACCACCTCAAAGACGATGCTTTCCGTCGCAAAATGGGTGCAGTGGCAGAAGATTACGCTCAAGGAGCATACGCCGAGTCTTTCTTCGCTCACCTTGCGCTCGCCAGCGATGGCTCACCGAGGGATGCGGACCGTCTCAAGCTGGCCATGCTTTTGCAAGGCTCGACGGTGCTCGATTACGAACCTCTGTTGAAGATGATTTCTCCGCTCGAGCTGTTGGTCTATGAAAAAGTCATCATCTTGGGCAAGCTTGGTCGCGATTCAGAAGCCTTGTCGTTGCTCGCCATCACGCTCAGAGATGCCAACAGCGCTGAGGCCTACTGCTCGCAAGATGGCGAGGTGCTCTCCCCCATGCTCGCCGCGTCCATCGCCGAGGATCACCAGGCTCTGCAACCGTTTGCAACCATGCTGAGCCGCACGTATGCGCAGCGCGTCAAAGCGCACGCAAGAGCCACAGCGCAACGTGAGCTCTCTGCAGCTCAGCGCAAGCAGGAGCTTCTCAAGCAGCTTCTATCAGTGTACATGGCCAACGGCGCAGAAGAGAAGTTCCGCATCGCGACTGCCCACTTGCTCAACACACAGGCTCTGCATCTCGACAGTCGCGAAGTGCTCGAGCTCGTGCCGAAAGATTGGTCTCTGCAGACTCTCGAGACGTTCTTGACGCAGAGCCTTCGTCGACAGCTTCATCGCCGACGCGAGATGCAGATGCTGCGCAACATTGCAAAGTGTCGAAGCTTGGATGTGGCTGAGGATCTGTGGGCGAGACAACGAGCTATGGGCGGTATTCTTCAGGATACTCCAGCTGATGGAGACGATGATGCCGCTGAAGAGGGTGGATATGAAGAGCAAAGCTTTGCAGATTGGAAAGAGGGTCACGCCGAGGAGCATACTACAGGCGACGTGGCGGAAGAGAAGAGCTACGGGCAGCAGCAACGGCGCCAGAACGATGCTGATATCGGCAAGGAAACTTTCATCGACACTGTGCCTGCCGGTCATGGGATACCGCCTTCATCTGCTATCGTTCACGCTGATACGGGCGACCTTGACGACCTTTCATAGGCTCGTCATCCCCATCCGCGACCCTTGTGTCTCAATTGTATCCGTAGGCATTGCATTCACAGATTTTTTGACCCCGAATTCTGTTGGCATTTTTCGGCGTGGGGAACTTAAAATTAAAACTCGTCAAGAGGTCTGACACTGGCGCTTCACGCCCGTGCGTCATTGTGCCTGGTTGCCATGCTAAGTGAACGCTTGAGACCGAAGCAACTGTGAGCTTTTCCCCTGAGCAAGTCCAGCCCCACGCATCGGAGCTATCCGAATCTCAGCCACAGTGATCCATGCGATCTTGATGTGATTTCAGAGAGGAGGGGGGTTGTCACATTTGAGAAGAGAGGTGTCGGAAGAACAGCGCGTGAAATGCAGGCGTGCATCACCGACACTTCTCTTTTGCTTCGGCAACGAGGCCAACGGGAAGCCTCACTGCGTGGGATTATAGACTCTCTGCCATTCTGAAGGCTGATGCGAGCGGGAAGTGACGTCTGAGTTTGACCTTGCTCGCAACTTGGCGCGTGCGAAGTGGCGCTTCCTCAACCAACACTTCCAGCGGCTGTTCCAGTGTTGCTCTGATTGAGGCTGCAAATCGCCTCAGCCGATCAGAGGCAAGGAGCTGCCATCTTTCTTCGCCGCCACCATCTCCATCTTGGGTCTGCTCTTCTACGCCCATTACATCAAGAGCAGTCAACACTATCTTCGAACGTTAAACTACCGGCCTGGCTCCCGAAGATAAGAGCAAAGCCATCATGAATGCGTCCAAGGCCGATCAGGAGGTCAAGCGTAAGTTCCATACCAAGTCGCCCCAGTCAAACAAACGAGCTTAAACAGTGCACTGACATTCTCTTGCCTGCTACGTCCACCAGAGGTCGTCCGAGACCTGCTCTCCAGAGACCCCGTGCAGTTCAACTCGACCATCAACGCTCATTTCGCCTCGAGCTCGACATATCAAGGACGCGGCCTCAAGATCAACGGCGCCAGTCAGATCAAACATGCCGCCTACCTCCTCAACGTCCTCGACTTTGGTTCTGGCACCAAGATCGCCGACCAAGACATTCGCTGGGACGCTGCGGGGTCCACCGCCATCGTCAAGGCCACCCGTCACGTCCGGCCTGCCTTCTTCCCGCTCTTCCAGTTTGCAGTGCCTACCAAGGTCGTTCTCAGCTTCAATGCGGAGGAGGGAGCCAAGGAGACTCTCTACTGTACACAGTGGAGGGACGAATGGCCTCTCGAAGAGCTCATTCGCAGCCTTCCTGTCGTCGGTACCCTGTACAGCTCGCTGTTCGTGCCGCTCGTCACGATGGTCTTCCTGTGGGCTTCCAACATTGCTTTCTGGCTTCACTCCAAGGTTGAGACTGTCGAGCACCGATATGCTCGAGACGCAGGACAAGTCTACAAGCACAGGGTCGAGCCTCGTCTCCCTCCCAGCCTGACTAAAGGCTTTGACCACGGCGTCCAAGCTGCCGAGCACGTCGGTCAGCACAGCGTCCGGCTCATCTCACGGGTATCTCATAAGCCTTTGAAGGTGGTCGAAGAGCTGGCTCGTACTGCGACGGTCGTCTCCAACCTGGCTCTACCCCAGAACTTGCAGATTCCTTACCCCTCGGTCTTTGCTGAAAGCCCTGACAACGAGCGCGCTAAGACCTCCGAGATCAAGTCGAGAGTGGACAGCTTTACGAGGATCGCTTCGGAGAAGGCGTCGCAGGTGGTACCGTCTGCTTTGAAGTCTCCGCAACCTTTCAGGGTGGAAGGTGAAGGCTCACGCTCTCCCAAGAGCAAAGTCTCTGGACCTCCTAGCGACAACGACGAGCAAGCCAAAAAGGACTCGGCTACCACCGAGCAGGTGCAGTCGGACAAGTCCGACTCCTCCTCCGACACGGAGCGACCCAGATCGAGCGATGCGCACGAGGACCACAAGCGCAAAGCCGAGTCGAACCCGAGCGAGGAGCCTCGCCACGCCAAGGTGGTGATCGGACCCGCCAAGGACGACACGCAGCAGCCCCAGGAGAAGGAGATCAACCTGGTGACGCACGAGGTGGCCGAGAAGGCGCCTACGGAGTCGGCAAAGGAGTCGCTCTACCAGGTGCTCAAGAAGGAGGATCAGCTGCCTACGGGTGATGGCAGTGGAAGCGGCAGCGGAGGGAAGAAGTCGGGCAAGAAGAAGGGTAAGAATGGCGGTCGCAAGTAAAGAAAAAGGCTCGGCCTGAATCGTATCGTCATCACGAGCTTGGAGGCTCAACTTCGCCCAAGTTCTTACGTCTCTTTGTCAAGCCATCTCTTCGCATCGAAAAGTTCCTTCTCTCCTCGCATTCGCATTTTGTCGTTCCTCAACCCTTTGTTGTCTCCTCACCAAAAACACTGTCGCAGAAGCAATCTCTCAGTCTCATTCCCATCTCACATCCTCGTCATCCAAGTTCATTCGAGTCGTTTGAGCTGCTCCGGCGTCCGAGCTGTGAGGTTCGACGAAACGGGAGCATAGCTTGTGAGTCGAAAGCATTGTTCAATGTGGTGTTCACAATTCGAATCGGCTGGTGGTGAACGTAAGGCTTGGGGAAGTTGAGCCGACCGGGGGATCGAGCATTCAGCGCGGATGGGTGTCCCTAAGCGCGGCTTCGCAGCGGCAGACCCAACACGAGGACCGTCCATCGACCCTGTTCTTCACACGCACGCTTGAGTGGTTTTCCGCATTCACAAGCAGCCGGGATTCCGCTTGCAGCTTTAAGTTTTCAGATCGTTTCGATTAGAGTAGTGATGGTTTGTTCGTGCGGTGTATCCGCTACGCTGTGTCGGGTGTAAGGTTTAGAAAACGGGAGTGATCAGATCGCCAAACTTCCTCGCGACCACGATGCCGGCGGTGAAGACCGAGAGGCCCCAGACGATGGAGAGATTGCCGGCGCGGTGTTCGGGCGCGAGGATCTGGGTGTTGATGAACCTCAGCAGGAAGTTTTGTTGCGGTTTGTTGGCGGCGGGGGGACGGCCTGCGCCTGCGTTGGCGGAGAGGAAGCCGCGCTGTGCCGAGCTGCCCGAGGAAAAAAAGGTGTGTGTCAGTATGGTGCAGCTGAGGGGAGAGTGAGGTGCAGGTGAAAGGAGCGCAAAGAGGCAGGTCGGAGATGAGAGAGGCTGCTGCAGTCGGTGTGCGACTGGCGGTGATGCTCGGAGGGTTCGATATGCGTTGGGAAGACAAGCGCCAAGTGTAACTTTCCACACCAAAGGCGCTTTCGGTTGGACCCCGCGACTCCTCCTCCAACTCCGTGTCCTGACCTCCTTCCAATATCGAGGCGGCGCACTTACAGATACGATCCGTCAGACATCGTGCAATGTTCGTAGTGTGTGTGAAAAGGTATGATGATTGTAACGTAAGGTGGTGTCCGATGGCGAGAAGCTCCGGTGTTGCAGAAGTGGAGAGCAGCGGGCTGGAAATTTTCTGGAGATCGAGATCCCGATTGCTCACAGGTCGGCCCGATTTCGCTTTCTTCTTCTCATCATCACTTTATCACTGCCGACTCTTGGAGCGCACGGAATCAGCACATACGAAGGCTAGCAACACAATAGATCTGTCTAGGAAAAGTCTATCTATTTGCATCGGTGACAACATGCTAGCAAAGAGCTGCCTATCTATGACCGCAACTCTCTACGCTTTAACCTCAACCCCCTCCCTCTTCTCCAGCTGCCTCTTCGTCTCACCTCTCGAATAATCCACCAGCAACCTCAGCTTCTCCAACACCACGAACACGATGATCGTGTTCGGGCTCAAACGCATCCACGCCGGGGTCCAGCCTCTGAACAGAAACCCTACGCCCTCCCTGCTCAGATCGCCTCTCAACGTCTTTACGATCCCCTCTCCCGAGCCGGCCGCGTTCATGACTCTGCTCTTGATCACGTCTGCCGGGCTGCATACCGTGGTGGCTACGGTGCCGGCCATGAAGCTCGCCGAGAAGTGGAGTGGGGTACCTTCGCTAAAGTATCCGGAGGAGAGGAGGAGGTTTTTGAACACGTCGTAGGTGGCTAGTTGCGAGGCGTTCATCAGGACGGCTCGTACTGTGTTGGGACCCAGTCCTCGGAATAGCGAGCTGAGACCTTCGTCTTTGGTCATCCGTAGCAAGCCGCTGATCGCGTTCGGATAGTTGTACCGTTCCGCCGGCTTCTTGTTGACGTCGCTCGTCATCCTAACAAGCAAGATGTCGGCTGGGTTGCCCGCCAACCCTCCCGCCGCTCCTGCGGCAGAAGCACACAGCGCCATCTGAACGCCGCTCAGCGCCCTCCCTCCGTTGTTCGCCTGCGTCATCTCCTTGAGCTTGTCGTACGCGCCAAACCGCGTCACGCTGTACGTCATCTGTCGAAGCAAAGATGCGGTGAGCCCGACGTAGAGCCCCCCTGGACCCTCGCGGCGAAAGGTGGAGAGCATGAGGGAAAACATACCCTGGCGCGAAGAGGCGGTCTGCATCCGTGTCTTTGTGAGGTCGAGAGGGTGCGTGAAGAAGGCGGCTATGGAGGCGGCGGTTCCGCCGAGGTAGAAGGGGTATTTTTTGGCGGGTGGTGGTGGAGGAGGCGATGGTCGATTTGAGGATGACGGGGATGGTATTGATCGGGACATGTTGGGCTATGTGGATCCGGTCCTAACTCTAATCTCGCTTTCTCTTGCTTATCTGTCTATCGGCATCCAAGGGGGTCGTACCAGCAGCGTAGGTAGCCTGGTGATAAGATCTGGCGAAGAGCTGGTCGAGCTTCTGTGTGATCGTTCGGTCTCCTGGAGTTCGAGGATGCGCTGCTTGTCCGAGCCGGAGCTTGATGTGTCCTCAAAACAGCCGTCGCAAGAGGTGCGATAGGCGTTTCGAAATGTGTATGATGATGGTGAAGAGATACAATCAACAAGCTTGACCGACCCTCGTCAGGGTTCGTCGGTCGGATCGAGAAAAAATCAAGGGTCGAAAATCTTTGTGACGTCTTCCTGAGGATTTTTTTTTTCGTTGCTCGAGGTGGAGCGTTGCTCCCATACAACCACTCTGCGCCCTGCTGTGGGAAAGATGACAAACTGGCAACGCCCTGTCCCACTTGATTTTCGGTCCGCGTCCGTCGGCGCTCAGAAGACGCTGACCGGCTAATTCACCGTGACCCATTGATCCGCTTAATATCGCGGGATAAAGCCCTCCAGTGCCGCTCTCGGAAACAGCCGCGCGGACAGTAGCGCGAGTAGAGCGCACCTCGACGCCACCTCCTCAAACACAGCCGCATCGGGCTTTTGCATATGTTGGCTGCTCAGAACGATGCCGGCGGGAGAAGCCTTCCCATCCCCACGTGGTGCTCCACCCTGCATCGCGATCGCGCACTAGCGACACAACCTCAACACGCTCTCCCACCGTCACGTCGACACACATTGAAATCACACACTTGAGCAGACACAGACAAATTTGGAGCGGAATCGAAACTGAGAATTCGGAAACGGGACTATGGCAAGGACAGCGGAGAGGAACACAGGGAAGCATAGGAAAATGAGAACAGACAAGCGGCGACCAAAAGGCTATGCTCGCAAGGAGAGTTTGAGATCGTAACAGACACTTCGAGACAAGATCGTAACGTCTTTTTTTGGCTTTTGACAAAGGCAGGCGCAAAGGGACAGCGAGAAACCATGCAAGAGCGGGACAGGGAGAAAGTGTGGATTGAAAAACGAGCAAAAGACTCGAGCCAGTCACAATGACTGGGATGGAGTCTCGCTGAAAAGTCACTCGGCGATCAAACGGGAAAGGGAAGAAGACAAAGCCTTGTGGCCTCCCCGAGGATGATCGTCCGAGGAGTCAAGAGCGGGCCACAGAAAACACTACTGAAATGGATCAAGGAAACGAGAGACAAGCAACAGGCAGAGAGTTGCCATTGAGACTTGCCTCCGTTCGGGGATAGACCAAACGACAAGACAGGATGCTGAAGAGGATCTCGTCGGCGCGAGAGACGTGCAGCAATCCGTCGAAAGTCGAGGGTTGTGATCGAAAGTGAAGGGCATTGCGCACGGCGAATGCTGCAGTAGCGTTGCAAGCATCAGCACGAGGTCGTCGACGAGACTGGTGGGCCATGCACCGAGGCAGGCAAGAAAAGGTTTGCAGCGTCGAGCGACCTCGAGGGGATGCTTGGAAAGAGTGGTGGCTCAGGAACGCATAAAGCGCTGTACGCCAGTCGCTTCGGATCTGGCGTCCGTCACAGAAAGATGTGTTCAGGACGCAAGATGGAAGCGGTGGTCCGCTCGAGACAAGAAGGGAGTCGAAAGTCGCATCGACGACCGGCGTGACGGTGAGCGCCACGCGGGTTCGAAGACAGCGACCCGTTCGGTAAGGTGCAAATATTGAGTGGCTAAGGAAGCGACAAGATGATGAAAAAGAGAGATAGGGGTAAGGACCTGGTCCTCCATGACAAATTTGACGGCAGCAGCAGCTGATGAGGAGGAAACACTTACTGTTGCAGAGAGAATCAATTCAAAATAGGTATGGAGGCGAGACGCCTTGGATTAACCCAAGTCGTCTCGGCGGCCCCGTTTGAGGAGGCCTCCTTTTGCTCTTCTTGACTCGCCACGATGTACATTCTCAAAGTGGCGCTGCATGTCATGCTTTCGAGCAAACTGCTTCTGGCATTCGGCGTCAGGGCAGATGAAGGGGCGCGCGCGAGTCTCGGGGTTCTCGTGCGTGTAGCGATGCGTCTTGAGGTTGTAGGCGCGATCGAACCACTTGCCGCACTCAAGACACTGCCAGCGCTTGGCCTTGGTAATAGGGTCGATGATGGGAGCAGGGCTAGCCGAAGCCGAAGTGACGTTGGCCTTGGCGGGCGAGGAGCGACGCTCTCGGTGGCTGCGGTTCGAGCGGACAGGGCCGACCTTGGAAGCCTGCTGCTCATCCTGAGAGCTGATCAGCTCCTTGACTGGCTGCGCATACTGTTGACCGAAAACATTGGCGAGGGTGCTGAGCATCTCGGCCTTAGTGTCCTCGTCGCAGAAGTAAGGCTTGAGGTCCTCGGTGGGCACCAACTCGTCTTCGTACTTGGGCTCGAGCTTAGTAGGCTCGGGCTCGGTCTTGAAGGCGGCCTCGAGGGTAGAGAGCGAGTGGTGAGCGTCTTCCTCTTCGAGCTTGACCTGACTTTGAGAGGGCATGACGGTGGACTGGCTGGCGTCGAAGTCGGTGTCGGACGTCTGCGAGTCTTGCTCGTCGGCCTCGAGCTTGACATTCTCAAAGTTGGAAGCGAAGTCCTCGGCGGAGTATTCGATGTGGGCATCGGTATCATCGTCGTAGGCCTGGCCGGGGAGGAGCGGAGAGTAGGCGCTCGCATCCCCCTCAAAGTCGAGGTCGTCGAAGAGCGAAGGAGAGGTGAGGAAATCGCGCTCCGAGTTGGGCGAGCCTACCGAGTCGTCGTAGCAAGTGTCGAACGAGATGCGGTGAGGAGGAGTCAAGGGTGTTGAGTAAGTAGCGAAGGAGGTGGCAGAAGGCATCAAGGCATCAAAGACCGAGTTGGGAGCATCGGTGGGGACCTCGTTGGTGTCAGGCACTGCGTCCGCGGTGGCGGCGACGGCGGCGGCGGTGTTGGTGACACTGGTGTTCTGCATGTTGGGCTTGACAGTGTCGAGCGGAGAGGAGAAGAGAGGAGTGTTTGCTACCGATGAAGACCAGGCGTTGGGCTCGTTGGCGACGGTGGGAATAGGAGCGGTGGGAGGACTGAGAGACGAGAGCGAGGACCAGTCACTTCCTAGCAAGAACTTTTGCAGGTCGCCAATGCGGTCAGAAGTGTTGGAGGCGATGGAAGGAGTCGAACCGTAAGAGGCGACGCCAGGAGAAGGAAGGGCGAAAGCGGACATGGATGCGTTGGTAGCGGCAGACGACGGATGGGCTGGTGGAGACAAGGTGAAGGTTGAAATGAAGAGAGGAAGAGAAAAGCTGCGGGTGGGCGTGGTCACGAGGATGTGATGGTGATACGAAAGGTGTTTTGAATGGTGATGGTGAGAGAGAAAGATGTGATGAGGCTGTGAAGTAAAGAAGTAGTTTCAGTAGTGTAGAGAGTGGGGAGGAGAGAGATCCGTTGAGCCCGGTTCGGTGGGTCCTTAACTATATTTCGGTGGCGATTTTTCTATTGTCACGCTATCACCGGCGCGCAATCACAATCACACCCACAAAAAAGCCATCCGACACAGCATCCGAGTGGAGGCCCGAATAACAAAAATTAAAATTAAAAAATTAAGATGCACATAGGGTCCGGAGAGAGCCAAGCCAGGGTCTCTTGTATGCACCGTCACGAAATGTTGCGCGCGCAGGTTTTGTTTTCCTAGTCATCAACTGTCGGACGACCATTTTCCGGTCAGATACCCACCACACCACGAAACAGAGTTCGAACCACCACTTTCCCGATTGTCGAACTCGACTTCAACCAATCAAAATGACTGACGTGGAACTCAAGTCGATCACAGTTGTCATGATCGGCTCACTCTTTCTGTGCTGAAGCTCTTCAAGAGGATTGCGATGATCATACGAGTCAGGTCAAGCAGCCTCCACCGTGGCATCGGCTGTCACACTTCGGGTATTACGCGTTTGTCAAGTCCACGGAGTTAAATTTCAGAAAATGCAATTTTAAAGAAAATGGGCTTTCGAGTAGCAGACAGTATGACTGTTCTACAGGGTTCGCTATGGAAACATTTTCTCGGATCGACCGCAAACACCGTCAAACGCGACTCTCGCCCTTTTCACATCCATGGAAATCTCGCTATGCAATCCCTCGGTTGTCCCTTTTTTGTGAGGATTTACGCCAGCCGAAAGCTTTGTGACTGACCCGCTGAAAACGCTGACCATGGTGACTCGAATCACGATGATCACAGTTCCTGTTCCGACATCCGTCTCCCCAGCGCCACTCGTCCAATTTTCCGTTGCATGTGGACCAGTCCCCACCGAAGATGCAGATGATAATGGAAGGGCTTCATATGCATCACAGCGGCATATGCGCACGTCACATTGTGGTTGTGCGTCGTCGATGACATGCGCAAATCATTCAACAGCTCGATAATTGCGATCACCTGGTGAGTGGAAATATTCTCACGCAATCAAGGCTTTCCCGCGGAAGCCTCCTGTCAGCCAAATTCTTATCAGATTATCATTTAATGCGGCCAGCTCGCCATGTCGCGCTCCTCGCTTGCATCATTGCCGAGTCAGGGTCGAGTCCTCATGACTCGACGGGGATATGTACAGACTGTGAATTCACTGTGCAGTGTACGTCCAACCTGTCAACACAGTAGGAACAACAGACGTCCAACTCAACTCAACTCCGCTATCCGGCTGGGTTGTCCTCCACGTCGACACCTCGGAAGCTGCCGTTCCGCATCAATTCACTCCGACAAGCACAGCCCTGCCGTCCACGGATGGCGTCAGCTTCGATGTCGGTATGCAATGATTTCCGGCCAACCCGCGGCTTGCTTGCTCGTGGCAGCGGGCTTGTCTACTCTCCGCCTCCACATTGCAGCTGCTCTATGCGTGCCTGCATCAAACACGAAAGGCGCTTTGTTGCTCGGTGTGGATGACGCGGCCTGATAAGAACAAGCAAGACAGCGTGTCCTTCCATAACCATCCACGGACATATTCTTGATCGCCGGTCTCCATTCTATGGGTCCGCCTCGCACAGGTCCGACCGACACGTTGCTTGAAGGAAGATTCATGCTCTCAGCCAAATTCGTTGGTTTGACAAGTTCCACGGAGCATGCTCAAGAAGCAGCTGACCAGGCAGCTATGGCATGATCGAGCATCAGGAGGATGGAAGCTTTCAGTGAGCCTCTCAGAAGGCGACTTTCAACCATCACGGCGGACACGGCGAGTTCAACGGCCTTGATATTGTAACAGATCGCCGATGTCATTTTTTCCGATCTGTCCTTAAATCGGAATGACGTCTTCGAGTCGGCCCGTGCCAAGGCGGATTTTCTTTGCGAAGAAACGGGCGGAATCCGAAACTCGTCAAATCAGACGATGGCGAATTGTCTTCATGCAGCACACACCATCATCGACGATTCTTCCATCTACGATTAACAAAGAAGGACACAACAGCTTCACTCTTCGACCACAGAAGCAGCTTCACCGTGCTCCCTCGCTAGTGCATGTCCCTGGTCTCTACTCTCAACGCAGCAGCACGAATCCCTCGATTGCTTCCATTTAACGCCCTCAAGCAATCCATATACTCTCACCACATCACCATGTCTTCATCATCAGCAGCACAGTACGCTCTTGAGCGATCCGTGGCCATCTCAGCAGTAGAGCGCGCATGCTCGCTCACGGACAAAGTCTTCCGCAACCTTGTCACCGCCGACACCGTCACCAAGAAGGACAAGTCGCCCGTGACCGTCGGTGACTACTCGGCCCAAGCAGTCGTGAATGCTATTCTCGGATCGCACTTTCCAGAAGACCCCATCGTCGGAGAGGAAGACTCGAAAGATCTTCAAAAGCCCGAATCCGAGTCGCTCCGCAAGCAGATCTTTGCTCTTGCCAATGAAGCGCTCAAGAACCCAGCGCAAGAGTGCCCTGCGGTAGCCGAAGCCGAGTCCAAAGCCAGCACCCAAGCATGGGGCGAGCGTGAGCTCACCGAAAAAGAGCTTCTTGCCGCCATCGACAGAGGCAGTGCAGAGGGTGGCGACAAGGGCCGATGCTGGGCGCTCGACCCCATTGACGGAACCAAGGGCTTCCTGCGAGGTGGACAGTACGCTGTTTGCCTCGCCTTCATGGTCGACGGAAAGGTTCAAGTCGGTGTGATGGGTTGCCCCAACCTGCCTCACGACGCTTCTTCCGACAAGCCCAAGGAGGGTGAGTTTGGTGCTGGCGCCAAGCGCAG
This sequence comes from Sporisorium iseilematis-ciliati, assembly GCA_001748505.1. Classification (NCBI taxonomy): domain Eukaryota; kingdom Fungi; phylum Basidiomycota; class Ustilaginomycetes; order Ustilaginales; family Ustilaginaceae; genus Sporisorium; species Sporisorium iseilematis-ciliati. The sequence goes on along the minus strand of MJEU01000035.1, from coordinate 125,239 downwards.
CGATCTCGGCACACTCTTCATCGCAGTGCGAGGACAGGGTGCCTTCCAGCGTCCCATTCAAGGCGGCAAGGAACAAACGATCTCGATGCGACAGATCAGCTCGTTGTCTGAAGCTTCCTTCTGCGAGTCTGTCGAAGCAGGTCACTCATCGCACGGCACCAATGCCAGAATCGCAGAGTTGCTCGGCATCACAGCTCCCTCGGTCAGGATGGACAGTCAAGCCAAGTACGCCAGCATCGCCAGAGGTGACGGCGACGTCTACCTGCGTTTGCCTGTCGGCGATGGCAGCTACCAAGAAAAGATCTGGGACCACGCTGCGGGATCTCTGCTTGTCGAAGAGGCAGGTGGAAGAGTATCGGACATTCGCGGCAAGGATCTCAACTTTGGTGTCGGACGAACGCTCCGCGAGAACCGCGGTGTCGTTGCTTCGCGCAAAGAGCTTCACGACAAGGTCATCGACGCTGTGCGCAAGGCACTTGAAGAGGAGGGCCGAGGACATCTCTGAGATAGACCAAGTAGCGTCGAGATTGGACAGCCGTTGCTTCCAGGCCCATCTCTCATTGTACAATGATCTTCACTTTCGCTGCTCTTCTTGACAAAATCTTAGTCCTCGTTGCTCTCATAGAGAGAGAGAGAGTTCGATCGCCCCTAATCTGTACTGCTTCGCGCTCTGCTCTTCCTTCAGCCCCATGATTCGAAAAATTTGAGCTTATCTTACCGCTCGAACAAGCGGATCGTCTCTTCTTTTTATGCGATAACGGAGTGAATTGATACAGTAGTTGGCGCTTGGTTGGTACGACAAGAGCGAGTTGAGAGATTGCTGCAACTCTCATTCTTTTGCTCATGTTGCCCTGCATTCTCACCTCTCGAACGCGTGATCTTGAGGAACCTGCAAATTCAGCTCTCCGAGTAAAAAATGCTTGGCGTTCGACTGTTGCCACTGACCAACTTCTGTGGACCAGACACTTGCGCTGAATGAGTTAGGTATCCTGTGCCTCTCACAGTCTACATTGTTGCTCTGTTGAAAGCTGTGCTTGTCGCTCTGCCCATCCGACAAGCCATGCCATGCCAATCAGCTGTAGACAATAGACAAAGGGGTTCAACTCAACAGGCGCTAGCGCTGCTAGCTGGAAGCTGGAAAAATCTGTGCATTCGCTCGCAGGGCTCGTACCGCGCATTTCGGCAGCACTGTGACTAGTTGAGTTGCTGGAGAAGCGAGTTGCTCGCTCGAATCGACATGACCCTGACACTTGTTCGCGATGTAGGATGTTGAGCGGCTGTAACCTTCACACTTGTACGAAACATCTGGTACGAGCAAACAATACAAAGTTTTTGAAATTGGCAGTCGCTGGCAGGATGGGTGCAAAATTTCACCGCCATCTCCGAGTTGTCAAAAATGATATGTGTCGGAGTCGGAAACGAATGGCCTTTCTGACAAGAGGCGTAGTGAGCGCGTGGTCAGGACCAACACACACGCGTTGCTGGCTGGCAAAGCAGGAATTCGCCGATGTGAGCGACGGGCAAATGCTGCTGCTGCCGAGCAAGAGTCGTGTGGCCGAGCAGACACGCGACAACGATCCCTTCGTCCCTCAACGCTTCCTTGGACCCCTTACTTCTGGCAGCCTCCCGGCATCTTGAACATGTCAATGCTCGGCTCTGCAGCATCAAAGTAGTGCTGCATGCTGCCGCTCCCTTTCCTTTTACTGTAACAAAATGACATTCCTCTTTGGTCGTCCGCCAGACACATGGAGTTCCTGATTTGACTTGCCCCACTAACAGCCCCTGTCTCTTGGCCTCGCCCTTCGCATGATCTTTTTGTGATTGTGCCTGTGCCGGGCGTTGCAATCCCGCAGATGCCATCTTGTTTGCTTCTGCCTTCCCGTCCTTCTTCTATCAAACGCTGCTGCCGTAGCTTCCCTGCCGCGCCTTACCACCACACTGGATGTCCATTGTTTGGGTCGCGACGCCACAGCATATGTCAGATCTGGCTGCAACAATCGTGCCGGCCCAGCCTTGAAGGCAAGGACATCTACCCTGGACATCTCCAGCCGACACAGCTTCCTCCACCTTGACCCTCCTTGCACAAGCTTCCACCTTCATCGAGAGTCAATGCCACGTCGGCGGCTCATCCTCCTTGACGACTTGTCCACACGATCTGTTCTTCACCCACCGCCCTCGGCGTCGTCTTCATCACAAGCCTTCATCTCTTTCCTCGCTCTACACGTTACGCCAACCGCCATTCACACTGCTGCGCTTGTCTAGGCGCTCGGATCCTCTGTCTGCGACGCCAAGCAAGCGATTCAAGTCTGCCTCGACAGTCTCCAGAGGCCTGACGATGGAGGTCTGAGCGCTCCGCGTTCCATACTGAGGGCTCATAGGTCATATCGACAGGTCAAATGCGGTCAAGAGCACCAGTACCGCCAAGTCTTTTGATCGCTCGCGTCTCCTTCTTACGATCTCTTATCCGCATCGCATCTACGCCATCATCTTGTGCGTCATCGACGGATCGTCCCAATCCTTTGCGTTAGCACGACAATCCTGGTCGACCTCACACGACACGAATCGAAGCAGGTGACACCATGAACAACTACCAACAGCATGGCTCTGTGGCTGTTGAAGCCGGCGGCGTGGGGATCGAGAATGTTGCTGGCTTCGGTGCTCGCAGATTCATGCAAGACATGTATCAGCAAACATATCGCTCACAGAGCAACGATCACTACCACTCTCACCAGCAAACATCTCACAACGCAGCACACCGACAAGAATACAACGCGCACGACCACTACAGCGATGGACGATCGGCATCGCAAGACAAAAGCTCTCGCTATTATCAGAGTCCAGCAGCGACAGTATCAGCCCTTCCTCCAACAACGTCTTCCTACAATCAAGGGTATGCATACGAGTCTACGTATCGTAGCCATCGCCAGGACGAACGTCAAAACGATGAACGCCCTCAAAACTCATTTCACACCCGCGCTCCATCTGCAGCCGCTTCAGCAATGACGCGCACACGCGCAGAGGCAAGCACTGTCCGGCGATCAAATACGATCGAATCATCAACGACTGATTCGACAGCGGCCCTGGCATGTGCACGCAGCGGTGACAGCCAGTATTCGCGCAACAAGCAATTTGGCTCCGCCCCGGCTCGCAGAGCGCCAGCTCCACACATCACAATCGCAGATCGGGCCACCATCTACGACGACGACTACGAAGAGTCTGCCGACGAAGCAACACTTGACGCAGCACCTCGTCCTCCATCTCCATCTTCAGCAACGCTGGGCGATGTTTCAACGGAAGCGTCATTTACCATTGTGCGCGCCACCGTTCTAGAGCCTGATCTTCCTAAGGCAAAGTGCGCCGACTGCGGAGAGAAGCTCGACTTCGAAGAACTCGCTAGTCATTCCTGCCAACCGTCGAGTGCATCGCGACCACCCCTGCTGACGATCCAGATCTCGCCCTCTGCAAGCAGCTCGACGCTCTCCTCGAACGCCACATCACCTGCCGTGACTACGCCACGGTCGCCCTTTTTCGACCGATATGATACCCTGGTCAACGACTCTGGGCCGATGAGTCCTGCTGTCTTCGGAACAGTACGACACGTGGACAAGAAAGGAGCGGACAAGGGAGAAGACGAGACGCCAAAGGCACACGCAGTCAGGGTGGTAGGCACCCAAGCGGCCATCAAAGTGTCGCACATGAAAGCAACTGGCTCGGCTGATTCTAAAAATCCGGCTTCCTTGCCTTCACCGCCACTTGAGCCTCCGCAGATGCAACGCTCAGCGAGCGACACGCAAGCTGATGCGGCAGCGCGTCGAAAAATGATCGAAGAGCAGAGGGCGGCCAAGAAGAAGAAGGACATGATGGCTTCGCCCATGCCAAGGGCAGCAACCACAACAAGTCTGTCCAGTCAAAGCGTATCGAGAGACGATCTGTTAAGGTCGGCTTCTGCCAGAGAGGCCCCTAAATTGTCGGCGATGGCGCAACGTGTTCATGCGCTGTCCATTTCAGAGGGCCAGCATGCCAAAAAGGATTCGTCCTCGTCAGTCTCCTCGACTAATACGGATACATCGGAGCGAATGGGCTTTTCGGGCCGCCAAAAAGTAGGGCGAGGAGCGCCCACCACCACGATCACGCCAAGCACGAGCTATGAGCAGATGGAGGATGTAGCAGACAAGCCTTCTTCCAAAAGCTCGACCGGCTCTGCATCTTCACAGCAGGCTCGAGATCGTGGCAAAGTCGACCTCAGCGGCATCGAAGAGATGATGAAGGGTTTGACGGCAAGCCCAGAGCCAATGCAACGAACGCTGACAGATGTGCCACGCAAGCTCGGACAGGAACGAGAGGCAGCTACAAGAACGTCTCCGCGTTCAAACTCTGCGTCGAGCACCAACAAGACCGACAGAGAACGTGCATTGGAGCTGGAGCTAGAACGTCTGCGCGACAAGGAACGCATCAGGCAGCTACAGGCCATGCGTTTGAAGGAGAAGAAGAAGAAGGAGAGGGCGGCGAAGCGATGCTGCATCTGCGACTGCTCGCTTTCGTCGAGTCGGACGCCATTCGTGGAGCGCGATGGCAAGCTGCTTTGTGCGCGAGACTGGAAGGAACTCTACTTGCCCAAGTGCCGCAAATGCAATTTGATCGTCGAGAAGGGTGCTGTCAAGTCGTCGGATGGAGCGCTTCGCGGCGTCTTTCATCGGAGCTGCTTCTCTTGCGCGGCGTGCGAAGCGCCATTCACGGATGGAAGCTTTTACGTGTTCAACAACCAGCCCTACTGTTCGCGTCACTACCATCGCTTGAATGGCAGTCTCTGCCGTGAGTGCGAGAGCGGCATCGAGGGCGACTGCCGTCAAACGGATACTGGTGATCGCTTCCACCCGCAATGCTTCAGCTGTCAATACAGCTCCAAGAACGGTACATGCCAAGAGGTCCTGGCAGACTATTACGTAGTCGGTGGTCAGCGTCTCTGCGAACGTCACGCGGATAAGGTGGCTCGACGGCTGGCGAAAGCAGGACAGAAGCAGCTTGATCTACGGGCTCAGAAACGCATGACCATGCTTCGCAGTCTTAGGTAGTTTAGAGTGCACTAGATGTCATATATACCCTTCAGCATAGCTAGTTTATCAGTAAATTCTAGATACCATCATTGCTACGTAGTGAAAATGACAACACAAGTCTGTGAGTGATATCGACGGCGAACGATTGTGATTCTGGATGGCTGTCAGAGTAAGCAGCTGACACGAAATAGCAACACGCACCCGCACGCACGCGCTCGCTCCGCTGAGAGAGAGAGAAAATTACCTGGGAAAATTGAGAGGCGCCGCAACACGCAGCCTCATTACAGTGTGGGCAAGCAAGTCTTGAGTCGACTGCACTAGTGCCACATTCCTGGCGTAGCGAAAGCGGCGTCACGCACACACACTTCGCTCTCGCACTCGCATACTTACTTACCTTGCTTGACCTCGGATCCTTCATCACCACCAATCCCCTCTTCAACCCCCTTCTCTTCTTCACATTAAGGTCTGGCTTGGTTTGAAGCCTCGCCTGGCTCCTTCCGGTCATCTCTCCGGACCTTTCGACGCTTCGACTGCATACCCTTCACCTTCCTTGATCGACAATTGGACGAGCTGGTTCCACGAAGAAACACCTGCTCTCGTCATCACTGTCCGGCGGCTTCACCACCCACACATCAGCATCAGCGAGCTGTCGACTCAGATGCACACATCGGTCTTTGTTCCAGTTCACCTTTGTCGTGCCTCACCTCAGACATTCGTTTCCATTCGCAACATCACCCACCCAATCACGTCCTCTTCTTCCATCGCTCGTCAGCAGTATTTGGCTTGTATACCGCTCATGGCACCCTTCAACTTGCTCCTTTGAAGGTGAAGCAAAGCGAATGAACAACCAACACGTTGCCTGAGCAGGATACAAGCCGAGTAGAGCTGCTCCTCGGGGCCAACACTGCTGAACGCAAGCGTCGATGCGCATCGAATAGAGCTGCTCAGCATGTCTTACAACACTGACTCGTTCGTCGCGAGCCCCGGTGCTTCGTCCAATGATCCGACTTGGCAGTTGCATTCGAGCACCGACTCCTACTTGCACTGGAACTCCTCCAACCCAAAGTCACCCAGCGAGCAGCATCCTCCCGGCAATTCTACAGCCACCGCAGCCCCTGTAATGTCAAGGCTACGCTCGTCCAGTTCCGTTGCGACGACATCTGCTCCTGGTGGACAGACGCCCTCGGAGCCGCCATCAAACGACACTGCTTCTGTCCTACCCCACCATGGTCACACTTCGAGTCCTGAGCGCTCCATGTCACCTTCTTACTTCACCAAGCTCTACTTCAAACCGCCGAATCGCTCATCATCTGGAACCAGCCCCACCATCACCTTCACCGGCGCGCCAATGGAACCTTCTTTACTCGCAACCGCTCAGACGCCTCCTCCTCTTCCTGATAGTGCCTATTCCGCTTCTCATCTCTCGGATCCCAGTCGCGTTGCCTTGACTACCCGTAGGTCGTCCGTTAGCGCCGCCACGCCCAGCTCCGCCTCCTCATCAGCGATGCCCATGTCGCCCACCTTGTCGAATAGGTCTTCCGCTGGCGGAGGCGGCTTCTTTGCCTCTCTCCGACCCTCGTCTCCAGGAAACCTCTCCATCTCTACCTCTTCCAGGAATCAGGACGGTGACTCGTTCGTCAAGCCGAGGAGGCCCAGTAGCGTTTTCGAACACGTCGGCAATGTCTGGGAGCGATTCGGTCGCAAAGTTCATCACACACGCACCGCAACCTCGGAGCAGCAGTCCAGCTCGGCTTCTCACACCCGTCGCTCTGCCAGTCAAGCCTCGCCTCCCGTCGGACTGACGCCAGAATCAGCGGATGCGTTCGATACGGCTCGCACCTCACCATCCGGTTCTTTCGCCTCGCAGGCTTCCCCGTCGCACTCGACCACCACCGACTCGGATTGCCGAACGCCAGCGACTCCGAACGGAGACGAGCCTACATCCATCAGCACGCCGCAGCCACTTCCGTCGGCTCCCGCCTATACATCGATATCTGCACCCGACCCGCAGACGCCTGCACCTCAGCAGGACGAGGTGGAGGAGCTTCCGTATCTGGCGCCCGAATCGCCAGCATTGCAAATACAAACATCCAGCCAAGTTGACTCGCCTCGGATCGCAAGTGGCCAGAGATCAGCCACATCGCATCGAAGACAATCGAGTCTGTTTGAGCGTGTCCTGATCCAGGTCACCGACGACAACGAAAGGTTTTCCGTCGTCGACATTTCGGGTGTAGACTCGTCGGATGCGATCAAGGAGAGGATGTTTGCCAAGCTTCACCTCTTCGATGCGGATCATTCGAGTTTCCAGCTTTTCCGCACCGAGATTGGTCAGTCGGAAGCCACGGGTCCCGTCGTCAGCGACGACGCCTTGCTCGTTCTATGCCTGCAGATGGGCGACGACCGCGGCACGCTCAAGTTCTTGGTTCAGCAGACCGCACCGCCGCCAAACTCGACTGTGCGAGCCATGCCTCCTCCTACCTCTGTCTCTGCTCCTCAAAGAGCACTCAACGACGCGCGCAGAACTTCCGGCGGCAACTCAGCTGCCAGCCAGCATCTTCGAACCGAAAGTCAGTCATCCAAGAGCTCGTTGAGTGACGCTCTGGTCTATCCCGAGACCTTTGGCGCCGATACAAGTCATGAAGGCTCAAATCGCAACTCGGCTAGCAGCTTGACGCGGTCCAAAGCCCAGGCAAGGCGTGCGCTACCAAGTGCCCCTCCTATCGACGATTTGCGCTCTCCTACCCAGTCGGGCTCGAACGCAGCCTCTCAAGGCGGCGTCTTTCAGGACCGCCGATCCATCGCCTCCTCGGGCGACGGCTCTGCCAACGAGTCTTCTGTGAGACAAGGTGGCTTGACGACCGAAGGCGGCTCTTCAGTGATTCTCACTCAACGGTCTAGCTCGATCTCTGCCAATGCGCCCACTGCGCCAAGCTCGACCAGCAGCGGTGGCCGTCGATCTAGCCACGTTGATGACGACAAAGCTCGTCCGGACACTGATTCGCATGCAAATCGATCTCTACATGCTCCTCCTAACGGATCCGGGCACAGGCAGGAGCGTTCGGACGAAGGCACGCGCGAGGCTTCGAGGCAGCAGACGCTAGGACAGGCGTCCAATCTTACCTTGCACAACGCGAGAAGCATGGACGATCTGCACCGACCCACACAGCCTGCATCTCAGCCATCCGCGATGACGACGGAGGCTGAAGTACGCATGCAAGCAGGTCTGGATCGTGATGGCCGATACCCGTCGCCCGCCATCATGAGGCCTTCTACGGCAGCGCCTGCTGGTACAGTCGCTCGCGAGCCGGGCTCTTCGCACAGACAGTACAGCTCCGAGGTACAAGGTAGCGGTCGAGCGCAAGTAGACCCTGTGGCTGCCCTCGACGCTCGAATGCTGCAGCGCAACCGGAGTGCACAGGCAGCGATCCCCAGCAGCCAGCAGCTCGTCAGTCATGGACCGGTGAGGATGTCGAGTACGCCTCAGATCCGATCGCCACCCACGCAGAATGCGTATGCCGTACAGAATCAGGTCGATCCTCGCTTCAACCCGCAGCCTCCCCACACTGCACACGTAGTTCAAGCACGGCCTTCCAACATAATGGCGCGACCTCAATACAGCGCACCCGCATCCTTCGCAGGATCACCGGCATATCAGGCCCAGTCCTTTACGCAGGGCACGCCCAGACCGATGGGCCCTGGGTACGTGAACGAGTTTGGAGCACGTGCTGGTGTTTCCGGCCCCAACTACAACACGTTCCATGGCCACGATCCGCGTATGAATGCTGGCGCAATGCACGGCTCGCACACACCGCGTCCGTACTCGTACCACGAGCAACCTTCGATGCATCAACATCCCATGTATCGGCCTTACGGGCAGCCCAACCTGGTCGCCGCTTCCCCTTACCGCACACGCGAGGATCCATTCACGACCCGTTACTTCCCTGCTTCAAGCTCTCGTCAAGTCTCGGAGTTCCAGCTTCAGGCCGGCCGTCTGGAGCCCGGCATGACGGTTCAACAGACGCTGCGGACGCAGGAAGTGATACGCAGTCAGACGCCTATGGGTTCGCCTGGTCAGCCGTACCAGACATCCCACGCGCATCCGCCAGGACCCTCGTATGGCCCTCGCGATCCGCGCCAACCCGCACAGTCTGGTCAGTACGGTGGCATGCAAGCCTATCCCAATGCATCGGGCGCTCCGCCGATGCATCAGCGACCAAGCTATCAGGGCTCTGCGATTCCAAACCCGCATCATGCAAGCACGCCTCGACCGCAGTCGTACCCCGCCGCACAGACGCAGCAGCCAGTCCGCAATCCTCACGACAGGCACCCGGCGCCACCTACGGGCCATCCCAACTCGCAAATCAGGGTCCAGCCCGTCAACCCTTCTGCAGGTCGTGCGCCAATGCCGCAGCAGCACAGTCAGCAGCAGCAGCAGCAGCAGCAGCAGCAACAACAGCCACGCCATCAGCAGCACTTGCAGCAGGATCAAACGGGATCTGGCCCAGCCATGGTCGGATCCGAATTGCATCGGCGCGATCCTCCAGTGCGGGTCAACGCATCAGAGCGCTCGTCTGGATCGTCCTTCTCCAGTCAGGGAAGTTCTCAGCACACACGCCCGTCGAACGAAGATCGCAACAGTCGCAACTCGATCGAAGATTCATTCAGCGCGCCCACCTCGGCCAGGAGCTCGCAAAGCGGACCCGCTTCGACCAAGCCTGCAAACCTCGAGCATCGATCCTCGTATGGTGATTCAGGGCGCGATCTGGCCGACGACGAGCTGGAAAATGTTCGACCTCTGCCCAAACTTCCGCAGTCTTCGGCAACGACGCCTACGGATTCCTCGAAGCCCGCGTCTTCGAGCGCCAACAATGCAGCTGACCGAAGCGCGCGGCGGTCCGAGGACGAGGACACATTGCGCGCAGGCGAATGGGCGCAGCTGTGGCGTAGCCTTGATCCAAAAGCGGATGGCACGGTTTCTGGAACTGCGATCAGCGGTAGCAGTGGTGGCGATGGTGATACTGTGAGAGCGGAGCAGAGCACACCAGAGCCTTCACGACCTCAGACCAAGGACGGTTTCTCGTCTGATGCCTTGAAACCTCCGCGAGCCTCGAGTCCAAGCCTGGCTCCCGAGGACAATGGCACGTTTGCATCCTTTGGCACCTTTGACGATGACGAGAGCGAGTCTGGGACGTGGGCGCAGCCGCTGGACTCGGATGTCAATGCACCGCGTCTCCCCTTGCGGCTCGACGCCGACAGCGACAAATCCTCGGACGACCATGGCACGTTGCTTCCCGGCGAGGGAACCTTGCTGCAAGCAGCAGCGCAAGGCAGCGGCAATGCTTCCACTAGTCCCAAGCGGCCGGAGTTGCGTCTGACGATCGACCCAGCCGCTGGCCCGACGCTTGTGACGCCTAACTTGCTCCGTGGAAGCAACTCGCCGCGTCCCAGCTCTTCTCATCTGTCATCGGCGCTGACGAGCGGAGGCATCACGCGCAGCAACTCGTTTGCTCGCAGAGATGACGATTGGGCGTTCCGTCCCCCGCCCGAACAGCTTTACGAGAATCTGGACGACTTCTTCCCCAAGCACGATCTCGACAAGCCGCTGCTCGACACGGCCGCCGTTCCCGAGAGTCCAATGCTTAGCAGTCCAAAGTCGGAAACGGCCACCGGTACTCCTTGCAGCCCACCTGCCGTGTCCATGCTGGGACCGCAGCAGCAAGCTATGAGCCAACGCAGCCGTCACAAGAAGTCGATTCGACTGGTTGCCCAGGATCGCAAGCGAATCTTGGACAAGCGTCCTGGTGCCCAGGGCACGGAGACGGGCAATGGGTTGGTCCGAAGGCGCAGCACCAAGCTTTGGGGCACGAAAGTCGTCGAGATGACGCCAGGCCAAGAGTTGACCACACCGGCATCGGCTACGTCGGCAGAGTCACCGTCGTCGGACACGGCTTCGCAAAAGCCCGTGTTCAAGTGGGTCAAGGGTGATTTGATCGGCAAGGGTACCTACGGCAGGGTCTATCTTGCTCTGAACGCCACTACGGGTGAGATGATCGCCGTCAAGCAGGTCGAGTTGCCACGCACCGCCAGCGATCGCGAAGACTCGCGCCAAAAGGGCGTCGTAGCTGCGCTCAAATCCGAGATCGAGACGCTCAAGGACCTCGACCATCCGCACATTGTGTCCTACCTCGGCTTCGAAGAGACGACGACCTTCCTGAGCATTTTCCTCGAGTACGTCCCCGGTGGATCCGTCGGCAGCTGTCTTCGCAAGCACGGCAAGTTCGAGGAGCCGACGATCAAGTCGTTCCTGCACCAGATCCTCGAAGGGCTCGCCTACCTGCACAGCAAGGGCATCCTCCACCGCGACTTGAAAGCCGACAACATCCTAGTCGACTTTGAAGGCACCTGCAAGATCTCCGACTTTGGCACGGTGCGACGCTCCGACGACATCTACGGCAACGTCGAAAACATGTCTCTCCAAGGGTCGATCTTTTGGATGGCGCCCGAAGTCGTTTCTCTGTCCAAGAAAGGTTACTCGGCCAAGATCGACATCTGGTCCCTCGGCTGTGTCGTACTCGAGATGTTTGCGGGTCGTCGACCGTGGTCCGACGACGAAGCGGTGCAGGCCATGTTCAAGATCGGCGCCGAGCGCAAGGCACCACCCATCCCGGCGGATGTGAAGCTCAGCAAACAGGCAGCTCACTTTTTGAAGAACTGCTTCGAAGTCGACCCAGCTAAGAGGCCGACGGCGCAACGGTTGCTGGACCACGTCTTCTCGGTGCCGGATGAAGATTGGCACTTCCACCAGAGTGCGCTGTGGAGATCGTTGCAGCGCTGAGCCCGAGCGCCGCCGTTCTTCACGTTGTTTTTACGTATGTCTCCTCAACAAAAATTGATACCTGATCGCTTTCGCCGCTGTTGTGGGAAAGCTTTCACCCCTTTTTGCCTCGAACTTTCTTGCCGGTTATTCAGCTGTGTGTGATGGGACGGGGTGTGTCGATTGCAGGTTGGTTGCTTTCGACTGAGACGGTGTGAGATGTGATGTGCCGCAATGTGATCACCTCAGAATGTGATCATCTCAGAATGTGATCATCTCAGAATGTGATCTTCGAATGTGACCATCTTCGAATGGGATCATCTTCGACTGTGATCATCTTCGAGTGTGATCATCTCAGAAAGCGATCATCTTGAAACGTGGCCATCTCAAAAAAAGTGATCATCTTCGAATGTGATCATCTCAGAATGTGATCATCTTGCAGCGTGACCATCTCAGAAAGCGACCCCATCTCACGACTATAATCACGTCGGAAATGCGAAGGTCTGACAAAGTGATCGACTCGACTCGGTTCAGATGGGATCTCTGCCGTGTGATGCTCCGACATGTGATCACGGATCGCATACTCCCAACCTTCCCCTGAGCGCAGTCGATGATTCCTGGATGTTGACGCCTCATCAGTCCCCGAGAGACCACACAATCTCATCGCTGCTCATCATCACGCCCACACACCCTTCACACACAATCCTTGAAAAAGAACCGAGACAATTTAATATTTCACAAGAGACGGGGTTTTGGCTTTGTTATAGCTTTGTTGTTGCGGGGTTGGTTGGGTGACAATGTTGAGGGTGAATAGGAGTATTAGCGGTAATCGAAGATGGTAAGATATGAAGGAATGCTTGCTTCTTTCCAAGAAGCACGAGATGTTGATGCTAGAGAAAGCCAGGTTTTTTGGTGAGGAGGAAGACGTTTCCAAGACATATGGCGCGCGGACCGAGTCATGAATTGCGACTTGCGCACAGAGACAATGGACGGGAAAGGGGTGAATCATAGCTCCTTTTCGGGTTGACCTATTTACTCGTGGTGAATGCCATTGCCGTTGCCAACACCCATGAGCATGTTGTTCGACAACGAAGGCATGGTGGTGGTGGTGGCTGCAGCTGCGCCGCTGCGTTGAGGCATACCCTTGCTCTTCTTGGCAAGACGATCATCCGAGGTGTCGGGACTGTGCGCGTCCTCGCCCTCGAGCTTGTAGCCGTTGGAGGCTCCACTTCCGCTTCGCTGCATGTCGCGCTCGGACGGGGAAGCAGTGGCAGAACCGTTGAGGTCCTCGCCGTCGTTCCAGGAACGCTTCAAGCCCGAAACCTTGCGAGCTCCGTTAACGAGACCTCCGTTGGCGGTGGCGGCGCCCAGGTTGGCAGCGCCGTATGGGTTCTCGGCGTGGCCGGCCTGAGGGACGTTGTTAAGGGTGATGGGTGTCGAGTGACGTCGGTCGCCAACAGGAGGTCGTGCCAACTGCTGTGCTGCGGTCATGGGATACTGCTGCTGTTGCTGCTGTTGCTGGGAGTAAGTGGGCGACGAAGTGCCGTGGTTGGAGAGGCTCATGTGCATCTGAGGGGCAGCTCCGTTGTGCAAAGAAGAGGGCGAAGGCTGAGTGGTGGTAGGGGCAGAGGCGTGTCCCTGATCGTGCGAGCCAGTCCAGCTAGTGCTGCTGCTCAGCGCGCTCCCAAACCCCGACGTGTCGCCGTTGGATGGGGTGGTGTTGGCGCGCATGAGAGGAGGAGCTTGCGAAGTGCCGTTGGCGCCGGGGCTGGGCATGCCAGGAGCGCGCTGACGCTGAGCCTGTCGCTCCTGAGCGGCAGCAATGACAGCAGCGGTCCTAGGGTAGTTGTCCGGGTGGTAAAGGAACGACTGGATGTTGGGCTCAAAGAGAGGGTAGAGCGCGTCGGCAATGCCGTTCTGCTCTGCGAGCTGCTTGGCACGGGCGAACGAGATCCAAACACCCTTGAGGTGCATGGCGCCGACCTTGACGACAATTCGCTCCTTTTCGTTTTTGAGAATACCGTCTCGCTTGCCACGCGACATACCGCAGACGTTGAGAAGCTTGGTACCGTTGATCATGTTGTTGTCGTGCCTTCGCGCCACACAGACGCCACGAGCGTCGACCTGGAAGCAGAGAGTACCCTCATCCTCCCACAGCGTGGTGGTGACACGGTGACGTCCGGCAAGCGGCAGCTGAGTCGAGTACTGCGGGGCGGAAGCGTACGAAGGAGACGAGAGGTGCGCCGAGCCGTTGAGGTGGCTGTGGGAGCCGTCGCCGTTCATAAAGTAAGCGGACGAGTGGCTGTGAGTGTGGGTGGGCGTGTGCGATCCGAGGTGGTGGCCGCCGTAACCGTAGCCGGCGTGCTGACCGTGGTGCATCATCATACCGTTGACACCAGCGTGGTAGGTGGTGCCGTTGGCAGCGGGCGTAGTAGGAGCAGTGGCGACGTGGTGGGTAGTGCCGTTGGCATAGCCGTAGCCGCTAGCGTACTGCGAGTAGGCGTTGTGGCCGTAGGGGCTTGGGCTGCCACCGTAGACAGGAGCGGAAGGATAGCCGTAGGGCGACCAGCTGGAGCTGTGACCACCATTGACGGGGCTAGCGAGCGCTCCATGCGAGTGAGCGTGGTGACCCGAGTGGTGGTGGTGGCCGTTGTGGTGAGCGTGTCCGTCGCCATAGATGGAGCCAGAAGCAGAGCCTGGAGCGCTGCCGGAAGCCGAAGCGGGCACAGAGCCGGATCGGACGGCCGAGTCAGCGACAGCAGCGGCTGCGACGCCAGCGTCTCGACCGGTCACGCCGGTAGGAGCAGGCGAGTTGGCGTAGCTGCCATTGCCGTGGCCGTGGTGAAGAGGGGAAGCTGTAGACATGATGCTAAGCAAAGACGAGAACTGTAGAAGCTACAGGTGTGCGGAAGAATGCTTTTGTGTGTGAGAGGAGGAGGAAGGGAGATGCAACGCGAAAGGAGGCCGGAAGCTCCTTAAAGTCTTGATGCAAAGCGGAAATGGGAGCGTTAGACGGAAGAGTGAGAGACAGAGCCGTGATAAGTGCGGATTCGCTGTCAGTGAAGATGGGGCTATGCGTGACTGCTTGACAGAAGGAGGTGCTTTGAAGCGAATGAGCTAAATGCGCACGCAGCTATAGGTCGATGCTTGTCCAAACGAGATGGGATGTGGAATGCTTTTCCTGAGAGGCCAAGAAACGAGAATACGAGGAGAAGCCCGTATGATAAACGCTGACCAGTTTGATGCCGTATGAAGAGGAGTCCAGGAAGATACGCAAGAGCCTGATCCGCTGCGAGAGACGAAGTCGAAGTTATTTGCGGAAGGAGGATGCGGAGGCTGTTTGAGAGCTGAAGAAATGTCCAAAGAGGTGCAGAGACGCTCGAAGTGAGGGGAGATGGAGGAGAAGAAGAAAGAGGGATGAAGGGGGAAGTCGAGTTGCAAACCGAGAGCAACGTTAGAGTCGCGTCGATGATGAGAAGGAGGAGACGAAACTTGAAGAAAAGAGTCGCGACCAACTACTTCGACGGAAGGAAGGCACGATAAGATGGACGTGCCCGAGTGCGCCTTCAACCTTGATAGTGATGATGGCGATAAAGAATAGGATGAGGAAGGGAATGGAAAGGGAGAGGGAGAGAGGAAGAGCGAAGACGAGTCCCGGAGAGAAAACGACACGCAGGTTGCAGATTGCTTGCTTGTCAGTGGCAGCGAAAAGAAGCACGAGGAGCAGCAAGACGCAGAAGGCGCAGGTGCAGGTCGAAGAAAAAAGCAAAAGGCAGCAGAAGCAGCAGAGCTCTAATGCAGGGCGAGCTCAACACTTCATCAGTCTCACTCAGTCAGTCAGTCAGTCAATCAATCACTCGCAGTTCAATTTGCAAGAAAGAAAAAAGCGGGCTGGAAAAAAGGCGTTTTGCCGCTAAACTGCCCTGCCCAAGAAGAAGAAGAACAGGCGAAAAAGAAGGAGAGAAGAAAAGAGAAAAAAAGGGCTTTTAGTGTCTCGAAATGCTCGGCCAGCCAGCCAGCAAAGCTTCGGATGGAACAGGCTTGGGTTACGGCTGCCGCTCGCTCTCGCTCTTTCTGGCTTGCTGCTGGCTGGTGCCGCTACCGCTACCGCTACCGCAGGTGTTGGAGCCAAGTTACCCTGCAGCGAATCAGCCGTGTGAGTCCTCTTCTAGCCACCCTGGCCCCGTTCTCAGTGTCCTTGCCACACACATGCGCTCACGCACGCGCACGCATGCAAGCTCGAGCTGTCCCTAGGCTGGATCTGCGTCTGGTGCAGTTGAATCGTCTCTGAGCCCTTGTCTCCCTTTGGCATCTGATACGTTGACTCGGTCTGCTCCGGAAACACTGGTCCCTTCCCTCGCCACTTTCGCCAAGGACTTTTCCTATATTCCACCGAAGGGATGGCTTATCGGTTCTGCACAGCACAGAAAGAGAGACACAGTCACGGGTGTGAGAACAGCGCAGAAAAGTGTGATTCACGAGAGAGAGAGAGAGAAGGACAAAGGCAGAACAACTGTGTTCTTGAGTAGTCACATCTTTGAGCCGAGATTGCTCCATGGTCAGTTTTTCGCCACTTGCAAGTCCGACTGGCACCTTGTGACTTTTCAGGAAAATTTGAACCCTGGTTTTTTTCTGATTTCAAGTACAAATTTTTCTGTAATCACAGCCTATTTTTCTATTTGGTGACAAACTTGGCCTTGTTTCAAAAGCACGACAACCGCGAAAAGAAGTCCGTCGGGCCTGTCTGGCAATCTTGCCAGCATGCGTATTCATGCCCCTTTCCGAACAGCTCTTGGCCCTTTTGCTTTTGTCCAAAGAGGAGTGCGAAAAGCACAGGACGACCGAAACAGAGCTTGCTCTTGGCAGATAGAGCGATGAAAGATCCCTCGGCACGAAGCCGGCCCGACGAGGTGGCTCCTTTTTGTCGGTGACCTTTCGAGTAAGGTTCCGCCTCTTTTTGGTTCGCTTCGCCCTCTTCCGCTCGCTCAGAACTCATTTCTCCCCCACCCCCAAAAAAGGCTACTGCCACGAGCCAGTCACTCTCCAAAAAGGAAAAATTGCATTGACAAGTGCTGGTCTCGCGGAAGAGGAGAACAATGATTCGCTGAACACCAAAACCGCCCCGGACAAATCGCCGGTGGAGCCGAGCTTTCGCAGACCGACGAAGGGGAAAAAAGGGAAAGGAAAGGGGGAACCAATCCAGAGACTCAAGTTCGCCCGCTCGTTGCTCATTTCGCAAATCTTCAGCGTGACTAGTGCAGAACAATGAGAGAGCAAATGACCGTCGTCGAGCTGCATTGGGGGAAACAATCTCCTTCAGTATGCTGCACGTCCAGAGACCCACCTCATCACACCTTATCTACGCTTGCGGATTTCATTGGAAATCGCGGATGGGATGGGCAGTGCGTCGCTTTGCTTGTTCAAATGAATTTTTCTTCTTTTTTCAGAGGCTGCTACCGCAGTCAACCTCTCACGCTAAAAGTGGTCTGTCTCTCTTTGTCCGTTGCATTCTCCGCTCCTAGCCGGCCAGCATTGGTCCGCTTCTGAGAAAATTTGCTCACAAATAGTGGTCTCACTTGCCAGAGTCTGCCGAGTTCCACGCGGGTAAGGAGTGCGAGAACACACGCCATAAGAACATTCCTCCTTTTCTCTTTAGTGAGACGCTCAACAATTGTCGCACGGAGAGGCTATTTGACTCCCTTGCCTCTGGTAGGGGCAAAGCCGAGGCACTCTGAGCTACAATTACACTAGACGAGACTGCAACAAGCGAGCGGGGCCGAGCGCAGATTAATGAGGACTGATTTGCGGAGCGCAGCTAGACCCACACCTGCTGCAGGACATGAATCGCAGCTGGAGTGGGAGCAGAGAGAATGGGGAGACAGGAGCAAAGAGACTGCAAGGGGCGTTCAGGCTCTCCTATACGCCAGACCCTGACGACTCGAAAACAAAAGCCTGCCGGGACACGCAACTTACAACGCACGCTCGTCACTTTTTCCGTGCCTGCAGCACCCCGCTCCTCATGATATGATCTGTCCCTCGTGACGATCCAGTGCAAGGACAGGGCGGCTACTGTTTACTCTTCTCTTCCGTTCAAAACAGAACAAGATGGGACTGCGCTTTCAACAAGTTGGTGTGTCAACGGCGTTTGCGAATTGAAAGCGATTAGAGCCGGAACGATCTTCTCCGACGGCCCTAGTCAATGCTCGAGCTCGAGCCAGCAGGACATCTGGAGCGACTTGGCCGAACTTCGGATCAAGAAAATGCGTGCGGTATTATCGATATTTCGACGCCCTCCTCCGTTCACAGCCCCGCTCTCGGTAGCACAGCCGCAGTTGCTCCCTGTTCAGTGATAACGTCCAGCGAGTCTTCTAGAGTCTATGGATCAGGATGTCGATCCGCTTTGCTGTCACTGACATGTCTGGTAGGCAGTGGTGCGCCGACAGGGACAGGTGAATGGGAAGCGTAAACTGGCCCGTGGGACGGATCCAGCCAGCCTCGTTTTTCAGAGTGTGATCGTCAATCTTCGGCTGCGCGAAGCTGCGGGTCAAACCCGAAGCTGCATCCTAGACCTGGCCAGTGCGTCAATTAGAGCTCGCTTCTGTCGTGCGTGATTGTCGTGATCGACTTGGCAGGGTTTTGTTTGCAACCTTTAATCCCGTACCACAAAAAAAGGGCACGAAATTATGCGCCCAAAAAAAGATGCAGGAAAATCATTTCGCACCTGCAGAAGCAGCAGCACCTGTTCCAAAAAGACTCTGCAGCTGCGATGCTTCTGGTACAATGAGATGACCTGGCACGGGATCTCAAGCTTCGTGCATCATGCTGATGCGAAGATACCGCAGCATACGATCTGTACGCGGCTGTGCAACACGACAAGCACGAGCTATCTTAGCACCTGTGCCCCATTTAGTCGGGTTCACATCGTCTTTGTGTCCTCTACGCACTCGTCCGCTGCAATGCACTGCAATTAAACAGTACACCCACTCCTCAAACCCAAGCCTATACACTTGCCGCAATGTCTTCCGTGTGCATGTCCCTGCAGAAGAAGCTTTCTTTGGCCCACGTGGATCCCGCTCGACATGCACAGGTGCTCGTGTGTCCATGCGTTATGTAATGCTGCGTGCAAACAATGCTCGTTGACCGTCAGCCTGGCCTGCATACAGTACTTTTCAATCCTGCACGATGCTTCGCGCGCTTCGTTCTGCGACAAGGTATACAATTGAGCCGTCGAATCGTGTTGATACATGCTGACTACTTCCTCTTCTTAGGCGAGGCGCCGTTCGCAGCGCTAGCAACCGTTGACAACGCCGACGCCGCAGCGTTGGCGCTTGCGACCTCTGCAATCGACCTGGAAACACCGTTCTGGTCTGATCTTCCACCGTTAGCGAGCGATGCCTCGATGTCCTTGTCCAGAGCCCACTGCCTCACTGCGTTCCACACCTGAGCTCGGCGACGTTTGACGGCAGCAAGGCGAGAGCGAACTTCTTCGAGTCGATCCACGTATTCCCGAGAGTCCGCCGCCAAGTCGTGCAGACACTCGAGCGCCGCCAGCACGATAGATCGCTGTTCTGGTGCAGGCAACAGGGTCGTTTCAATCACCGCTTCGCCCGCAGCCTCCTCGCCCATTCCTGCTTGCGCACGTGCCGCCTGTGTCGCTGGAGAAGGAGGCACAAAGATGGGTTGTCCCATATCGTCCAGTCGTGGAATCGCGAGGCCTTGCTTGGTGACAAACAGCCTGTCCAAGTGACACAGCGCCGGATTGTCGATCGGCGAGCCAAACACGCCCTCCGATGCCTCCTCGCCCCGATGCCGCGAGGAGCCCTCAGCGTCCGATCCGTCGACGTCCATGCCGTTGACACCATTCTGACGGTGAGAATCCGAAGCCTCCTCAGATTCGTCGCCTTTGGGCTCAGGATCTTCATTCCAGCCTCCGCGCTCCATGGCCGCCCAGCATCGACCGACGGCACGTCCGACCACGCCCTCGCTTTCGATCAAATCCAGCGCTGTCTTGCCGAGAGCAGCAATGTGTGGGTTGCGGAAAGTGTGGCGGAGCGTATGACTCGTCAGCAACTGTCGCGGTGTGATCGCCGGCTTGAGAAGTGTGGGCGCAAGAGAAGTAGACGTGAGATGTTCAGGACGCTCCAGTCTTGTTCCGCTCGGACCTGCGACTCCACCGTCGAGCCCAAGCTCGGCATCAATCCGCGCTGCCTCCGAGACGTCGGATGGCAACAGGCGGCCCCGCGCATCTCGTCGTGCGTCGCTGGGAGCTTCACTGGGGATGAGACCGTTGCGAAGAGCAGGGAACTGTGCCAGCATGGCTTTGTCTTCATCGGGCATCGCAGACAGGAGGGCACGCACGTTGTCCTTCTGCATCGCTTCTACACGATGACGAACACGGTCACCGATCTCCTTCTCCATGCGCATTTCGGTCCAGCCGCCGAGCTTGCCGCGACGCACCCAGCGAGATCCCTTCTCGCGTGACAGCTTGTTACCTCGATTGCCGCCACGGTTGCCATGACGTCGCTTGCGCTCTTCGGCGATGCGCATCGCCTCCTCGTCCGAGTCGGAGCTCTCAAATTCCTCGACCGCATCTTCTGGTCGAGCATACGGAGAGATTCTTGGGAGCGAGGCACGCTCCAACCTGCTTGCAAATGGACGCTCCGAGGGCTCGGAGCGGATGCCAGAGTCTGGGACGGGGAAGTCGTCGATATCGATCATGGTGGTCGAAGGCAGAGCTTGGCGTTGTACCGGCGCTGAGCTTGATGGTGCAAAACGGTCCACGTCGGATGGCTTTGAAGAGATCGGCTTGCGACGGTAGCGACGTGACGAATTTGCAAGCTCGACGTCGTTGGTATCCTCCACACGCTTGCGCTTCAAGTTGTAGTATGAATCATCGTAGTAAGACTGCGAGTACGAGGGCGCAGGATGATACTCTTGAAGAGACAGAGGATAAGGCGGGTTGAGGTCCTTGTCTTCCTCGTCCGTGAGATCGACACCGAGAGCGCCACCTACACCGTAGCAAGAGTCCGAATCTGTGTCCGTGTAGTATTGCGGGTGATCGTTGCCCGGCAGCGAGAGCCAGATGAGGCGAGCCTCTTCATTCTCGCGAGCAATCATCATTTCCCTGTCGCGTTCCGATTCGCGGATGCGCTCGCGCTCACGCTCTCTTTCGCGTTCAATGCGTTCGAGCTCACGTCGTCGGTCTTTCTCACGAGCCCGCTGCTCTCGATCCTGAGAACGCTCAGGAGGATGTGATCGATCCTTGGTCCTCTCCCTCTCGAGACGCCTCTCTGGACCGGTGCTGGGCGCGGCCGAGCCTCTGTTGGAGTTTCTTGATCGCGCACGATCGCCTTCAGAGAGCCTTGATGCCGACGGGTCGTCGCGTTCGACTGTTGCGCGACGCTGCGACTCTTCGTGTCTCGACGCATCAGAGGTGGAAGCAGTAGCGGCGACTCGGGGTGTCGCAGATCGACGACGAGGCCCGGACGGCGGTGCGTGCTCGATGATTGGCTCTGGACGTGCAGCAAAGTCGTTCGATTCTTGCTTGCGCGCGTGCTCTACAGATTCGCTCTTATCGGCGATTGCAGTTGGCTCGGATGGCACCGTGTCGGTCACTTGCGTCGTTGCTGGCTGTGTTTGCTCGTACGTTTCCGTGTGCGGCTCGCTCTTGACTTGTGGCGGAGACTGGACAGGCTGATGCGCTGAGGCTTCCTGCTCCTTAGTATCCTCGACTGAGGGTTCAGGAGCTGATTCTACTGGAGCTGGGGTTGGAGCTTCGAGGCCTTCCAAGGGTAGTGCAGGCGTGTGGACGCTGTCGTCTAGTTGCATCGGCTCCGAAATACTGTCAGCAGGCTTTTCAGCTTCCACTGGGGCGGACTGTAGTGCGGCGACGACCTTCTCGTCCACGTCCATGTCGGCTGGCTCATCTGCTCGGGTTGCGTCAGCTTGTGATTGAGCTTCAGCTGCAGGCAGGGTTTCGGCGACCATTGGCGCATCTACATTGCCTTGTGGGATCGTGTCGACTGCGACATCCTTGCTTTGTTCGGGTGTCGTGGCTGCAACGGCGGTCGCTGTTTCCGATTGGGTTGCTTCTGCCTCGGTGACCTTGGGTGTGCTCGGATCTTCGGGCTCTTGTGGTGCAGTTGTCTCGTCGGGAAGCTCTTGAGTCTCTGACGCGGCGTCTACTGGCGCAACTGGGGTGGTGATCTGGGAGGTACCAGGGTCTTCCATCGATTCCTGCACTGCTTCTTGTTTGGCGGTCTCGTCGGAGAGGGCATCTGGGACGGGTTCAGCTGTCGATGGAGGTTGTTCGGGTGCTAGCTCTGAAGGTTCGGCGGGTCGGAGCGTCTGGGCGTTCGTGTCTACACCATTCTGAGGCGGCGCCTCGGCATTGGGTAGGGATTTTGAGGCATCAACCTGCTCGTCATCCTTGACAAGAGTCTTACTGGTAGGCAGCTCTGGTGTGGCCGGCTGCTTTGGCGAGTCAAGAGCTGGCTCGGCGATAGGGGCGGACGCCGACTGCGCTGGTGCTGCAACAGGAGCTGCAGATTGGGCTGGAAGGTTTTCAGGGATTTCACCTTCCTCCTCGTCGAGGATCTCCCCCTCCTCTGCCTCATCATCAGTTAGAACTTTCGATGGAGCGACGGCAGCTTTTTCACTCGGAGTGCTGGTCGAGGCATTGGAAGCGCCTATCGCCGGCGCGATCGATCCTGGCTGTGACATGTCGAGGAACTAAGCGAGCGTGCTGCACCGGCTCTCCAACGCGCGGGTAACTCTCCACCCTTTGACAAGCGGATGCAGTTCAGGAGGATCCTTGAGCGGGCAAAAGCTGACGCAGCAGCTCGATGCGATTTCGGCGGGACGGGTCGGATGCAGACTGTCGGATGAAAGGGTAGAGTATAAGCGGGGAACTGCAACGTCTGTCGAATTGGATGGCGAGAGTACGCGGGTATGGATGAGGAAGAGGATGAGAAGGAGAAGGGAAAGCGGAAGGCGCCAAGCTGGAATTGGCTGGCTCGACCGATCTGCGGAAAGGGCCTTTTGATTTCACTTCACTTCATTTCGTCTGTCCTTCTCCGCTTTCGAGGCGCTGTGATTTGTGACTGTTCAGCTGCTGAACTGCCTTCAAACGATTTGGCGCTTCGCCTCTCCGCTTCGAGACGCGTAAATTCCGTGACCCGAGTCGAGCTGGTTACAGTCAGCCTTACTAAGCAAAATTTTGATTTTTGGAAGGGTTCTTCTTTCTCAAGCTTCAACATGTTTTGCAGCAAACCTTAGACTTGCCCGAGCTCATCATTCATAACATCGAGCAGCCATCAGTGCCTCGTACAATCTCTCAGAACGTTGGAAGATGGTCGCAGCTCGCAGACAGAAACAAGCGCAGAAGCTTCAGGAGCAGCAAATCTCCAAGGCGCTCGCCGAATCCAAGCCAGCAACAAACCACGTTTCCTTCGATGACGATGACGACGACGACGATAACAGTGGCGTAGTCGAGGCATCGACATCTGCCTCAGTCTCGGCTCAGGTCTCGAAGGATGACCAAGGCTCGGACAGCGAAGATGACGATGCCCCCATCGAAGTGGTGAGCAACAAGTCGTCACGCAAGCAGGCCTCGCAGGATTCGGCTAGACTTCAAGCACAGCAGAAGGCGGAAAAGGCAAAGCGACAGGCAGCAGAGAAGAAGAGGCTAGCGAAGCAGAAGGAGAAGGAGGCAGTCAAGGAACCACTTGACTCGAATGTTGATGTAGAGGCAATCAAGGAGCCGGCTTCTCCACAGCCAGACGATGAAGAGGAGGACGGCGGCGAAAGCGATCAAGATGATGCAGGCCCATCGAATCGACTCGATCCTTCGCTTTTCGCAGAGGTCTTTGCCAAACCCGTTTCGGCGCCAAGGTCCATCTTGAAGAAGCGCTCAGCTGAAGAGGAGGCGGACGAGGTGGCAAAGATTCAGAGGCAAAGGATGCTGAAGCGAAAGAAGCAGAGGGCAGGCGGAGTAGTCAAGGGCAGAGATGGCTTGCCCATGAAGCTGGCCAAGGATGGTACCGTCCTTCGAGCTCTCAACAATCCCACCAACCACAAGACGAGCTTTGACGATCAGGACAAAGAGCAACCCGAAGAGCCGCTCGATGACGTGACACGACCTACACCTCTGGATCCTTCAGCTTCGTTGCCCAATGCTAGAGTAAGAGCGTTCAAGAAGAGGACTTTGGCCAAGAAGGGGCTTCGCAAAGCCTCGGCTTCCTCCAAATGCTCAAACGCCAAGCCGAAAAAGGACGAAGACGATCCGCTTGGACTCAATGATCCCGCTTTCTTGCCTGGCGGAGAGTTTTACCATCTGATGAACAAAGGCGACAAGCCCAAAGGCGCGAAGCAGGGTCGCCAGCAAGAGCCAGCCAGTGCTCGTCAAGCCTTCCGTGGCGGGGGCATTCGCAAAGATGCCGTCTCCGTTCTGCGATCACGAAGCCGAGGCGGGCCATCACTGGGCTTTGCGCGAAGTCAACAAGACTCGGACGATGACTACTAGTCGACTCCGCCTAACCTCCAACGCCTCAGCATTCCTTGCATCCCTATGCTGGCGTCGTCATACCTTGGCAGCATCCTGCTCAATTCATTGTACTTGTACCTCATTCGCCATTGGCCATCGCATGCAATCTTCCACTCATCATTGATTTGAAATTCGGCCTGTGCCTGTATTACCGTGCTTCAAAGACGGTCCATATCGGAGGAAAGCCCATGTGAGGACCTTTTTGCAACACCAGCATGGCTTTGGAATGAAGAATGTAGCCCTTGATGAAACCTTGATCGATCATGCTGGCAACCACAGCTTCGACATCTTCTGGCTGCAGGGAAGAGTCATTCCATGCTATGCGTGCGGCCGAAAGCAGAGTGTCGAGTCGCATGGTCGGAGGTGCCGACGTAGGCTGTGCAGACCCGTGCGAAAGAGCAAGACTGTGCAAGCCAAGATCAGCGAAGAATTACAGAGCGCGTCAGCAGAGAGCGCTTTCAGAGCATCGAATGTCATGAAACACTTACCATTTGCGAGCCAGATTGCGCCAGAGGCTGATCTGCAGCTTTTCGCGCAGGATGAGGTAGAGACCTCTGACGCGGAACCAGTCCATGTGCCTATCCAGTTCATCAAGCGCTGCGGAGGCCTGCCCGGTCTTGAGGTGATAGGTCAGTCGTCCATATACGGGCGACAGATTGGCTGCGTCAAGGAGAGCAGGTTGCGGATATCTGCCCAAGATGAGATATGTGGCTATGAGCGGGATCAAGATGGCCCTCTTGTTCTTGAGGTTTCTCAATGTGCAATTATCGAAAGCCCAGCGCAGATGCGTCGATGCCTGGTCATCGTGGGAGCAGGAGAAGTCAAGTCAGAGCGCGGGTCAGAATGAGTTCAAGCTGATGGATGACACGTCGGCCTTTGTGTTCTTACTGCGCGGATGTTGTGTTGAAAGAGACGCAATCGTCCAAGGTAATATCGATATGTGACTCGGTCTGCTTTCGAGTAACACTGCTCTCCAGAGTCGTCGTTTATGCCATTGTTGCGTGCAAAAGTTCGATTGACCTTGAGCGCGTTCTCGACGCTACCCAAGACGGTCTCGCATAGACGAGTATTATTGAGCTTGAAGTAGGCCTTGAAGCTGAGGTTGGCGAGCATGAGCACGGCGGCGCGCTTGGTCTCGGAACCTAAAGCTTGCGAACGATCGTTGCCCGCCATACCCGCTGCCTTGGAGAGTCTGCCCGCTGCATCGGTGGTCTTGCGTTTGCGAACTGCGTCTGTGCGCTGATCTACAGCCATGGCAAGTGTGACAAGGCTGGATGCGAAGAAGCGGAGGCTGGAGATGAACCATATGGCGTCCGGCAGCGAGTAGAAGGTGGAAGCACGAGAGTAGACAAGCGCCCACGAATCGTAGGCTCGATCCCATTTGGTCGGATGTGGGGGCTCAGTACCAGGTGCAGCATACTGAAGGGGAGCATGATCTCGAACGTAAGCGTAGAAATCGGCCACCAGCGTCTGAAAGCGATCCGAGTCGGTTGGTGCAGCAGATACTGGAATCTGGCCGAGAACCCATGCGGAGAGATCCCGTCGGGTCTGCGTTGAAACAAGGACAGAGGTCACAGCTGACGGGTCAGCAACTGCATTCAATCCAAAGACAGGGATCAGATACTTACATCCTTGTTCAGGTCGGCCTGCAAAGCGGAAAAGGTGGTCGGGTCTAGGCGAAAGGCGGTGAGGAGGGAACGTGAATTCTGGGTATAATAGGCGCTCTTGATAGACGCAACATGCTGCTGCAGAGCAGCCATGACGAAGGGTCGGTCCTGCCGTATTCGTTATTGCCTAGAGCATGGGTGATCCGAGCGAAGATGTGACGGTGACAACGAGGCGTTTGTGGTTGGTGTGTTGATACCGAGTGCTCTCTGTGAAGGTGGAGGCGTTGCTGTTCCTTGCTGGTCCAAGCTTCCTGAAGACCCTTCTTTGTACCCCGATCTGCTCACCGATTTGCGCTCAGTGAGCCTGAGCTTGTTCGGCTCCGCTGTGTCTCAAACAACGAAAGCCGAGCGCGTAAAAGGGTTGCTCTGCTGTGTCAGCCCGCCGCGTCTTTTTTGAGGAAATTTCGGCAGGCCGTTGTGAGTTGCGAGTGTGAGCGTCCAAGCTCAGCCCGATGGCAATTCACAGTCACAGTCACAGTCTCAAAGTCACAGCTGCAAGTCCTTCAGTCGACCTTGGCTCACCTATTTTTCGAGTTGACGAGACAGAGAGAGAGAGCGAGACAGCAGGGAACGAAAGCAAGCAAGCAAGCAAGCAAGCAAGCAAGCAAGCAAGCAAGCAAGCAAGCACGCTCGACTCAACTCAGCGGTTGGCACCTCACATGTCTGGGTCAGGCGGGTGAGACCCAATTCACAACTCAACGCTTTTGCCCGCTGTTTCGCAGCCCAACGCGAGCAAAGACCCTCTCCCTTTTTCTCACATCGCTCGCTCGTTCGTGCAAGCTGCCATCAGCGACTCTTGCTCCCCCTCTCCTTCCCAACTCCTGTTCGGGACAGCTTTGGCTTTCATCTCTCGACTCGTTCCGGTCTGCGCCAAGGGCCACACATCGGACGCTATCACACTCTTGTGCAGGCGGGTTTTGTCACGTCGTCAATCTCGGCACCTCGGTCGTTTCAGTCTCTAGTCTCTGGAATCAGCATCAGCAGTGCCTTTCGCTCTCCTGTCAAACAGCACCGGCCATCGTACGGACGCATCTTCGTTCTGTCTCTACTCGAACCGTACAACTGTGGCAACCTTCAGCTCGTCCTGCTCGGCCAACTCTTCTGCCGATAAAAAGTGTCAGGACGCATCCAGCAGCACCAGTCTACATGGTCTACAGCAAGATCCAAGCTCTTCTACGCAACACACACATATGAGCGAGGAAAGGGCAGCAGAGGTGGCGGCCGCCAATCCTCCTCCTTCCATCCAGAATGCGGCCAACCACGCAGACAAGAATGCCAGCTCGTCCAATGTAGATCTCTCATCGGCTCAACAAGCCACCTCTGCCTCGACTGACCAAAGCTCGGCTCAAGTCGACGCCTCCAATTCTGCCATCCCTACGTCGGGCTCAGAGCGCGATGTCGAAGCTTTGACTGCCTTGCACGATCGCACCGAACAGCCATCGGACCCAAATGCTCTCAACTCCGCAGCGCTCAACTCACCGACAACCTCCTCACCTCAGGTGGCTGGCGCAACCGCCAAAAAGTTCACATCGCTCAATGTCAACAAGCGCTTCCTCGAAAAGGCTGGCCCCACCACCTCGGTGACTTCGCCAGCCACTCTCAAGCTCGGTACATCGGTTTCGCCCTTGCCGTCGCATCGCCTTTCGTCGCCCTCTGCTACCTCGCGTTTGATGTCTGCAAAGCTTTCCAGTGTCCCTAAACCTCAGCCGGCAGGATGGGCTACCACCAAGCCGACGACCGCAGCGGCACCCACCGCAAAGTCGAGCTCAGCCTCTCAACCACCAGCGGCCTCAGACTCGACCTCCGCCGCTGTTACCACCTCGGATGCAACACCTGCCATCGCCGCCCCTGCCACCGATCCTCTTCCGGCGGAAGCATCAGCACCTTTGCCAAAAGCTGTTCAGAGTCCCAAGCCAGCCAATGCACCGGCATCACAGACCCTGAACGGATCTGCCAATGTCTCTGCTACTCTCGCTGCTCCTGCTGCAGCAGCTCCCTCGCCCCGACTCGTCAGCATGGGTAGAGAATCACCACGACCGGGCTCAGCCGGTCTCGAAAGTGGCCATGGCAGAGCCAGCCCAGGACTTCGCAACGCAGCGCTTGGCTCATCTTTGCGAGCTCCCAGTCCAGCCAACGTCAGTCGTGCGCCCTGGGCCGGCGTCAAGTCCAGCCTGTCCCCCAATCCTCCTTCGGGTCGAGGCAGCAAGCTTTCCGACTTCCCCACTGCCGCCGAAGCCGCGAAAGCAAAGCAGGAACAGGAAGAGAGGGCAGCTGCTGCCGCTGCACGAGAAGCTGCCAAGCAGCAAGCAGCTCTCCAGGCCCTCGATCGTTTCAGAGGCACATCCCTCGGTTCAGGGAAGCATTGGGACGAGATGGAGGACGAAGATGGCGGTTTCCTCGGTGAGGTCGTCGAGTTTGGCGACGGTTCACAGTACAAGATCCCCTCGTCCAACGATGGCTCACGAGGCGCTGGCGAAGAAGGGCCGCCCGTCTCCAAGGAGGATCGATTCAAAGATGTCAGTCACGACCGCAGTTGGCCTCAGCGCAACATGGCCCGACCCGTTGCCGTCAACCCTAACGACCGTGTCAGACCAGCTGCTGGCCAGCCAGCGACCTGGGGTCCTCTGAAGAATCGCGACATGGCCACATCGGCTTCCAACGAGACTACAGCCCCGACGACGCAGACTTCGACGAGACCGTCCCGCTCAGAGCAACGAGCCGAGAAGCTCATCATCCCCACCACTGGTGCTTCTATCTCGCTGCGATCCCCGACAGAGAGCAGGGAGCCGTCCGGATACTCTTACGGCCGTGAACGCCGCTCAGGACCTGGAGCAGGGCCATATGGTGGCCGACAGGATCAACCAGGCCCTCCGCCAGCTGCGCAAGCCGCCTCCACCCAGGCGGCAAGAGCTTGGGGACCTCTCGCCCAACGACAAGCCTCTCTCAACCCCGGATCTGCACCACCAGCAAGCGTTCCCACCAAATCACCCGTGCCTGCCGAAGCAAGACCAGCACCTGCGACTGCTGCCGCTCCATCAGCACCCGAGACAGTCAGGCCTTCCGCGTCTCTGCCTCCTGTACAGCAGCAACACCAGCAGCAGCAGCAACAGCAACAGCATACGCCAGCTCCGCAAGTTCAGCCTTCAGTCGCAAGTGCTCCCACCACCAACGGCCGCCCTCTACCTCCTCACCTTCTTGTTGCAGGCTCTGGAGAAGGTCGTCCGACTGCACAGACGAGTAGGCCACTGCCGCCTCACCTTGCGCAAAACTTGCGCCCTGCTGCCACTGCTCCGTCTGCTGAAACCGTTGGTCGCAAGACGTCTCATGCGTTTGACGAGGCACGACGACCGCAAGCTCCCACTGCACCTGCAGCGCAGATCTCGAACGTGTCCGTTCGAAGTCCTCCGACTGCCGACTCTACCGTTCCACAATCTCGTCCGACGCCGCAAACGCGCGAAGATGGATCCGCTCGAGCGCCATGGGGTCCCAAAGCGATGGCTCTCGCCAGAGAACAGCCCCCGGCGCCCGCAGCTCAGCAGCCTCCTGCTCTGTTGAAGCAAGCCTCCGCCGATGCGCCCGCTTCTGCTCCAGAGGAGGACGTGCACGCTTCTATCGAGCGCGCCCGAAAGCGACGAGAAGAGGAGGAACGAGCGAGACTGGCTGAGAGAGAACGAGCTCGACAAAAGGCACTCGCCATTGAGGAAAGGATCAGAGCTGCTGAGCAGCAGAAGGCAGCCGAAGCGCAGAGAGCAGCACAGAGGCGACTCGACGAGGCTGCCAACGCCGCCGCCGCCGTTGCTGCTGCCGCCGCCGCTGCGACAACTGCAACTTCGACTCCGACCGCACCGCTCAGAAAGCCAGGTCCGGCAGACAGCGCCGCATCATGGAGGACCGCGCGCCCAGAACGCCAGCAGCAGGTCCCTGCATTGCCTGCCGGTCGCATCAGCGCCGTGCCAACCGCAACTCATCCAGAACAGACTCGCAACGGCAGAGTTGCTTCGTCGCAGCGCGGACCACGAGGCGAGGACGACCGCATCGCATCTCCTCCCGAGCAGCGAGAGCCCAGGATCGCGCAACCCAAGGACGAGCACTGGCAGAGAGGCGCACCAGCACAGGACCAGACTCCTCGATTCAGTCCACCGCGTGTTGATGGCGAGACACGGCCAGCAGAAGTCGCCGCGAGGACACAAGTGGCCGATATGCCGAAGACCATCCTTTCGAGGCCCGTCAAGTCACCTGTAGCACCTCCTTCGGAACCTCGCGCACATCGCGAAGCACTCACCCAAAGTGCAGACTTCAGGGCGCAAAAGAACGACTCATTGGCTGCAGGGCGCCCTGGGACGAAACCTTCGACTGCTTCGAGACCACGAGAGACAGCGATCAAGGAAAAGTCGCCTCGCGGTCCGATTACGTCAGCGCCAAAGGCCGCAGTACCCATCTCTGCGCCGGCGCCGGTGCGAGTGTATCCTGTCGTGCCCAAAGAATCTGTAGAGACGCGACAGGAGGCTGGCCAGGACGCGCCTCCTGCCTGGAACCGCTATGTGGTTCACTTGAAAGGATCACGCACACGGCCCAAGCTCAACAAATTCCAGCAGAAGCAGCTGTTTGCCAGAATCGCGGCTATGAAAGCACCCGGACGAGCCGTCTATCCTCTCACTTGGGACCCGCCTCTGGCGCACCTCTCTTTCAAGACACTGTCACGCGACGATCAGCTCTTCCCCAAGCGCTACCATCGCGGAACTGTGATTGCGCCTGTCAAGCTTCCATCGAGAGTGCTGCCACGAGGTCTCCCCGCGAATATTCCATATGGCCTGTCGCAAACCACAAATGTCGGTTCGAGAAAGCAGGCCCGTTTCGATCTGACTCCGCAATGGTCAGACGGACAGAGAGTGCCCTCCGGCAATGGATTCGCGGCTGATGCACAGGCGTCGAGCGTGTCACCCGCAGGCCAAATCCAAGTGCGTCTTCCTGGACATCACGCTACCGTCATCCAGCCTCAGGCTTCTGGAGCCTTGTCGGATGGTATGCAGGCGGCTGCACCGGCAGTTGGACGACGGAACAATCAGATCGATGCGACCACCGACGCCATCATTGGAGAAGTGCTCTCGTCCGGAGCGTCTCAGTCTGTATTCGACGATCGCAGCAGGTCGGCTTTCCAGACACAAGCAGCAGCCCCTGGCTCTTTGGGTCCGCTCGACTATCCTCAGAACGGATACTCGGCAGAAGCATTTGGGACCCACAACCCAGCGGGTGGCTACCGAGCCAAAGGTCGTCGTGGCTCTAATCCCGCTGTGGCTTTCTACGACGATCGTCAGGTCAACACACCTTCTCCCGTTTCGTTCATGGTCAACAGCGAGATCAAAGCGGATGCAGGGGGAGCACGCGGCAGCCTTTCACCGTTCGGAATTACTGGTTCAACGCGAGCATCACAAGCGCAGACGCCTGCCAGCGGAGGCTCGATGCTGCCCTCCCCGAGCTTGTCGACGCAGGGAACGTGGGGCCAGAGCTCGCTCACTTTCCCCGTTCTCGAGACTCGCTCCTCGAACCTGGCAGACCGCGACCACATCAAGAGCGTTTGGTCGCTCGCAACCAACTCACACGCCGGCGAGATGCAGAACTCGCTCAAGGACATCGGAGACGACTTCTTGCCTTCCACTTTGCCCATGAGCGTGCACGACTTCCGTGCGGATGATGCACATGCGAGAGCCGCACACGAGGATGCCGACACGTGGGGGTCTTCCACTTTCAGTCGATTCCAGCAGTACGGCCGCGGTCAGCATGACATGGGCTCGAACTCGCGCGATCTTTCTCCTGTCGCAAACCGATCCAACGGATTCGACCCCACCTCGCGAAGCCCTGCCTTGGGCATGGATGCCTCTGCTGCAGCTGCACAGCGCGCTCGCGAGGCTGGCCAGCACTACCAGACGGCATCACAGCAGGCTTCCAATGCCTACTCGCCTCTGAATGGCGGTTCCTACGGCCACCACCAAGTGTCTTCATACTCGCCACAAGAGCGACAGCAAGACGGAGCCAGTGGATTGGGGCAGAGCGCCTTTGGAGCCTATGGTGGTTACAGCAGCGGCACGTCCAACAGCAAGAACCACGCCATGTCGAGTATGACGACCGACTCGTTGTACGGCACGTCCAACTACAACGGCGGATCCATGACGCCAAATCGCTCGACATATGGACAGTACGGCTCGCATGCTTCGACCGCTCGCTCTGCACCAGGGTCGCCTTACAGCGGCGTGAGTCGACACGGTGGCAACCTCACAAGCGGCTTGTCGGGCTACTCGCTCTTCCCTTCCAGCGGCAGCGGCAAGAGCTCGCAAGGCGGCAACGGACTCGACGCACTTGGCGTGCTGGACGACGCTGCGTTCAGCTCGGGTAGAAACCAGTTCTACGGCGCTCGAGGCTATCAACAGCCGCAGACACAGCAGTCGCAGCAGGCACAATCGCAGGCTCAGCAGACGTCTGCAGGCCTCTCAGGCAAGTGGCCAACCTCGGCAACTGGAACGGGATCCAACAGCAGCATCAATGTGGCAGGTAGCGTCTTGCGACCTGCAGCAAGCGTCTTCAATCCGTCCAAGTACAGTGCTGTGCAGCAACAGCGTAGCGCGCAATCGCAATCGCAAAGCCAACAAGCTCGACTTGGACAGCACCACTCGCCGCAGCACCATCAGCACCATCACCAGCAACAGCACCAGGCAGCGGACTACTCGCTCGACGCCACCTCGAGCAGCAACAGCGGTGGTCCGATTGATCAACGCGAAGCTGGTCAGTACAGTGGTGCTGGAGCATACGGTTCCGGGTATGGTGCATTTTCGTCTAGCTCTGGACTGTGGTAAGAGCAAAGCCAAATGGTGTAGACGTGGTGTGGAGAATCGTGTAGTGGTTGTAAGCTTGCCATCTTAGGAAAGGACATGTGAAAGTTTTCTGTTCAACTGGTCCATGATTGTGTGTGTGTGACTGTCTGAATGTTGTTGAGTGACGAGTGGCGACCATGAACGCCATTAGAGACGACGTGCGTGTGACTGGTTTGCAGATATGTTGGACATCTCTTTGTTTAAAAGGGACAGCCCGCCTGAGCAATAGGACAGCAACTTGTTGAGGTTACATCTGCTTTGCAGACGAAATGGTATCCACTGATCCACTGATCCACTGATGCGGGCTCATATTGGACGAATGCTACACTTCATTGGTCCACCCGGGTCAACAGCCAAGGTCACTGGTACCTCATTCGGCGAAAGGATGGCCGTGGAAGTCGAAGTACAAATACGCCGCAATACCGCTCTTGAGCGAGCTGTCCGTGTACATGTGTCGGCTACCTAGGTGAATGCTGAGAGCTAGCCCTACGTGGAGGGCGAGTGTATCGCCTTTGGATGATGGAACGGTGGTGGGCAGAAGGCTGGCAAATGGTGGAGGCATTGGACTTTGCGGGGTGGCTGGCGCATGACTGAGTTGAAAGGACCGTCAAAATGCTCCCATATTGTACGGTCTAGGCACAACATAGTCATCATTTCTGGTCCAACATCAGCAGATAGCAACTCTGACCTCTGGCACAGCCTTGTTGACAAGGATGTCTTTGCTGACAAGATCCAATAATTCCTTCATGAAGGCTGAGAGGTCAGGTGCCATGGGTCCGCGATCGGCGAGGTGAGTCTCAGCCTTCCTGATCGCCTCCCTTGTGATGGCTGCCAAAGAGGTACCGGCAGAAGCCTGCGTCCGTTTTTGATCCCTCTCTTTGTAGCAGATCAAGTCTGCCTTACGTTTCTCGTTTGCTGCAGCCTCTTGTACGCTCTTCAGCAATTCCCATCCGAGCTTGGCACTCTTGCGCTTCGACGGGTCCGTCAGCCTGTTGATGGCTTGGCCGACGGTCCTCTCGAACTTTGAACGGCTGGCTGGATGGTACGGGATTGCAATCCTAGGATCTTCTCGAGCGGCGCAGCACAAGCAAGGTCACTGGCACCTCAGCCTTTGGTCAATCACGGCGACACCCAGCATGCAGTGGAGATTGACAAGGTGACGGATTTAGGCTAGCCTCTTGCCGCTGCAATTGTGCTGCTTACAGTACGGCAGGCTTCCCTTCTTGTGTATTGTGCGCGGCATGATAATGACATCAGCAATCATAGCAAGGAATATTGTAGCTCGACAATGCAGCTCCTTGACGAGGTTCTTGTGAGTGGCGTGAATGCTGCGGAACAGCTTTTGCAGATGACGCCTCTCCTGCGCTAGTAGAGTGTGACGGCAAGTGTTGCGACGTTGTTGGGATATCTTCGGCGTTTGCAGGCTCGAGGAGAGTTTCCTTCCTTTTATCCAACAGAGAAGGCGCTGTCCCACTGCTGGGCCACCACCACCGTTTCCTGCTTCACAACATTCCCTCGACCATGGCAATTTGCCCACACCACCGTCATTGAGCGCGATCCGACAGCATATCCAACATGCCTTGGCTCGTTGGACATCGAGGATCTTTGCGAGGAGGTCTTCTCTCTATGGGAGGTACCACCACTGCTCCTGCCAACCTTCGACGTTGCATCACATCTCTGTTGGCTTCAGGTCCTGCCACTTTCATATCCAACTTCAACTCTGGTCTCGTACTTCCAGAGGAGTATCACTTGGTAGTAGCGTACTTGATGCGCAGCGCAGCGGATATGCGTCGATAGTGCTCCCTCGTTGCGAGCGTCAGGAGTCTCGCAAAATCGGTCAAGGAGCGAAGAGAATTGTCATTGCTCAAGTGATTGTTCGGCGAGTCAGCAGCATACAGCAGCGTGCGAGAGACAGTTGCTTGGACCGCAGTCGAAGGCGAAAAGGCGCGCCGATGGCAGATAACCTCGAGTGAGCTAGTACACTTGACTCCCTGGACGCCATGAAAAGTCCCGTGCCCGCTTTGTCCGCCATCGAGGTGGGCTGAAGTCGAGCAATCGGAACTATCATTGGCGGTGGCGCGCGGAGGACCAAACACAACGCTCGTGCCACCGATCATTGTCCTGTTTAGGCAAGACCATCGTCAGCCCACTCTCGCCTTATCGGGCACTTTGGACTCGACATGGAAGAACCTTTTTTTGCGCATGTTCCGCAACAACAGTCGATGCTATCATTGGTGCAAGAACAGACCGCGTGCTAAGAGAAGCTCACTTGACTTCTAAAGACGCGTTGGAAACGTGTGTTTCTTTCGGCAGCTTTTGACATTTTGATCGACAGGCTGCATGAAATCCCGCACTAAATCTAAGTTCCGCACTAAAGTTCCCGAAGTCAAAAATGGAAGCCCCTGATTCAGGCGGGAAGAACGATCCGCTTCGACTGTCGAGATTCGCGCAGGCGTTGTCCGTTGCCGGTGCATGGAGGTGTAGACCCTGTGTGCTGCTGTGAAACTCTCTCGAGCTGCTGCTCTCGGCAGCGCTGAGCCGACCAGATTGGGAAAGGCTCCATATGTTTGTTTCGAGGCTGTGAGCTGCAGTTGAGCAATTATGCTTGATGCTTGGAGCGTCTTGATCCTTAGCCCTTGTCCTGATATATACAGCTAGTTTCGAGCTTCCAATCCTTGCTCCCACCACTCTGAGACCATCTCACGAAGCGACTAGCGCTCAGCTCTCTACCACGCGCCTATCTTCGTACTCCCACCTCATTAAACAGCGATATCGACGACGACGAAAGAAGCAAGGGCAGTAGACGTAAACAGCAGCAGCCATGGGTCAGACAAATGACGCTCAAGGCTGCTTCGCCGGCCTGAAAGGGTAAGTAGCAGCTCACTACAGGACCGCCTACTATCACCGACGCTGACACCGAACACCAATCACTTCATCTCACCATCACCACAGAATCTTCTCCAAGAAGCACGGCATCCCACTCCCCGAAAACGACCCATTCTACTTTGAACGCAGCGACAACTTCTCAGCCCTTGCCAACGGTGCCATCCTCCGCTCACGTCAAATCGAAGTAGTCTACTTCCCCGGCTTTGACAATCCACCACTGCAAGCATGGCAGGTCGCCTACAAAACCAAGGCTCAAGATGGCATGACACCACAAGTCACCGTCGTGACCATCCTGAAACCCTCAACAGCGGCGCCGGATAGCGATGGGAAATATCGAATGTTGATCTACGGCGCCAAATGCGACTCTGCCGGAACCAACTTCCGCACGAGCTATGCACTGAGAGCCGGCAACGACTACACACTGGGAGCAGCAAGCGAGCAGATCTTCATTGCGCCGACACTCGACAGAGGATGGATCTGCGTGGTACCGGACTACGAGGGTGAGACGTGCGCTTTTGGTGCAGGCTACCAGTCTGGGTATGGGTTTTTGGACTCGATCAGGGCAGCGTTGAACTTTGAGCCGGTGGGTATCACTAAGGATGCGAGTGGGAGCTTCCAAGCGAAGATCGCAATGTGGGGCTACTCAGGTGGAGCGTTGGCGGTTGGGTGGGCGGCTCAACTGCAGCCTTCGTATGCGCCTGACCTATCCAAGTATCTCGTAGGTGCGAGCATGGGTGGGCTGCCAAACGATCTGAAAGCGATCGCGGAGTGGACGAACAAGGGCATCGCAGCAGGACTTATCGTTGGAGTCATGCGAGGGCTAGCCAACGCCTATTCCGATCTCCAAGAGTGGCTCGGCCAACACGCCAACAAGATTGGCAAAGCAGCACTGCAAATGGCCCTCACCAAGAGCTTTAAAGTCATCATGGCCGATACATTCGAAAAGGACGTCCTCGGAACCTACTTTGACACCCCGGACCTCCTCACAGCCACCCTCCCCGCGCAGATCCTCGCAGACAACAAGATGGGCTCCAACGAACTCACCCCCACCGTCCCCTGTCAGATCTACCAGTCGCTGCACGACGAAGTAGTACCGTACAAGACCACCGACGATCTCGTGGTCGCATGGAGCTCGCAAGGCGCCTGCATCGACTACATCCGCGATACGCTATCCGGCCATATCATCCTTTGCTTCACAGGCTGCCCAATGGCGATCAGATGGATGCAGGATCGATTCGATGGCAAACCCACACCGGGTCAACCGGGCAAACCGAGTGTAGAGACGGTGATGACCAGCTTGGACACGAGCGACGCTTCGTTGACGTTGGGCAAGCAGAGGCAGAGCGAAATGCAGAACTTGTTGGAGAACCAGTACAAGAGGCCAGGTCGGATTTGGTGGACGTAGACGGCTTTGCGGACAGCTACGCTTCTGCAAGATTGCCTCTATGGATTCGCTCGCCTCAGTCCAGTCATACTTAGTCTCTTTGTTCACTGTTTACTTTCAATGTCTTTTACGATAGTCTCTGTTACGATGTTAGGATTTAATGCCAGATCAGTACACAACTTTGAGCCTTGTTCGACTGGTAGTTTGAGATGAAGCTCGCACGACCTTGAGCTAGTGTGTGTGCCATGTCTAGCTCACCACAATAGCCTCCCAATGCCTGATCTTAACGAATCGAGATGGCGTCCAAACGGAACCCGATCCAGTCAAGCAAAGAGGCGTAACGGACGGCCATTTCCTACGCCGATGCGTGCTGTACCGCTCCAACAAGTTGCCGGTGTGCAAGATGTGCATCTATGAAACGCACGCTTCTGAAGGAGGAGGGTGAAGACAAGAAGCTTGGCGGATGCGCAATGACGTCGTGTTTTCCCAACGATGCGGCTTTTGATTTTTTG
This sequence comes from Sporisorium iseilematis-ciliati, assembly GCA_001748505.1. Classification (NCBI taxonomy): domain Eukaryota; kingdom Fungi; phylum Basidiomycota; class Ustilaginomycetes; order Ustilaginales; family Ustilaginaceae; genus Sporisorium; species Sporisorium iseilematis-ciliati. The sequence goes on along the minus strand of MJEU01000035.1, from coordinate 87,512 downwards.
ATTGGAAATTCGCCAATTGGCTGCGTCTGCGTTTGCGGCTAAATATTGAAGAAAGTGTCGGCATCGAACAAAGCTGAGTTTGGATTTAGAGAATGGTAGACGACACACATGTGAACGGAGACCCTTTTGTCTCATCGGCTGGATTAAGCGCTTGATACGAAGAACGAAGTGGTGCCTGTGTCGACGTTGTCTTTGAAACGGGGTCACGCGGCAGATACGGTAGAAGCATCCTTACGATCAACAGAAGCACAAAAGTCGCCGAAGAGGATTCGATTTTAGTCGCCGAAGTCTGGGGAGCTGCAGTTTTGCTTCTCGGCGGAAAGGAGGCTTAAAGGGGTGAGCTGCAGCGCGGGTCAACCGCGAGCATGAGTTCGGGCGAATCCGACGGAATAAAAAAGTGTTGATGCTGCACAGCATTGTTTTCGCGACCAGTAGGCGCGCAAAAGACACAAAAATGAGGGTGCTTTCGGCAACGACTCGGTTTGGAGGTTAAGCGAGCCCTGTGCCGCAGCCAGAGTGGTTCTGTCGAAACCCTTCAGGAACTTCGCTTCTTGCCATGCTCTCCTGTGTCAACGACATTCAAATGCAGGGATGGCAGCTTGGCAAATTGATTTGCCGCAGTCGAGCAAGCAAAGGTTGCTTTCGGAAACGCCGTCACTTTGATGAGGTCCCACCGAAGAAGGTTGATACGGCCAGGCGACCGCATCGGGGCGATAGCCGGTTGCGCCGCGAGCACTGCGATCAGGTTACAATCGCAGAAAAGCACGGCACAGCGTGGCATTAAGCGAGCTAGAGGCGAGTCAAAAGAGCGTGGGAAAGACATTCGATAGAAACAAAAGGGTTTTCCCTCTCGCGCGCGCGGCTTGGAAAAATTGCTGCTCCCCCGCTTTCCCCGCACTCGATCTGCAATCAGCTGGACGATTAGGCTGTGGCCATCTTGCCTAGCGTAACAACGAATCGGTCAAGTACTCTTGACCGAAAGTTAGGTCAGCTTACCCCTCGTAGCTTGCAAAGGATGAAGTGGCGATAAGCGACTCGCTTATGAAGCGTTCCTAGTCAAGGGTGCAACAGCTGAGGCTCTTTTTTTGCGGGGAACCGCGTTCCGCTCTTGACTCTACAACCAGGCAGCCCCGCCATGCCAGGTCGATCGACACACCGCAAGCAGCAGCCACACCGAAAAATTAGCCGGTGCTTCCCAAATCTTGGTCCTTCAAATCCGAAATTCTGAAAGGGAAAGGGTGGTGTGTGAAACCTGTGGGATGTAGGCTGACGATGCTGAGCAGGTTGCGGCATATGGAAAGAGAAGCGGTGGTCGGCGGAGTGTGATTTGTCAACGTCATTCCGCCGTCAAAGTCTCCGTTGAATTCAACTCCGACCAATGGAATTCTTTTCTTTGAAAAAAAAGGGGCGAGAGTGGAAATGTGCTCTTCAAATTTTTTGTTTGGCTCAGAGTGCCGAAACGCCGAGTCAAGGTTGAGAAAAGGGTTCGTTGCTCGCATGCCTGTTTTTTGGTTAGTGCTATCGGCTGGCGCCTTTCCATTCGCACGCGTGGAACGTCAGGAACTCGAGCTAGCAAAGCTAGTCGAGGCATGTGCCGACTGCCACCCGCGATGCAGCGACCATGCCCACGAAACAGGGAAAAGCTGGCAATCACTTCTGTAGCTCACCCGGGAAAAGGATAGAATGCTGTCAACGGGATGTGGCGCTCAAATGGAAAAAAGGCGGATTTGGTTCCAGTCGGGCGCCTGCGAGTTTGATCACCGGCATGTCGGTGAGAGCAGAAGCGGCTCAACCCCGCTTTGTGTGTGTGTGTGTGCCAGCACTTGAAGAGCAAAGGATTTCTTGCAAAGAAAAAAATTTCCGCACTTTTGCGCTCACTCCCACATGCACGCTGTCGCCCAGCTGCCTGTCCCCCCACTTTGAAAGAGGACCAACATCCCGTTTCCAGATCGACAGACAGCTGTGGTTTCTTTTCCATCTCCGCACAGGCGCTTATTTTGGAGATTCAAAGTCAGTCGAAGCGTGTGACGGTGTGTGATGCTATTCACTATCAACTCAGACCGGATTGACCGATGCTTCCTTGGCATGAAAGAAACGAGGGAATGCGGCAAGGTCAGAGAGCCAACGGAAAGGCCGGTCCTGCACACACACACACGCGCGCGCGACTCCGCATCCCATTGAGCGAAACGCACTGAGAGCTGACCGGCGTGTTTACTGTATGCACGCTATGCCTCTTTGTGCCTGCCTCTGCCTCTGTTTCCCCCCAATTCGGCTAAAGTTACCTTGCAGTTCAGGTGCAGCATCGTTTGACACTGACTCTGTTGAGCTCATCTCGTCGTTGTTTCGCCTGTCGACACCCCTGCACCTTCATTTGCGGAGGGCCCGTTGAAACGCTCAACCTCTCTCATTGTGCCTCTCTCTTCCCCGATCCCGTCCTAGCCGCCTCAGCTCACGCCTCGAGAGTCGGTACTCGCCTTTCGCCTTCATCATCCGCTGTGGCTTCAATTGACTCTGGCTCTTGCCCCACCGTTCTCTCGACAACCGCTCAACTCCTTATATAGACGTGCTGCATCGTTGCAACTCCTTGTTCACATCCCCCACCAACTTCCCACCCGTCATCGCGCGACCATTCTTCGTCAAGAGAAGATTTTTTCACCCTCACCGAAGTCCTCCTGACTGTCACCACTTCTTTCCCTACCACATCTCACCCCCTCTCTCCTTGTCCCTACTGTGTCTATCTCGCAATCATGGGTCTCATGGGTATGAAGGAGGGAAGGCCGGAGACCGACATGGTCCCTACCTTCCTCGGTCTTCGCGGCATCCAGCTCAACTGGGCCATCGGCTTTGCCGCCTCGGCCGGTTTCCTCCTCTTCGGTTACGACCAGGGTGTGTTGGGCTCGCTTTACACACTTCCTTCGTGGATCAAGCAATTTCCCCAAATTAACACCACCACCCAAGACGGTTCCAATGCTACTTCCAATGAAGCGATTCTCCAAGGTCTCGTTACCGGTGTCTACGAGCTCGGATGCTTTGTTGGTGCTATTTCTATGCTTTACTTTGGTAACTTGCTCGGTCGTCGCGCCAACATTTGGATTGGCTCCGTCATCATGGCCATCGGTGCCATTGGCTGCACTGCTTCTTACAGTCTCGCCCAGCTGTTCGTCTTCCGTGTCATCCTCGGTATCGGCAATGGTATGCACACGGCTACTATCCCCGTCTGGCAGAGTGAATGCTCGCCTCCCCATAAGCGAGGTATGTTGATTATGGTTGAAGGTGCTATGATTACTGGTGGTATCGCCATGGCCTACTGGATCGATTTTGGCTGCTTTTTCCTCGAGCCCAGCTCTGCATCGTGGCGCGTTCCTCTGGCTCTTCAGCTCGTCCTCATCCTTCCTACCTTTGTCACTGCCTTCCTCCCCGAGTCGCCCCGTTGGCTCATGCTCAAGGGTCGTGAAGAGGAGGCAAGATGCGTCGTTGCCGCCCTCGACAATGTCCCCATCGACGACCCTATCGTTGGCAAGAAGCTCCGCGAGATCGAGGCCTCCCTTGTGGCCGCCAAGACCACCCGCATTTCCGACATTTTCAAAAACGGCCCTGAGCGCAACTTCCACCGAACCGTTCTCGGTTTCATTTCGCAGATGTTCCAGCAGATCTCGGGTATCAACTTGATCACTTATTACATTGGCAAGACCCTTCAGGAGAATCTCGGTTTCTCCGACATCAAGTCGCGTATCCTCGCCGCAGCCAACGGTACCGAATACTTTATCGCCTCTTGGGCCGCCGTCTTCTTTATCGAGAAGATGGGTCGACGTCCTCTTATGCTTGGTGGTGCCGCCGGTCAGTGTATCTGCATGATCATCCTTGCCATCCTCGACGTCCCTAGGATCAAGAACTCGGGCAGCGGCCCCCCCATCGCCTCGGTCGTCTTTTACTTCCTCTTCAACACTTCCTTCGCATGGGGTTGGCTCGGCATGACCTGGCTCTACCCCGCCGAGATCACCCCCCTCGCCATTCGAGCTCAGGCCAACGGTATCTCCACTAGTGCCAACTGGCTGTTCAACTTCATGGTCGTAATGGTGACTCCGGTTTCTTTTCAATCCATAAAATATAATACTTATACGGTGTTCGCGGTTCTCAACTTCGTCATTCTCGTCACGACGTTCTTCATCTTCCCCGAGACGGCCGGACGATCGCTCGAGGAAATGTCGGCAATCTTCGCTCATTCGAGCAAAATCAACCCTTACGATGTGGTCCGTAGGGAAAAGGTCACTCCCCGACGATACGACAAACAAGGCCACCTCATCAACGACGACGTCGACATTGTTTCGGACGACGGCAACAACGACCTCGAAAAGGGCGCTGCCAAGCGTGGAGACCAGACCAACCTGGCTACCGAAGATGCAACCGCTACCCCCACTTCCGAGGGCAACAGCTCGTCCGAACATGCCCCTCGCTCTTGATCCTTCTGGATTGATTCGATAGATGCATTGACTTGTACTCTTGATACTTCGCCTTTTGCTCATGCTGCGAGAGTAGCGCTTGTCTTTCTCATCACGTTCTTTTGACGTTTACTTGACGACGTCCTATACCACCTTAATTTTCTTGTGAATCGAATGATTTTTGATTGATGAAATGTTGTCATTTTTAAAGTGGGTTTGTGTGTCGAGAGACGCCGTGCATTCAGTCGCCTTGTCTGACGCTGCGACCGTAGTCCTTTACGATCCTTGGACCAGCCTTGCTGCAGCCTCTTCAGCGCCGCCTGCGAGTCGCTGAAGATGTCAACCTGTTTCCAGTAAAGTGATTCACCTTGCACGCCAGGCAAACAAGACCGGAGCGCAAGCAAGATCGCCTGCATTTCAGCGTCCATGATGCCGTGCTCGCTGGAAAGCAGAGAGATTCCTTCCCAGGTCATTTCTGGCACGTCTGCATAGGCAATGAATGCGGCAGCAGTACCAGAGCGCTGCCGTGTTGTGCTAGTAGGCAAGTACGATCCATCACTGTATATTTGAACTGCATGTCGTTTCTTGGAATTGCGAATCCTCAGCTCGTCCTTCTTGGCATTCTCATGTTGAGTGCCACTCTTGCGGAGCCCGACGACAGCGTTTAGACCCGAGCATCCTTCGCAACGACGAGGGCCGGAGCGGATTTTCTGAAATTGTTACGCCGCCGCGCTTCAACAACAGTCCCGTTTTTCTTCATTCGTACGAAAACAATCTGTCCGATAAACGTGGAATCCGGACCGCTGATCCTCTCTCTGCAGGGTGATGTGATGGCCCATGCTCGAAACCAATCAACAAGCTTCGCAGATGTGCTGTGACGGCGCTTGCGTGCGAGCGTTGGATTTTTATCGATCGGCATTCTCACACCCACGTACTAGCCTAGCAGCGAGCGCATCTCGTTGATCTTCGCGGAACCCTGGCAACTCTCACCCTCCTCGCTTACCTCCATCACCACCTCCTTCTCACCACACACCATCAAACTTGTAAAAATGGCTTTCTACGTTGTTGGCGACGTTATCGAGTGTAAGTAACTCTTCTCGCGCGCGGGCGTAGTGATGCGTTCGCAATCGTGCTGACCACTCTTGTTGCTTGTTGTTGTTGCGGACATCTCACAGACCGACCTTTCGGCGGCGACGTCAAGTCGGGCAAGATCGAGAAGATCGACGTCAAGACTGGCGGTCACGTAAGTAACACTTCCTTAGCACACTGCTGTGCGGTGTACGTCCTGAGCGATGTCGCTGACAACTTTCATCTCGGACAATGTCGATTTGCAGGTTGACATCAAGTACCACGTCAACGGCGAGGAGATCATCTCCACCCAGATCATTGGCAAGAAGGCATAAGCTTCTGGCTTCATCCTGTATCTCACGATCCGCTCTAATACATTTGCTTTTCTAGCAAAACCGATTGCTTCCCACAAGTATGGCTTCCACACGACCTCGATGCTGAGGGATCCAGGCTCAGACATACATACACAGGCCAGATGACTGCGTGGTAGGAGGAAGGCTAGATTGATGACAACCGTACATGCAAGCGATACCGCTCCATCACGCAGAGCTCTCGATCGCCTTATCGCTCGCCAAATCAGCCAACCCCTCCTTGGACGACTTTGTGCGACCCGACATACGACCCTGGACATAGTCCTGCCCAACGATGCTGAGAGCGTTCGACAGGACGTCGACGAGCGACTCTTCGACCCACTGATTCTCCTCGAATGGTACCTCGACTGATACGAAAATTTGAGACGAGCAAAAGAGAGACAAGTCAGCGTTTGGATCACCTGCAAAAACACTGAGTGTGTGCTGTACTTACGCCAAGAAGTGGGAACAGCCTGAGAAACCGTCTTGTGGCTGAGCCCGTGCTGCGGATCCCGCAACAGCACCAAAAAGAACAACGACTTGTTGTTGGACTCTGTCGACTCGTCCGCCTCTCCAGGAAGGTCAGCTAGACACGCCTGGATGCGCACAAACACCGGGCAGGTCGTGATGGGCAGCCCCTGCTCCGCCGACTTGGCCGGAGGAGCTGCCACCTCGTGCTGCTTGATGCACTCGTCCAGGTTGACCTTGGCCAGGCGGAAGGCGGCCGGGAAACCTTCGACGGCGTTGAGATCGCGATCCTGTTCGCCGGCTTCGGATCCCGTCTTGGGTTTGGATGCGGGAGCCTCGATCTGCGCCTTGTTGACGATCAGCTGCTGTTCGGTGCCGGACGAGTCGACTTGCTCCATCACTTTGGCGAGCACCTGGTAGGTGACGTCCGAGATGCCGTCGTAGCCGATCATGTCGTGGCTGAGCGTGACTTGGATGATCTCGTGGGCGGCGATGGGTGGGGCGACGGCGTTGACGATGTCGGTCCATCCGCGCTTGCCTACCTTGGTGACCTCTTCGCCTGTTTCACGAGCAAAGTCATTGCGTTGAGGGAGTGAAGAGATGGAGTCAGTTTGATACCATTCATGCTTTTTGCGCTTGCAGACGATACTCACCCCACTTTTCGAGGTTCGCCTCCTTCACAAAGCCCCTAACACCTTTCGCCAGATCCCAACCTTTGGAACCAAGTTCACGAGCCTGCTCAGCCTGCGTCGGTGCGCGCTTCTCAAACTCTTGTCGCGCCTGATCCGCAAGTTTAGTCGCTTGCGAGAAGAGTGAGCTTCCCCATCCAGACCATCCGCCTCCTCCTGAGTTAGAAGCCGGCAAGGTCGTTTCTGCGGCTACTTTCTCCGCTGGTGCTGCAGTTGCGGGGACGAAGACAGTTTCGGGAGCTGCTGATGGCGTAGGCTCCGGCGCCAGTGCTGCGGGGGCCGCCGAGGCGGCTGGAGTGTCGTCCTTCTTACGCTGCGAGGCTCGACTGCTGGTGGAAGCTCTGCTCTGCACTAGGCTGTCCAAGTCATCCAGCAAGCTCTGTGCATCCTCCGGTGCCTTTTTCGATCCAGCGCCTGCAACGTCGCTCGAAGCGGCGGAAGAAGAGGTGCCCTTGTCGGCGGATTTGCGAGGAGGTTGGGAGGGCTGTTCGGCGCCGAGGTTGTCGAGGTCGGCGAGAAGGTCGTCGACGTCCTTTCGGTTGCGTCGGCTCATGGTGAATGCTGGGTGGGGATGTAAGCAGTATCAGTGGAAGGATGGAAGGTGAATCGAAGAAAGATAGATGGTCCGAACGCGGGAACAAATTTCAAGTGTGAGCGCCTTTCTCAACACGCGACCCAGCTCAAGCGTGAGTCCTGCGAGGACCCTGAATCGGCGGCCTTCTCCACACTCAGCTTGCATGAGGGCAACGACGATCTTGATCTTCCTCAACACATTCATCGACGGGTCAAGTTATACAACGGCCAAGGCTTCAACTCGCTCACCTTTGCGAAGTTCAAGGTCTCTGCCTGGCCATAGACTACAGCCATCATGTCCCCGCCCACCTCATCCCCCACCGCAAGCCGGTCACCAACAAGCACCGCCACCGACACCAAACGCGCCGTCACCCCGCGCTTCCGCATCGTCCTCCTGTGGATCCTCCTCTCCGCCACCAACTACGGCTACGGCATTTCGGAGCTCAACGCACTCCAGCCCATCCTCACCTGTCAAGCACGAGACCCATCCGTCAAGACGCTGCTCTCGCCGGCTACGACCGGCTGCATCCCGCTCACCGAGTCCCAGTTCGGCCTCGTCACATCGCTCTTCACCCTGGGCGGGTTGGTATCGTCCTTTCTCATCTCGCCCGTCTCCAAGTCGCTAGGGTGGGGGAGGAAGACGTGCATCACCGCGTCGGCTACGGCTGGAGTTGTGGGTAGTCTCGTGCTCGGCATCTCGTCTGATCTGTGGGGGTTGGGCGCGGGGCGGTTTATACAAGGCATCGGGTCGGGTATTGGCGTGGTTATCGTGCCGATTTTCATCAACGAGATCTCGCCGACAGCGTTGAAAGGTTCGAATGGGGTGCTGAACCAGTTTTCGATTGTGATGGGGATCTTTGTGGCTCAGGCGATCGGTGCGAGCTGGTTGGGTAGCGATGGATCGTATTGGCGAGCGGTGCCGTTTGTGTCCGGCTTAGTGTCGGCGCTGCAGCTCGTCGGGTCTAGGACGGTAGGGCTCGAGTCACCAGGGTGGCTAGAGGGCGAGGGAAAGACAGGATCGGCTGTAGCTGCGAGTGACGCGGCTGATGAAGTGAGAGCCTTGTTGTGGTCCCCGAAAGAGCTGCAGAGTTGGAAGGAGAGCAGAGGCTCGACCGGCGGACGCAGCAGCGGCGTCGAAAGATCAGATGAGGAGAGGCAGGGACTGCTTTCCGGCGAAGAAGACAACAACCAAACTTCCGGGGAGCGCAACCCGATCAGCCTACCCGAACTCTTCTCCGATCCAGAAGTACGACCAGGCACCATCCTCCTCATCCTCACGCAACTCGGGCAGCAGTTGAGCGGTATCAATGCCGTCCTCTACTACAGCGTCGGAATCCTCGGTTCTATTCTTCCATCACTCGCAGGATCTATCGGGATTCTCATCACCGTCATCAACATCGTCATGACTTTCCCACCCATCTACCTGATCGACGAGCATCGTGTAGGGCGTAAGAATCTGATGGTGGGATCGGCAGTGGTCATGACCGTTGCCTCGGCGCTTTTGGGAGCAGGCATCGTGTACGGGTACAAGATCCTCAGCGCGGTATGCATGATCCTGATGGTCGCCGGGTTTTCGTTCGGCCTCGGACCAATTCCGTTCGTCATCCTGCCGGAGTTGGTACCTTCTCGAGCGGTCTCAACAGCAACATCGTTAGGACTGACCCTCAACTGGACAGCAAACTTCACCGTCGGATCCGCCTTCTTACCCATCAAGAACTGGCTCGCTGGTTACGACGCCAACCACACTGGCGGAGCGGTCTTCTGGATCTTCTCCGTGTCCAACCTCATCACCGCCATCATTGTCGCCACCATGTATCGGTACAAGCCGGAATGATTGCCGCACACAATCACATCGAACAAATTCAGAGCCTGAACATACTGTCATTGCAACCTAAACAACATCGTCAACTCGACGATCAAGCAAAGTAATCCGACCTACCCAGCGTGAAGTCATTCACCTCCGCCAACAGATCGCCAAACTTGTGCTGATCCTCCGACCACGTATCCTGATGAGTCCGCTTAAAGTCGGCCGCACACTTGCGCACCGTCGTCGAAATCGGCACCGGATCATCCGTATGCTGAGCCACCGTCTCGACGATCAGACTCGGCATCCAGTCCGGCACCTCGTACGGGAAAGCCGCGAGCAGAGCCGAAGCACCAAGGATACCCGAATGAAGCTTGAGCAACTGCTGGTCGTATTCCGCCTCGCCGCGGCGGGGGACCTTCGTGGTGGTGACCGTCTTGGTGAATCGGTTCTTGAGCGTCTTGATCAATCGACGTTGCGAGCAGCGAACGATACCGGACAATGTAGTGGCAGCCATCTCGCGTACTTCGAGGTGTTTGTCGCTGAGCAGTTCGAGCAGCAACTCGACGATCGAGTTGACCAGCTTCTCGTCGAGGTAGAACAGATTTTGGAAGTACATCACCTGCAGCACGGGCAACGAGTCGAGTCGCGCACGCCATGAATCGGTCGAGGATCGAGTGACGTGCAGAAGCGTGTCGATCAACCTTCCCGCATAATCCGAGGTGAACGGATACGTCGAGATCTTGGTCAACACGGCTCGCGCGAGCACCGAAAGCTCTCTGTTATCGTGCAGCTCGAGCATCGCAAAGATATCGGGAATGTACTTGATCACCTCGCCTGCCAACGCGCTGTTTCGATGGTCGCCCATGGTAGTCGAGATCCACAGGAGAGCAGTCATCGCGGCTCGATCGTACTGTGAAGTACCTTCAGCAGTCGGCTTCCTCTCCTTTCGCCACTGCGTCAGCTGCTGAGAGAGCTGCTCCAAACGTCCGCTGTACAGCTCGGGTCGCGACAGCAGCGATCCGGAACCCGTACTGCAAGCATCCAGCATCAGCTCGACGCTGCCAAACGACGGGTTGACCTGCAGCAGCTCGAGATCGGCCAAGCTCTCGCTGATGACGCTGCGCACCTCTTGGAAGTGGTTGTCGAAGTTCTCCGAGTAGATGCGGATGAACTCGTCGGCTCCAAACGGCGCGAACTGCAGATTCATCGAGATCAGGGCGCCTCGCAGCAGATTCTGCGCTTTCGCTTGCTCCCATGGACTCGCCGTATTGTTGTCCTTGCCGATGTTGTCGCGGGCTGCTTGCACGATGTAGCGAACAAGCGGGAGCGCACGACGTGGATCGCGAGTCGCCAGCATGTATTCGATGCACGACTGCCAAGCTGGCTGGCTGTCCGGGGTACATCCATCGAAGATCTTGGGCAGCAGCGTCTCGAGCCACGACCACAGCGTAGCCTGGTCCTTCAGGTTCCAATGCTTGGAGCCACGGAAGACACCGCAGATGAGCTCCGACGCAGCTCGATGACGATGTCGGTCCTTCTCAGCGATGAACTGCTCCGTGGTCGATTGGATGAAGGGAAGCAGCTCGACGCCAAAGATCTGGAAGATGGATTTCAGCAGAACGACCGAGTCGTTGCCAGGATAGTCCCGGTCCTTCTCTTGAGAGAGATGACGGCAGAAAGACTGCCACCACGACTCTTGCGTGAGTCTGGCGCGTATGGCAGCGATGGCAGGCTGAGACTTGGCGTCCCAGTCGAACACAATTCCATCTGCGGGCGGAGGATCGTAAAAGTTCTCCTCTTCGCCCCACACCAACCAGCCCTGGGATGGCTTGTCTCGCAGCTTGCTCGACGGCGTCAGTGGCTCAGCAAAGGACGCAAGGTACTGCTGGGTCCACTCGCTCGAGACAGGTGTCGGAAGCTTCTCGGAATGCTTGAGCGGGTTCTTGCTTTGGCCGAGCAAAAGGTCTTCGTCCGTAGGTGCGAGCGTACGCAGCTTAATGTAGTAGAGGATCTTGGTGACCGCAGCCTGAGCACAATAGCGCATCTTTGGATTCTCCGAAATCATCTGCTCTGCCAGGTACGCGGCCGACTCCTCTCCCATGGGCCGGTCTTTGCGAATCAGTGCTCTGAGCAGACGAGCCGCAAAGATCGAGAACGCCCAATGGGTAGTCTCCTTCTGAGCGAAGTCGAGTGCTCTGACCGTGAGCTCCTTGTGCAACTGATCGACTCTTTCGAGACGATCAAGCCTCTTTGCGACAACGGCCTCGATGAGCTGTGCGTCTGGTTTCTGCAAATCAACAGGCAGTGCCCGTTCCAGAATGTCTGCGGCTTCGTTGAGCGCGGGCGAATCCACCTTGGATGTCAGCGTCGAAGGCTCGGCGAAACGGATGATGAAGTCGTTGATGATGCCACGAACCAGCTTTTGGATTGAAGGCTTGGAGTGATGCTGGGCATCGAGAAGACCCATGATGTACTCGGCGGTGAAGCGGGCGTTCTGGAGGGCGAGATTCGAGACGCCTTTGCTGCCCAACACGTACAAAGCACCTTTCATCCTATCGTCCGACACGCCAGGCTTGAGCGCCTCGATCAGCTTCGGCAAGCATAGACTCCTCGTGCCGTCGTACACATTTCCAATCGTGTCGAGCGTATTCTGAGCGGACTGTCGGATGCCGACGTAGTTTGACATACAGAATTCGAGCATCTGCAAGATCAGCTTGTCCGCCAATGGCGTTCGCTTGCGGTGGAAGCTGTTGATCCTGGCTCGGGTCGTGTTGTAGTAGGCAGCGCGACGAATGAAGAGGACGCGAGGGAAGGCCTTCTGCTTAGCATACAGCTTGGAGATGTTGCGGAAGAAGCTGAGCGAGCGCGAGTGTGCCTTGTAGTCATCCGTGTTGTAGCTGTAGCAGTACAGGTAAGTTCGGATGGACCGGATGAGCATCTTGACGCAGTCGATCTGGTCCTCTGCGCCCGAGTCCTGGGTGCTCTGAGCAGCAAGGTGCATAACCTCTCCGCATCGCAGCTTGAACGCGGCCACCTTTTTGTAGCGCGCATCCTGACGGTCCACCAAGCAGAAGTGCGAACGGATCCGCGGCGGGATCGCGAGGAACTCGGGCACCCCGTCGCCCATGTCCATCTCTGGCTGCCCGCCTCCTACTTCGTCCTCCTGGATCAAGCTGGGCATACCGATGAGACCCATCCTCACCACCATCAGGTAGCGACAGAAGTCGTTCGACCATGCCTTGTCCCTCGTGAGACCTTCTGTTTGGAGCGCTTCCACCTTGTCCAAAGCCGGGACCACAATGCGGTCGATCAGCTCGATGGCCATAGCGATCTCAGCGTCCGAGGGTACGTGCCAGTTGATCTTGACGTCCTTTTCTTCGTACATCTTGCCCCAGAACAAGTGGGAGCGCTTTGCGAACGCTTCGCTCTGCCAGGTCTCTTCGTTGACGAACCGCTGCTCTCTCGGATAGACGGAAGTCAAGGACGAGATAATCTTTTGTACCAGCTTGGCACCAAAAGAGTAACCTCTCTCACTCTTGCACTTGTCGGTGATGAGCTGGAGCACCGAGATCAAATCATCCTTGTAATCCAGCAAGTGCTCGCTTGGCCCGTTCAAAGCACCAGTGAGCACGCTGAGGTTCCAGTGCAGAGCGGCGTCGCTTGGCGCAGGCAGACTGGTGCTGGTGGTCCGAGTCGAGCTTGCTCCATTGGCGAGTTCCGTGCGGATGTTGGCGATGCACTGGGGCAGAAGCCTTTTGAGCACCATCTTGGTGTCGGCACGGGCAAAGCAGCCGACCAGTGAGCCGATGACGCGGACCGACGTGGCAGAGACGGTGGTGGCGCAGTAATCTGCGATCTTGTCAAACGACCTCTGCAGCAGATACGGGCTCATGGCTCGACAGACTCCGTCTGTGGCAGCTGTGACCATGTTGATGACTTGCTCCTCTGACTTGCCACCTGTTCGACCTCCCTTGCCCTCTTCCGGCAGCGTCTCGAACAGGGACAAGACTCTCTGGAAGAACGCCGACGCCCAAGCTTCGAAATCAGCGGTACTGATGCGTAGCTGATAGTCCTCTTGCTCGGGTGATACTGGCATGATGCCATCCTCCTCAGAAGGTGCTGAAGCTTCAGAGACGCCCGCTTTCAATGTTGGCTGATCAGGAATGGCCTCAAACGCCTCTTCGTCGTCAGCATAAGCCTCTGGCCGAGTGAGATCGTCGATGCGGATCGAGAGGGTGGACAAGAGAATGAACATGCAAGTGCTCATGGTCTTCATAGGGTCGTTGAGATCGATGCCTGGGATGCAGAGCTGCAAGAGCGGTACGAGATGCTTGCCACCAGCACGGTAGAGCTGACGAGAGGTGAAGACGGGTGAGAGCGTTGACAAAGCCGTGATGACGGCGTTGGTTCGATGCGTTGTCTCGAGCGCCTCGAGCGAATTGAAGGCTCGGTCCAGGACAGCTGGAAATACCATTTCGGGCGCCAGGATGGCCATGCGTTTGAGACCAGCTTGCGATGACGCAATGGTAAGCGGGTCCTTGGAGAACATGGACAGCAAACAGACGGTACGGAGGATCGAGACGATTTCGGTCTTCATCTCGCTTGTGAGGCGGTACTGCTGTGGAGTCTTGCACTGCGGACGTTCTTCCTCCTTGGCACGCTTGACGAATTCAAACATGATCAGCTGCACCAAGTTGGATAGTGACATTTGCCACATTCCCCAATTGGAGGGGTGGAAGTAGCTTTCGGTGGCTTGGATGAACTTGGCGAGGTGATCGAGCGCCTTGGATCCTGCAGGGTAGGTTGTGACTGGCTTGGCTGTGCCCTGTGGATTGGGAGAAGAAGCGCCTGTCGGAGTGGGAACGTACGAAGCTGACGTCGACTCGCCGGCACTCGGACCATCCTTTGCGATGGAATAGGCGATGATGACCGCAAAGGAACGGAGACGATCGGTGGGCTTCTTCATTTTGAGGGTGGAGCCGGACGCTGCAGCATCTGGACCGCTTCGTACGCTGGCAGATTGAGCCATGAGCGCGGCGTTGGCTGCCTTGGAGGAGCCGACGGGAAGGCCGGCCGACTTGAGACACTTGGTCATGATGAGCGAGTATTGCTGTTCGGTGAAGATACCGATGTCACTGAAGAGACCGAGCTTGCCCGAGGGGCTTGCAGTGCCTGAAGATGATGTCGAATCGCTGGCCTCTGCCTTGACTTGTTGCTCGCCATCCTGCATCGGTTCGTCGCCGTCCGCCTTCGCCGCCGCAGTGGTTCCGGGAGCCTGTGCCTCTGGTCGCAGCGTCGCCTCGGCGAGAGAGCCGGCCTTTCGAGCAGATGAAGCTGAGCTGATTGATGGATCTGTGACGTGCATTTCGGCCAGCCGAGCGAGCAAGTCCAGCATCTGGTCGTCGAAGAGGGACGAGTTGAAGCTCTCCCATAGGCGGAACATGGTCGGAAGCCATCTCTGTGGGTGACTGATGGGCAAAAAGTGGACGAGGAAAGCTTGGGTGGCGATGACCGAGTTGAGATTGGCGCCGTCCATCTTGGGTAGGAACGTACGAAGCATGTCGTCTGCCTCGCTGGCGGGGAAGAAGCGCTGTGCCGTCTCGGCAAGGTCGAGGAGAACATCTGCGACATTGGTGAGACCGGTTCTGCGATGCTTTGGGAAGAGTTCCTTTTCGAGAATGTTGTAGAGTGGCCTCCACGGTAAGACGAGGTCCTTGATGTCGCATTTCTTCTTGTTCTCGATGAGAGTCATGCACATGTTGGCAGCCAGCTCGATGCATCGAGTGCTAAGACCGGGAAGCACAGCGATCTCATAGTAGAGTCGAGCCAGTCTCGCTCTTGTCTTTCGCAGGATAGGGTACTTGAGCGCCAAGAGACATTGAAGCC
The DNA here is from genome assembly GCA_001748505.1 of Sporisorium iseilematis-ciliati. NCBI lineage: Eukaryota > Fungi > Basidiomycota > Ustilaginomycetes > Ustilaginales > Ustilaginaceae > Sporisorium > Sporisorium iseilematis-ciliati. The sequence continues at coordinate 72,232 of MJEU01000035.1, read as the reverse complement.
TGTGATCCCACTGGATGAAGCCGATGTCGTAGTCCTTGGCACGCACGCAGTCGATCAGACGACGGATGATGTGGTCGAGACGAGCATCGAACTCTTCGAGGGTCTCGCAGGTATATGGCAGGCTGTTTGGATACTCGAGCTGGAGGTGCCTGTTCTCGCCTTTTTGCTTCTTTGCTAGGGGTGTGCTGCGATCTGCGGGGCTTCCATCGAGGTTGAAGATGGGAATCTCCTCATCCTCATCTTCGTCGATGTCGACGGCGGGCTCCATGGGGCTATCTACCTCGAGCATATCATCGTCGTCCATATTGAATCTATTCTAGGACCGAAGAGTGCGGTCGGCCTCTGGAAGGGAGAGAGGTATCAATGATGCAGTGCAGAGGTGTTGGAAGTCGCCCGAATGCTGGGTGTGAGGAGAGGCTGATGAGCGGGGCACCTCACTAGATGCTTTTGTGTTTGCGTGGGAGTCCAAATGCAGGCTCTGATGTAATGGTTGCGGGAAGAGACGAGTGTCTACTGTAGCTGGAGGAAGCTGGCTGAGTCGGCCTCATATGCGGGATGAGAAGGATCTCGAGTTGGTTTCGAGGAGAAGAGTGAGTGTGAGTGTCACTTTCCTTTTTCTCAACGGTGACGCGGTCCTCCACACGTACTCTCAGCCGCGCAATCGACTTCGCTTTTTTTGGGCTTGCGCAGCCTGAGAATGGCTCAGTCGCGTGGCATGCGATCGCAAAGCTCATTCGTCAGGGTTTGATCTGATCAATCAGGGTTACCACACACGCACACGCACAAGGAAAGCTCGGGCTGAGACAAGACAAGGAGCAAGACGTTGCTTCGGATACCAGATAGTGTGAGACTGTACAAGATGGGAGGCCATAGCAGAGTGTAGGCTTTCGTGCGAAGCGAATGGTGGAGATATCGTGACAGGTCGGTGTTCTTCAGGATGGTGGATTGTAAGGCTGGGCTTAACAGCACCCGTTCTTCTTGGTCTGTCCGCCATCGTCGGCACTGGGCTGCACTGTGATTGTCTCTCCACCCGAAGGCTTGATGACGTCGTCCGACGACTGCAATGCCTTGTTGGATACGATGCGGTAGATTTCTGTTGCGAGTGAGAGGAAGAATTTTGCAGAGGAGTGGCGTAACAGAGATGTCAAACGGTAATGAGAGTCAGAATTAAGAGTATGACTGAGAGAAGAGAATCGAGCCTGGCCCACGGCGCGAGTGCCGCAAGCATGGGTTGCCGTGGTGTGCTTACCTGTGAGAATGTTCTGGAAAGCCTGCTCTACGTTGGAAGCATCGAGGGCCGAAGTCTCGATGAAGGAGAGGTTGTTCTCGGCTGTTGAGTTTTCGACGCAGAATAAGAGACGCAAAGTGAAAGAGTAACAAAGAGAAGATGTAGACGGTCAGCAACCTATCCGAACGAGGGGGAAATCGAGCTGACGCTTCAAAGCAACCACATCCGACAAGCGCTCGCTTGGAGCACAATAGTGCTGGTCCAAGCACGAAGCCCTATGATTGTTCGAATACGGCCGCTCTCGCTTTGACAGCGTCTTCCTCTATATATCAATCTGCGGTAATACTTACCAGCAAAGGCTTTCGCCTCGTCGGTGGGGACTGCGCGAAGGTGTCGCAAATCGCTCTTGTTTCCTACAAGCATGATGACAATGTTGCTGTCAGCGTGGTCGCGCAGCTCCTTGAGCCATCTCGAGACGTTGACGTATGTAGGGTGCTTGGCAATGTCGTATACGAGCAGAGCACCGACGGCACCTCGGTAGTATGCAGAAGTGATGGCGCGGTAACGTTCCTGTCCAGCAGTGTCCCAGATCTGAGCCTTGACGGTCTTTCCGTCGACGGAAATGCTTCGGGTCGCGAACTCGACACCGATGGTCGACTTGGACTCGAGGCTGAACTCGTTACGGGTGAATCGCGAGAGAAGGTTGGATTTACCGGTACCACTGTCACCGATCAGCACCACCTTGAAGAGGTAGTCGTAGTTGGATTCCGCAGCCATGATGTTGCAAAGTTATGAGGTATGAGAGCTCGAGACGAGGGGCTCGGATCGTGTGTAGAATTGCTCGATGAACGGAAAGTGCCTTGACAAGGGTGGCCTTTGCGTCAAGATCGGAGGATGATAGTTCCTGTCGGTGGTGCAGCACGAGACAGGGTTTGGTTGAGCGTAATGGACGGAGGATCGAGATGGAAAGCAGTTGGCCAGCTCCAGATTCGAAAGGTGTGGGTTGATAGGAAGTGGTGGAGGAAAGGACGATGGGCGATACGAGCAAGGAAAATGTGAATTGGTGATGAAAGGAAGGCGAATCGATGCGAAAGGGTGATGCGCTGCCCAGACTTTATTTTTGGTGTGATAAAGAGGCTGAGCGTGTGCAGTGTGTGTGTGTCTGACCGTCTGCAGAGGCAACCAACACAGAGAGATGCAGCCAAACCGCGCCCTGGCGGAAATTGCAGCCAGCCAGCCAGCGTGTGAGCCAGCGCGACTCACCGAGCGTTGGCCAAACCGCCGCTTCCATGTTCAGCCACTCCGTCACTCTCTGCCTGTCTTCCGCGCGTGAGGCAATTTTTCAGTTTCGAGAGGCGTGGCTGATTTGTACTCAACACAGACGCAGGCTCGCAACCTCGGATTCAAAAGTGCGAATCGCCAATCGGCCGATCCAACCGCCCGATATCACCAGCTTCTCATCATCGAAACTCAGCACATCTCAGGCACACACGAGTAGCAACACGGAAGTGCAAGACTGGAGATACTTTCAAGACATTGATATCATTGCATGCATTGGACAGAGACTAGAGAAATCGTTGAGCAACAGAAGAAATGCGGTCAAGGTCAGCGAACTGTACATCTTTGACACACAAAAATGTTGCGACGAAGTCAACGCAAACGACTTGCGAACGACGACAGCTCAGTGATGCATGTTTGGCTGTATGCGATAGTCACTCTTCAATAGAATTGCAGTCTGGGGCGACACTGGTTGCTCATCATCGCTGTCGTCGTTGCAAGAGTCGTGCGTTGTGTCGATCCGGGTAGAAGAAAACTTACCTTATGATGAAAAGCCAACCTCGCCGCTGGTGAGAGCAGCAAGGTGGCAGATGTGAAGCGACAGAGAGTAAAGTCTGCCTTGGTCGGGAGGCTGGAACGAGGAGAGACTTACCGGTGGTAGCAAGGATTGCATCCCTCGAAGGTGCTGCCCAAGCCAATGGAAAAAGCTTCGAGACAAGGAATATCGGTCGTGACCGCTGCCGACTTGCAAACGACCCGATCCACCTCCGCGACGACCTAGATCCTGGGACGATGTGCGCCGGGATTCTCACGAAGAGACTCACCAGCGCCATCCTCGGGTCTGCCACGTGGACATCAACGACGAGCGCGAATACGGTGGACCAGGCCTCGCCGGTATCAGCAGATGCAAACGACCCATCCCATCTGCCACGAGGAGCAGACAGAACGGAAGGGAAGGCTATCGATGAGCCAACTCCTTCTGTTAATCTTGAAGACGGGAACGCGAACTTGGCACGGAGAAAAGTCCAAGCTCGAACTTTTGTGTCTGTGGGCGGTACGATTCGAATATGAGGATGAGGATCAGTGTCTGTGCACAGTGCAACGTTGTGAAGAGTCGTGCAATGTCTGCTAGTCGTCGAGCAAAGGGGTACATACCTTCTTGGATTTTTGTTCGAAGAGAAGAAGGAAGAAGTTGCTTCCCTTTGACGAGCTTTTCTAGTCTTCGACTTTTTCGCAGAGCAGAAAACGAAGCACAGAAAAAAAGTTGGCCGCAGGCAGGGCAAGATCACGTGCCACTTGTAAGACTCTTCTCATTCTCACACAGTCCAAAAAATCGGCCTTCGTCGACGCGTGTGACGAGGCGTTGAGGATGTGATCTTCCAAAGTTGGACCCTGAAAAAGAGTGCAACGGATGCTCGCCCCCTCTGACATCACATTGCCACTCCCCTGGTGGGTCACGAGGCAGCATTGCACAGTCCTCCTTCCACATCGACGCCACGACGAGTAAGTGATCCTCCATTGAATCGTCGGCTGCTTCCAACGCCCACAGCCTCGTTGTAGCTGTACGAAATGTCGAGCTATCCAGCGTCGCCAGCACCCTCACCGGGATCGCCAGCCTACCGCAAAGGTGTCGCATTCGGTCAGCCGGGCTGGCGCGCCTCTCGTGCTTCTCGAGGTCGTACAAGTCTCCTCGTCGACTCTCCTTTGCAAAGAGGCGCCCCATACGAAGCTGCTCCATCGCCAGCACGAGGTGGGACGCCGTCGTCCCTTCCTGGCTCTCCACTGGTTCGCACCGCTCCTCGGCTGAGCAGCCAACTTCCATACGCAACTGGCTCTTCTAGCACACTGGATCCATCGGGTCAGGGTTCAAACTCAGGAACACCTGACTTGCAGACGCCAACTGACGAGCTTCCGACCACCCCCATACCTGGCACAAGAACACGGAAACGCTTCGTTCGCAGACGACCACTTCTCGAACGCATTCAGCAGTGGCCGGTCGATGCATACTACCGCCTCACATCCTCGGTGCTCGATATTGAGGAGCAGCTTTTTGCCGATCAAGCGGGCAACGTTCTGGGTGTCATCCTTCACTTGGCTTCTCTGCTCGCGCTCTTGCTCTCTCCTGAATCGAGCTTGGGGTCATGGTTCATGAACAAGCCCGCTTACCGACGAGCACAAAACCCGGCGATCGCCTACGAATACCTCGTCAGTCACACAGGTGATGAGTACGCCATGGCAGACGCGCTCAAACGTCATGCACGAAAGAGCGCAGTCTACCAAGCGTCCGACCGCTTCTTTCGATTCGCATCCACCGCCATCTTTGCCGTCGTTTTTGTCACGAGTTGTGCCAACGCGTACATCTTCTTCACCAAACGACGCACGTACAAGTTCTACTCCCAGCCAAAGCCACACGAGCCGGTCAGCTCTAGCGTCGAGACAAAGCACGGCATCCGCCAGCTCTCGATGTGGGATCCGAGCGCCTACACTGCCAATCTGTTTGCGACATTCTCACCGGCGCATGCGGTCATCTATCCTGCGGCTGCGCTGATCCACATGGGGGCTTTCTCGTGGTTCGTCTTCGCGTTTCTGCTCTTGGCAGTCTCGGCACCGGTTCATTTGATTTTGCATCAGTATCAGCAGCTCGTAAAGGACAAGGGTGTGGTACAGGCAGCGGTGCTTACCGAGTACAATGAGAAGTACGTCTATCCGCGTGCGACACCCGTGGTGCGCGATCAGACTACTCAGACGGATCTCTAGAGCGAGGGTCATCACGACAGACACCTTGATCGATGCAATCAACTTTTCATTTCTTCGATTCCCAGATCGAGCACGTTTGTCGCTGTGTACATGTACAGTTCTTGATAACGGGCATTCTTTGGGATGAGGCGGCTCGGCCGTCTTGTTCAAGCCGATTTGTCAAAATTGGGCACCAGACCGACCCTCTGCAGCAGCGAGCTGCGACGTGCACGGTCGGCGGAAGAGGCCTGCTCTTCTTCGAAGCCTTGGTCGTGACGGAAGCTGTCGTGCGCGATCCACGAAAGAGCATTAGCAGTGTCAGCAGACAGACTCGATGTTAGTTGGAACACCTGACGCGGACTTACCAGCATCGCTTAGCGTATTGACAGGATCCGTAACTGCAATGCAAGTCGACGTGTCAGCAGCGATCTCTAGGCGATGAAACAATCCAGCGATGAAAGAAGGAAGCAACTTACAGCTTGAACCTCTTGCAAGGCTTTGTCTTCCAGCGAGGATCGCGTTCGATCGGGCGCAGCTCGGCTGCTCCGTGTGCGAATTGACAGCGCCTGTCAAGGACAGTTTGCGGATTTGCGGGACGCCTCGGTTAGTTTGCTTGCTAAGACGGAAGAGGCTTGAGCAGTGCAAATTGGCGGGGGAGACTCACTCTCTGTAAAAGCAAAAGCCCTTTTCTTCCCAGTTACGGCACATTTCGGTCTTGTAGAGCCACGTCTTGCGGTTGAACGGAGAAGCTTCGATCGGTTCATCCTTTTTTCCGAAAGAGCTGCCAGGGGTCGTGTTCGTGGATTGAGCTCCGACGGGGTTGTTTTGGAAGATCGAAGAGCTTGGCTGGTCATCGTTTTCGAACTGCGATTCCCACTGGGTTGGCAGGGCTTGCATGAAGCCGAATCGGTCAGAGACACCGGGTCGAATGCTGGGTTGAGTCTTGATAGGAATGGCATTGGATGGGATTCCAGTTCCGATTGGAGCCGGGGTGGTGACGGGCTTTGCTACGGTGGTGGCCGGCTTTGCTACGGTGAATGGATCCAGTCCGGTGCGCAGGTCAAGGCCGAAGCCGAAGCCGTTGCTTCGCGAAATTGAGATCGAAGGACTCGGGGAGAGGAGCTTTGGTTCGTACTGCGGCTTGGGAAGATCGTGGTAGGCATGGTGTAGGTTCTTGCTAAGGCTGGACTGCAAGACCGAAGACGAGTCAATGGGCGAGCCGTACAAGCTGGCCGGCGAGAATTTGTCGCGAGCAGCGCTGAATTGCTGGGGCTGGTCGAAGCGCTGAGGCTGACCAACCTGCTGAGGTTGATGATCAGCGGCATGGAAGGCTTTGGCCATGGTGTTCATATCCCAGCTGGGGAAGGACGGCCAATCCTGCGGTCCAGCTGAGTGCGAACCGGCGCTGAAGACAGTATCGGGAGTCAGCGATGCTCGAGGCGCGCTACCCCAACTGGCCTCAGACTCGGGCGAGGAAGAGAGGTAGTTGGTATCATCGAGCCATGCCCGGCTTTTGTTGCCGCCCAGACTCGATCCGGGCAAAGACTGCGAGAAAGGAGGCTGGGACTGAAGAAGTGGTGCAGTGTCGTTCAGGTTGAGCTGATTGAACATCTGCAGCTCGTCATCAAGACGTCGGGGACCGTGACGTACATCTTCCCTCCAGATATCGGTGAGGTCCGAGATGTGCAAAGCCGAGTTAGCAGGGGTGCTGCTATGTCGGTTCTGCTGAGGCTGGAACAGATGAGGCCTGGGAAGAGGCAGAGCAAAAGTTTTGGGGTCTTTGTCGAGGGCCTGGAAGTTGCTCGAATTAGGATTCATCGCAACGCTGAGAAGGTTTCAGTGGAGTAACGAAGAGGAGCGGACAATGTTACAATAGTACAGTGTCCGGTGGTATACCTGTTGAGGAATCGGACGAGAGGCTAAGAGTCGGGAAAGAGAGGTGAGAATATACAGCTATCAGCTTTCCGCTCAAAGGTTTTTGGCTCTTGTGCGGGATCGACTCACAAGAACGGAGCGGGGACGATAAGGATAAGGACAAGATCCGAACAAAGCTTGCGGGAGGGGCTTTCACACTAGGAGCTGCGACATCGGATCGAGAGGTGTGTCGAGCGAGATTTGGCACGACAAAGAGGGAGGAGGATGAAAGGGAGCCATTTCGAACGACGTGTTTTATATACCGACGGAAGGGTCGATTCAGATTGTGGGGGTTTGTGACGACGAAAACAGTTGCTTAGCAGATGCTCCACTATTCACTGATAAGCTTTTCGTCTTCCTTTGACAGTCTGCCTTGATTGACATGGCCAGTGCAAGACAAAGAAAGCAGCTGCGCACTGCGGATGTGCCGAACTGTGGTGTGCATGCGGCAACTGTCAAGGTTTGTTGACCGCTCAGCCACATTCAAAGAGTATAGTGTGGGAACGTCAAAGGGGAGCCAAGACCAGTCGGACGCATCCGATCCAATACGGAAGCGCAGAGAGCTTGCGCAAGAGCTTAATTTAATCGTCGCTCTCTCGTGCTGTGCGGCAATGAACACGTTCGCTGGCGATGATCCATCACTTCACGTCGTCGTCAATTTCATCATTGGAGCACGTGTAATCGCGACTGATTGGGGTTTTGACAGGTTGAACCCCATTGTGACCGTCTCAGCGAGCACAATCGTGGATCAGCTCGTGTCTCCAACTCGCGAGCAGAATGCTGAGCAGCTACGTTTCATTTGCGGCTGCCGACGCCCTCCGCCCTCCGCACTTGCGTTCAAGCTCGAGCATGCATGTTTGCAGCAGAAAGAATTGGCCGGTTGCGCAGAATCGATGCAGGCAGCTCCAGATTCCCGGGCTAGCTTACTCAAGTAGAATGCGTTCGAACCAATATGCGCACATGTACAAACATCGCCACACAGACGTCGAAATGCCAATCTCCTCGTCATCCGACAGTCGATACTGCGAGACTTGCAGAAGGACGGTTAAACCATTCGCCACCAAAGACAGCCTTTTGGCAGCACCACGAAGGTGTCTCGAGCAATCTGGGCCCTGCAATCGCGCTCGAGCCCGCAGAAAGGGTCACTTTGACGCAGTCTCTGGCTCTCTGGCTTTGAGTATGCATCTCATAAACGTTGCGCTTCATCGCAAGCCGCGGAAAAGATGAAGACCGTCTCGCAAGGGATGCACCACGACAACGCACGGCGATGGTGGGCCAACGTGATTTGCTGAGGTGGGAGGCACTTGAGCAGTGTCCCTTCGGATTTATTTTTGGTTTTTTTTTTTTCTTGTTTTAGTGCTGCCTTAGCTTTTTGTTTTTTATTTTATTTTATTTTTGATTCTCTTGTTCTGCAACCACTCAGCGAGCGGTGTCAGTCAGCTTGCTCCGCGTGCCGGCGTTTTCGAATGAAAGCAGAGCCTGATCCGCACTTTGAGTGTTTCGTCTCCTCCTCACCTTCGTTCTTATCCTCATCATCTCATCCCGTCCAGTTCATCCTCTCCCCTCGCGCTCGCCGGTTCTTCTCTGCTTCAGAGGTCCGAGTGACTTCCGCTTCCGCTGCAGTGAAGCTTGACTCCCTACCGAATTTCCTTCCGCGTCTTCCAACACCCTCATTTACGCATACGCGCTCCACTTTGGGCGCGTCGATTCCACGATTCTTCTCGTCCATCTCGAGCTCGAGCGTATCATTTTCCAAACGTTGCATCTCGTTCCGCTCGCAATTTGCAGAATAGCGGAGCTCTCGCTCCTCAACCACTCGCACACCATCGCCGCTTCTGCTTAGCCTTCACGGTCCGACACGCAGGCGGAGCACACCCTGCCATCTACTCGCCAGTGATCACGAAGCATCGACATCTTCGTCAAAATGGCCTCGCCTCTTCGCAGATCGTCGCGCAGAAATGCTGACCCCTCAGCTACGACACCAGAGCCAGCCGCCTTCTCGCCATCCAACTCGCCTACCAAAGTAGATCGCAAGCGAAAGCGCGCAGACGGTCCCGCCGAGTCCAGCAACAACCCCGAGGCTACTGACGAGAACATGCCCGACGCTAGCGCAAAGCGAGTCCACAGAGGTGGTTCTGAAAGCTCCGCCAAAGCGAATGGTGACGCGGACGACACAACCTCGACGTCTCAAAAGTTGCAACTGCCAAAGAGCATCCAATCACTTCTCGGCCTGCCAAGTAGCTCCACCACATCCGCACGCGCATCACAAGCCGTCAACACTGACCTCGATTCAGCTGCCGACAAGGTACAAGAGCTGGTGCTCAGCAAGGAGGATGCTCAGAAGCTTGCAACCATCTTCAGCGCTTTGGACGGCGCCGACGACACTCTCACACCCAAAGCCTCGGCCAAAGGCAAGCTGCGTAGCGCCAACGGCTCTTCCGAACCCAAGCCGACTGTTCAAGAGTTGCTGCGTCCTGGAGCAAGTCTACGCGAGCTCAGCACACATCTCAAAGAGCTTCGCGCAACCGTCCTTGCCAAGTCCGACATCTCTCAACATTTGCGTGTCGGTCACACAACACCCTCATCTCCCGAGATCTCCAAGGATCTCGCTCGACTATCCAGCCTCACTCTCGTTCTCGGACTCGTCGATCAGCTCGCATCAAGGCTGCGTCAAGCAGACTCTAGCACCGATGCGCTCAAAGGACAAATACTAGCATCCATCGTTGAGCAAAGAGCAGACACGTTGGAAGCCAAGAACGCTCGCCAGAAGAGCAAGGCAGATGGCATTGCTCGTGACACCGATCACGCTCAGGTCCGGCCTGTCCACCCTGCCGATGTGGATCCCTCAGCGAACAGATATGCCCTGCACATGCGACTGCCCCGTGGCGACTACTTCACCAAAGCCATCGCCCTTGACCAAACCCAGCTCAAACAACTCGATCCCGCTCAAGCTGAGCTTGTACAGATCAGCGCGCAGAGCGAAGACCAGATGAGGGCACTCAAACGTCAAGGCCTTGTGCCCACCCCAACGCTTGGCCAGCGCCTCGGCAGAAGTGGAACTCGCCATCGCACCGACTCAAGACGAGCAGCATTGTTGCAGCATGGCAAGCTTCAGCCCGTCACGTTCCTCAACTACGGCAACTACTCCTCATTTGCACCCACCTATGACTCGTCCGCCTCTTCCATCAGCCATTCCACCACCAGCACTCTTTGGCGCAACTCCATCCGCAATCAGCATGCAGTCTCGCTGGCATGGGGCGACAAACCTTTTCTCTCGAATGACGAGGATGACTACGAAGAAGACGATCTCGATGCTGATGCTCCCGCAGAGCCTGCACCTTACTCGGACCTCGCAAAGCCCAACGGCAGCATCGACGCCGACGGCGACGTATCTATGGATGAATCTCCAAGTGACCAAGTGGCGAGTGCTTTGCAAAGCTTGATGGAGGGCATCAGCCCTGATCAAGTGAGCCAGAGTTTGTCCAAGCTCGACCAGGATGAGCTCGTCACTGCCCATCTCCGCTTCAACATGATGCTGCTTCATCGACTGCAAGAGTTTCAATGGGCGCGCTTGCGCAGATCCTATCGTCCATCTGCAAGCGGTCGCTCCGGCGCCTTCGAAGACGAAACGCCAAGCATCGAGGAAGAGGCCACGGCCGCCCTTCTGTTGGAATCGCTCAGCTCCCTCGTTGCGTTGCGGCCACAAGCCGCCGACCTTGCTTCTAATGCGGTCGAGAATGTCATTCCAGATCCGAACAAGTTGCGCGCTTTCTCCACCAGCAGCGGCGCCATCGATCCGGATCTCATTGGCGATGTGCGCGATGGCTTCTGGGGTGCGCTCGACGCCAACGTGGTCAAGGTGACCAAGACGGGCAGTGTCATCTCCGAGACGCCTCCTGTGTTGCGCGACGACGTCACCATCCGCTTGAACGACGGCAGCGGATCACGGGCCAAGAAGTCGGCACGCAGGACTGGCGGCGCCGCTGGTGCTGTCGAGGATCGTGGACGAGGTGCTCTTGAGCGATTTGCTGCCAGCCGCACATACGATCACAAGCAGGATCGTCACGATGTCGAGCCGGTCCGCATGGATGGCATGCCCGGTGCACCTGGCGACCCGCGCGACATGCGACCTGCAGCCATGTCGCCAAACGCTCACATGCGCACTGGATACGCACCAGGTGCTGGTCCAGCAATGACTCCGCAAGCGCAGCGGATCGTGCCAGGACCCAACGCCTCCTTTGCTTTCGCAAGCCCGGCTGGCGGTCTGAGCTATCAGGGACGTCCGATGCAGCCCAACCCACAAGCAGCGTTTGCGCACCCTGCACCGCGTTAAGGTGACAAGAAGACGCTGTCGAAGGGGGTTTCGGATCGCAAGTCATGTATGTCACTGGCGGTCTTGTATTATGTGGTCTAACCAAAGTGTCACCGTTTCACCATCTGTTTCGGGAGATGTCTGTGTGTGTTCTATTGAGGATCTTCGGCATGAGTTCCCTCGCAAGCCTGGCTGCAAGAGGTGGTTTCTAGGATCAGATCAGGGCTAGATCGGGAATTTTTGCGCTAAATTGTTAGGTTGAGAAATTTCGATGCGACGCACGTGACGCTCAAGTCGCGGTCAGGGTGTTGGTCTTTGGTGAGAGAGTGACGAACTGCCTCGACTCTGTTGTAGAAATTTGCTGGACCTGCAGCTTCAAGGGCTGCTGTGCCGTGCTCAAAGCTGTGAAAGAAGATCAATCCCTCATTCGTGGTATCACCATCATTCAATACTCTCGACATCGATATCGAATTATAGCAGTGCAAGAACTACTGCTTCCTCTCCCTACGGAACTTCGTTGGCCGTTACGACAGGTATCTACTCGATCAGCCCAGACATCACTGCTGGCTGCACACTGCGACTCGATCAGCACGTTGAAAAGTTGCGGTGGACCCAAAATCGTCCTGTACAACATCGACGAAGCCAACGAACATCATCATGGACTCACCGCTCAAAGATGTGTCGGCCAACTTTCGCGACATGAAGCTCGGGACCTCGCCCACCAAGGGCGGCGGTCTCAAAGCAAACTCGGCGCGGCTAGGTCTGTCGCGCAAGGACCGCCTCGACTCGGTGCCATCTGCTTCGGCTGATCTCAAAGTGGGCATCACAAGAGATTGGCAGGGTCCCGATAAAGCGCTGAAGCCCAAGGTAGCGGCGAGCATTTCTGTAAGTCTTGCAGCCACATGCAAACGATACAATGAATCCGGCTTGAAAAGCAGAACCCATACTGACACCCAGCTGTCTTGTCATCTTATTCTCTTGGCTGCTTTCGATCGCACAGCGTGGCGACCGATACATTCCCAACCGAGAGCTCAAACGATCAACGACACCACACAGCCACGCAGATGCCGACGGAGACACAATCCGCTCCCAAATGTCCGGCGATGCGACCGATCCCAACATCGCCGCCAACATCGCAGCAGCCAACGCGAATCCCACCGATCTCGACGGACACCCATCATTCGAAGACTCGGTATCCGCAGAGATGGGACAGAGGATCCTGTCCTTCTCTGCTGCTCCGCCAAGCTCGTTGGCGAACCCTGATGTCAGGAGTCGATACGCAATGACCAAGCCCAAGTCCACGCTGCCCAGCAGTCTGCAAAGTGCCGGACGTCGCAGGATCCCCACAACACCAGAGAGGACCTTGGATGCTCCCAGCATGGTCGGCGACTTCTACTACAACCTGCTCGACTGGTCGTCGACCAACATGGTCGCAGTGGCGCTGCAGACCGGGTTGTGGATCTGGAACGGCAACACGGGCGATGCGAGTGCGCTGCTCGACACGTCGACGCAGGCGGAGAAGGTGGGTGGTGGAGGCCTGATCACGGGTCTACGATGGGATGCGGATGGCAACATCCTTGCTGTGGGTCTCGAAGGTGGATTCGTGCAGATTTGGGATGTGGAGAGCAGCACGCGTATGCGAACGCTCAAGCCGAGCGGCGATGGTGGTGCAGATCACGCTTCGGTCAATGTAGCAGCGTGGGCGCCTGATGGCACCTTGAACGCAGGTTTCCAAAGCGGTATCATCCGAGAGTACGACGTTCGCGAGAGGGATGCGGTGACAAGGACGTTGGAAAAAGCGCACCACGGACCCGTCTGCGGTATGGAATGGAGATCCGACAGCGCCCTGATGGCTTCAGGAGGAAACGACAACGTCGTCAAGGTCTGGGACCGTCGAACCTCGGTCGCCAAGATGCGCAAGGAAAACCACCAAGCCGCCGTCAAAGCGCTCGCCTGGTGTCCTCACAACCTCAGCCTGCTCGGCACCGGCGGAGGAACGAGCGACCGAAACATCCACTTCTGGAACACCACGCAGAACTCACGCACCATGACCATCTCCACCGGTGCGCAGATCACCTCTCTGCACTGGGCGCCGCACTACCGCGAGATCGTGTCGACCCACGGTCTCGGCACGACAGAGTCGAGCAAGGGACTGCTGAACATCTGGTCGCATCCTTCCGGAACCAAAGTGGCCGAGATCGAGGCTCACGAGAAGCGTGTACTGCACTCGAGCCTCAGCCCCGACGGAGAAGTGCTGGCAACGGTGAGCGACGACGAAGAGTTGAAGCTCTGGCGGATCTTTGAGAAGCCGGCTGAATCGTCCAAGGGTGCCAAGGCGGCGGGTGGGTTCGGATCGCATAGCGCCGGTGGCGGTCTGAATGTTCGCACTCTGCGTTGAGAGCGCAGAGAGCGTTTACTGTCGAACGCATGTCTTTATCGTTATTCTTGTTCATCTTCTATACCACTTGCATCGTAATATCATGTTCAGTTTGTCCAGCATTATCGAGTGGCACACACGCATGCAAAGGTATGAAAAGGGTATAGTTCGATCAACTAAAGCGAGCCTGACGTCTCCTGCACGATGTTGTCGATAGGCTGCGTTGGTGTGATCACAAGAGGAGGGTCGATTGCTCCCAATGTCGGAAGAGTCTCTGGTACCAAACCTTCCTGGATAGCCTTCTGCAGATTGCTAGGCGACCGATTGCGCTCTGTGATTCGATGCTGATCGAGCTGCCTGGCGATGGCCTTTGGTGACGTCTTGTAAGCCTCTGCTCTTCGTTCGATTTCGTCCAAGATGATTTTGCGGCGGGAAAAGTGTTTCCGATCCTTATCGCTCGTCCATTTGACTGGCTTTTGCTCGTAGAACGACCTGACCGACGGTCGACCGTAGATGCCTACGTCCCACTCGTCCCAGAGCTGTTCAACGGTCTTGATACCACGGTCGAGCACGACGGATCCGGATGTGTTTGCGGAAGATGAAGGTGGAGTGGGCGGAGGCGAACATAGCGGTGATGTCGGCGATGTCGAGGGCCCGCCCATTCCATGTTCGTCAAATACAGCTCTAAGTTTGCCGCTTAATTCGCCGAAGGTAGTGCCGACGATCTCAACCAGCAACACCTTCTGAGCCCGTGCTGATTCGAGATCCATAGCAGGTTCGTACGCTACAGCTTGCATCTTCCTGACCATTTCGAAGAAGGCAGCCAACTGGGTCTCAGCCGCCTTCGTATGCATTGCCGAGGTGCGGTCAAGCATTGCCGAAAGGAGTCTTATCGTCTTGCGAATTTCATCCGTCGTCTTGCCAAGTTCATCGAATCTTGCACAAGTATGCGCTTCAATGTCCTGAAGCATCTCTTCAACCGCCTTGTTCACGATGGGCTGGTACTTCTTCACGAATTGAATTTCGAGGGGATGGACTTCCCCTGCAGCTGCGAGGCGCGACAGCTCCGCTTCAAAGGCGAGCTTGGCGCCTCAGAGGAAGTCGGATAGGAAGAGGGGCGTCCGGGTCCAGATTGTCTGCTTGGAGGCATGTTGTGTTAACCTTTATCAAGGGTATCGAGTTTGATGATGGTGGTGATCGTGTTGGTGTTGGTGTTGGAGGTGCCATTACTGCATTGTTAGGGCGCGTCAACTGTTGACGCGCGGCATCAGCACAGACGCGCGACTTTGGCTGCTTGGAACGTGTCGCGTAAAGTGCATTTTCCATTTACGCGTCGAGCAAGAAGCGCGTTCCAACAAAGGGTTGGAAATTTAGAGAGGCAGAAATTGGGCACTGCAGCTGTGTGGTTTCCTTCTCTTGGTCGCTTTGAAAAGGGCGAAAGAGCAGAGCAGAGCAGACTCGAAAGAAACGCTGCGCCAGACTCAGCTTGAACGCTGTGCGCGCGTGTGTGTGTGTTTGTCTTTGAAGTGTTGTGTCTTCTGTTTGGCGTTGTTCCCGCGCAAAGAGAGTCGATTTGCAAGTCGCATTGCCAAAGTCAAGCAAGAGCAACAGAAAAGAACTTGTCTCTACACCGTCACTTTCTTCGTATCGCTTCCACCGCATATCGCTCGTCCTCACAATCCTCACATCACAAGCACGTAGACTTGAATCAGGACTACCATCAAATCAGGGCAAGGCACCGACACAGCACAAACGATCCCACATCATCTCACAATGTCGACCCCCGGCGGCCCACCTAGCGATGCCGAGATGCGTGACGCTGAGCAGCGAACACCTCTCGCACCAGCATCCCTCTCCAATCGGAACCCAGCAGGCGCTTCGTCGCCACTTGCTTTCCCCTCTAGCAGTCCTCTCAAAAGCCAGGCATCAAGCGTCAGAGCACCGCAGAGCTCACTAGCAGGTAAGTCATCCTTGCGTCGATTCAACTTTGTCCATGCTTGCCGATGCTGACTCTCGAATGTCCATTGCTCTATTCGCCATTCTATTCTTGCTCTCCAGCCTCCTCGCCATTACACTTCCCCACTTCATCTCCATCGGCCAGAACTTCACGCGGTCAGAGAACACCGCTGGCTTCTGCAAGACGCGGTCAGAATGCAGAGAATCGCCTGCCTTCAAGCAGCAGCGGCATCAGCCGTCTCGACGAGCCCCTTTTCTTCCCCAGCTCCGGCGGTACAACGCCTCGCCACCAACGTCGTGGTGAGATCCACTCCTCTGTCGCCCTCTCCTCACCATCACTGAGGAGGAATCGTTTCGACAATGTTGCAGACAACGCCAATCAGGCGCAAGGTGGACCTGCTCGTGCTTCTTCCGTATTCGGTGGCAGCCAGCCCACCGCCGATGGCCACAGCGATGCTCTCAGCTTCTCTCAACATGGCGTTACCAGCGACGCCGCCGCTCCAGGACAGGACGGCGTTTCCAAAGTCATCTGGGGTACCAATGTTTCCATCGGCGAGACCATGGAGATGTTCCGATCCTTCCTTCGTGGCTTCCGTCTCAAGTACAGGTGGGCCCACGCCAAGAAGCTCGGAGAGCCCCTGCCACCTGCTGCCACTGGCAACCCTGCTGAGGGAGAACGCCTCGTCTACGAAGGCTACCTTCGTCGCATGAGGATCACCGACCAGACCAACCTCAACCTTCGCATCTCGGACCTCGAAGCCTACCCTCCCTCCAAGAGACTCAAAATGCAGCTCATCCGCTACCCACAGGAAATGGTCCCCATCATGGATCAAGTGCTCAAGGACGAGATGCTCGAGATGGCCTACGAGGACCAAAAGGAAGGTCGAGACGGCATGGGTGGCGACATTGGCGTCGCCGAAATCGAGCTCATGGAGACCAAGCTCTACAAGGTGCGCCCCTACGGTGCCGATGCCATCAACATGCGCAATCTCAACCCGTCCGACATCGACAAGCTCGTCACCGTGCGCGGCCTTGTCATTCGAGCCACCCCCATCATCCCCGAGATGAAGCAGGCCTTCTTCCGCTGCCTCGTCTGCAACCACACTGTGCCCGTCGAGATCGACCGAGGTCGCATCGCCGAACCTGACCGCTGTCCTCGACAGGTGTGCAACCTGCAAGGCTCCATGTCCTTGATCCACAACCGCTGCGAGTTTTCGGATCGCCAGGTTGTCCGCATCCAAGAGACGCCAGACGTTGTTCCCGATGGTCAGACTCCTCACACGGTCAGCATGTGTGCCTACGATGAGCTCGTGGACATTAGCAAGCCAGGTGACCGAGTTGAGATCACCGGTATCTTCCGCAGCACACCCGTCCGCGTCAACCCGCGTCAACGCAGCCTCAAGAGTCTCTACAAGACCTTCGTCGACATCTTGCACATCAAGCGCACCAACGGCAAGAGACTCGGCGTCGACCTCTCCACACGAGATGCTTCTGAGCAAGCTGCTGGTCCTGGCGCCCAGGCCGTCGGTGTCGGAGGCGAAGAGGATGACGAGGACGTCGAGGTGCAGAGCGGCTTCGGTGCGGACGCCGATGACGCAGACATGCCCCGCAGCCAGGACCTTGAAGACAAACTGCGCTCGATCGCTGAGCGTCCGGACGTCTACGACTTGCTTTCGCGCAGCTTGGCGCCAAGTATCTACGAGATGGACGACGTCAAGAAGGGCATCTTGCTGCAACTCTTCGGAGGTACCAACAAGACGATCAGCACGGGAGGCGGTGGTGGCGGACCTCGCTACCGTGGAGACATCAACGTGCTCATGGTCGGTGATCCCGGTATCGCCAAGAGTCAGATCCTTCAGTATGTGCACAAGATCGCGCCTCGAGGTGTCTACGCTTCGGGCAAGGGTTCTTCGGCCGTCGGTCTCACTGCGTACGTCACGCGCGATCCCGATACCAAGCAGCTCGTGCTCGAGTCTGGTGCACTTGTGCTTTCCGATGGTGGTGTCTGCTGTATCGACGAGTTCGACAAGATGTCCGAAGCTACGCGAAGTGTGTTGCACGAAGTCATGGAGCAGCAGACCTTGAGTATCGCCAAGGCTGGTATCATCACCACTCTCAATGCGCGTGCCTCGATCCTCGCAGCCGCCAACCCGACGGGCTCTCGTTACAACGTCAACCTGCCCATCACCAAGAACATCGATCTGCCTCCCACACTCATCAGTCGATTCGATTTGGTCTACCTCGTGCTCGACAAGATCGACGAGGCTAACGATCGTCGCCTCGCTCGCCACCTGGTCAGCTTGTACCTCGAGGACAAGCCAGACACGGGAGGCAAGGACGTGCTGCCCATCGAGACGCTCACAGCCTACATCTCTTACGCACGCAACCGCATCTCTCCCATCCTGACCAAGGAAGCGGGTGACGCGCTGGCGGCGCGCTACGTTGAACTGCGTAAAGTGGGCGAAGACCCACGCAACACCGAGCGCCGTATCACGGCGACGACCCGACAGCTCGAGTCGATGATCCGACTGTCCGAGGCGCACGCTCGCATGCGCTTTGCCGACGAGGTCATTGTCGACGACGTCGAAGAGGCAGCGCGTCTCATCCGCGAGGCGGCCAAGTCTTCCGCCACCGACCCGCGTACCGGCCTCATCGACTTGGACCTCATCAACACGGGTCGATCGCACCAGCAGCGCAAGGTCGCCGGTGATCTGCGACGCGAGTTCCTGCAGCTGCTCGACGAGATGGGCAGCACCTCTGGCAGGGCTACCTCTCCCTCGGGTCCTTCGTCCACGGCACCTACCAAGGCGGTGCGATACGTCGATCTGATCAAGGCGCTCGACGAGCAATCGTCGATGCCTGTGGATCGCAATGATCTGTCTGAGCTCCTCCGCACGCTGGAGAGGGAAGGTGTCGTCAAGACGGCAGGCGAGCGCGAGCGCAAGACTGTGCGTCGTATCAGCTCGTGATTGCTTTGCCTCCCGCTTCTTTGAACTCTTTCGAGGTTCCTTTGATACTGTTTCCTGCTTTGTGCTTTCGTTCTTTGTTACCCTGGCTTTTCAAATGTGACCTTGTATCTCTACCGCAATCGAAGTTTCGTGGATCAAACCTTTTATCGCCGGGACTTAGAGAGAGGGAGATGGCCATCTCGTACAAAGCTGAGAGTCCGCGGCAATCACAATTCTAGCTTTTCAGCTGCACGAGTTGAGCGACACTGCCATGCAGTGCCATTTTCGAGACGCGTGCGTGTGCACAGTCCAGCTGCAGCTGCAGGGTTTTGTTCTCACACACTTCAAATTCGGCAATCCATCTTTCCATCCGCACTCGCTCCCATTTGACAGCTCTCGAGACGTCATTCAACCTGCATCGCAGCAAAGCTCGTCAAGATGGACGAGCCACTCCCGAACCCACCTGCAGAGCTCAAGGCGGTGCTGCCATTCGTGCAGCGGGCAAACGAACTGCGAACCGCCGACAAGGTGATTGCCTACTGGTGCTGCTACTATGCAGCTCAGCTCGGTATCGCAGGCAATGCAAAGGAGAACGAGGCCAAGATGTATCTACTCACGCTGATGGATACGCTCGAAGATCTCAAGTCCAAATTGGCCGACAACGACGCTGTTACGAATGACGCTGCAAGCTCTGCGTATGTGGAAAACTTTGCACTCAAAGTGTTTGTCGGAGCGGACAATGAAGATCGTGCAGGGAAAGCAACGAGAGCGACGCCAAAGAAGTTCCTCGCAGCAAGCCAGTTCATGGAGCTGCTCAAGATCTTCGGTACGCTGGAGCCCGAGATGCAGGAGAAGATCAAGTATGCAAAGTGGAAGGCGGCCGACATTGCAAAGGCGTTCAAGGAAGGTAGGAAACCACAGGCGGGTCCGGCTGGTGGAGATCCAAAGCTGGAAGCTGCTCAGGTCGAAGCTGCAATGGCACCGTCTGCAGTCGACAGCAAGGAAGAGGAGGAGTATCTGGCTCGAGAGATGGCCAAGTTGACGACAGCAGCTCCAGACGAGCCTGCTACCCATGCAAGCGGACCTGAAATCTCTCGCACCAGCAGCTCGACCAGCAACAAAGCTTTGCAAGCACCATCTAGCATCGCACCAGACACCAATCCGCTCACAAGCGCTTCACCCGATGCAGAAGAGATGTGGAAAAGCACCAGCAAGCCAACCGCCGAGACCCTATCGCGCAGCTCCTCTGCGCAACGACGAGACAGCCTTGATCGACCGCAGATTCAACCGTCGAGCAGCTACACTTCCGTGCTTGGATCGAGTCCTGGATCGCGACCTCTTCCAACTCCGCCGCAACGGGACGGTTTACCCATTCCACCGATCAGCGCGCATCAGCAGATGTTGGGATCCAGTCCAGGTAGCATCGACCAGGCAAGTGCTGGCGCAGGACCTGGCGCAGCGCCTGCTTCGTTTTGGGGAGCTTCAGCTCCGACGTTCGACCAAGGCGATGCTGCACCCAGTTCGTCTGTTCTGCCATCGGTTCCATCGGATCACTTGCCAACGCTTGGGTCGAGTGGAGTGGACACTAGCGGCCACCCGGCCATCGAGAGGATCGATCCGCCGCGCTCGCCTGGCGCACCACCGAGCCTGCCAGCTACGCCCGGTCATTTCCCAGGAACTCCAGGTGCGCACGCGAGCCCTTTCATCCCACCTGGAACGCCCACGGCACCTTCTGGAACCCCTGCGCACGCGGCCGACTCGTTGGCCCCGCGACCAACTGCTCCCCCGGCCTCCGCGCCACGCTCTGTCCTGCCGTCGGTCGCGGCGCACACTCCGACGCTACCCTCTGCGCCGTCTGCATTGTCCGCGACGTCCGCGCCTCCCACGGTGTTTCCCGAGAATCTGGATCCCAAGCTCTCCACACGCGTGCAGAAGCTCGCTAAAGGCGCTGCGAGCGCTGTTGACTTTGAAGATCTCGAAACGGCTCGTATTCAGTTGCGCCAGGCACTCGATATTCTGGAAGGCAGGACCACGTTGTAGCTAGCCGATTCGGGCTGATTCTTCTTAGGCACTGTTCGATCCTCTCTTTGCTCACTTTGTATGGTGTAAGGAGCTCTTTTGAATCGATGTGACGAAAGACGACGAGCTGTTGCTATCTCGCAGTCTGTGTGTGCACTCTGTGATGTGAATGAAGGATTAACAATTTAAAGCAGAATGAGTGTGATCGTTGGTCGGTGCTGGTGGCCGAGTGCTGCAGCTCTGTGCTGGTGGCTTCGTGCGAGCTCTGTGCTCGTGGCCTCGTGCTGGTGGCTTCGTGCTGGTGGCTCAGCTCGTGGCTTCGTTCGCGCTGTGCTGGTGGCTTCGTGCGAACTCTGTGCCCGTGGCTTCGTGCGAGCTCTGTGCTCGTGGCCTCGCACCGGTGGCTCAGCTTGTGGCATCGTTTGCTCTGTGCTCGTGGCCCCTCTCGCTCTGTGCTGGTGGCGCAAAAGTCGTACGATTTCGAGTCCCGACGGAACACCCTCAAAGTCGCAACTATGAGGTCACTTTGGGCGCAATGCTCTTCATGTGACTGGACAAAGTGCACAATGAGCCGTACAAACTCTAACTGATCAAGCTGCAGAGTTTTTGTACACCGTCAAAATCGTTTTGCGGGAGTCGCACCTGCAAACTTGGACTCCGTCAAAATCGTTTTGCGGGAGACGCAACAAGCGGAGAAGAGATGATTTCTATTTGCACCAAAATGCATGCCATGCAGACAGACAGCGCCGATGAGCGGACATTGTTGTGTGACCATCTAGCAGGTGGCTTTTGTGAGACGCCATCGCGTCGTCAGCTGTCGCGTGGCAAGTGACGAGTGGCAAGTGTCGTCGTGACTTGATTAGGGTTTGTGTGACTTTGAAGAGGAAGCGGTTGGTCAAATGACCGGTCTGTCGCTTCCGTCGGGGCGAGGCGTTCAGAGTTCATCGGTAGCTTGCAGGCGTTGTCGGTAACCAGGAGAAAATGTCGGTAGCAAGTCAGCGTTGTCGCTCGACCAATCGCGAAAGCCCTTTGTCAAACGCACTGATGGCGCCGTTAATGCATTGTCTGTGCCGTCTCTTGTCAGTCAGCCACTTTTTTGAAGCTTCCGCCCACTCATGCGAGCTTCATCTCGCCTTTTTAACGGCTGCTGTAACGATTGCTGCGAAACAGCCCACTTGTGTCAGCTTTGCACTCTTCGAGATGCTTCGGAGATCTCTTGTTAAGATCTGGCGGGTACGGAGCTTAAGTCAAGCCCAAATCTTCGACCGAAATTCAACCTTGCTGTCGCTTTTTCGGTCTGTTCGCGCTTGTCCTACCATTGAGACCGCTTTTTCGGTTCCCACGGTCAACTTCATCAACTTTGTTTCATGCTGATGCCAGCCAGCCTCGCAAATTGACCAGCCTAGCGAACAAAATCTTCCACTTCACTCAAAACCACCGCTAGGCGTGTACAAATCCAATACGCGTGAAGCCTAAGCGTAACTTTCCTAACTTTCCCGAGAGCGGTCCAAGAATGCTCTGTCCGACCGCTTTCGATTGCTTTCGCTGCCAACTCGGACATCTGGACTCCGTCCCAACACGGAGAAGAGAGGTTAAGGTTAACCTTTGAAAGCTGAGAAACTCGGTTAGGGTTAAGGAGCACAGACCAGTCCAAGACACGACCGACTTTCTTCGCGTTCTTCGCGTCCCATGCCCAGTCAACACGATTCCACCGAAGGGAAGCTTGGCCTCACTAGGAGGCCCTTTCTTCTCACCGAAGTTCCGCCTTTTTGGGAGAGCTTTTGCCATGATCGAATGTCAACACCCGCTACCGGGTGTTGGGAACCCCCAATGAGGACGAGAGATGTTCCGGCAAGTCTTCGTTCGCAAGGGAGGGATTCCTGCATTCATTGGAAACGTCGCCACGCATAAAAGGGCTCGCTCCATCGACCCCAAGGACCGCAATTCAATGCTTTCCTCAAGTCTTCGCTCCTTTAGACGCACAACTCTCCTTACCTTCCGCTCTTCCCCTTTCATCCTCTCCCTTTCGCTGAAACTTCTTCAAGCTGTTGTGCTTTTCGGGTTATTCGGCAGTGGCACATGTCGATTGCCTTCGATCCATTCAGTTTGGATCTTAGCCATGCACAGCCCAGCCAGCCCATCGTCCCCACGCGGGATGCGGTTAAAGGAAGCGTGGTGACGAGAGCCCTCGATGTGCTGAATCGTCCGCCTTCGGCAGGCCGTCATCGTCCTCCCGAGCTGGCCACGCTCGATACGCCTCCCTCGTCATGCGAGCCACCGACCTTTCCCGAAGACGCTTCGCTCCTCAAGCCGCCTACGGTGCCGAGTCAGTCTGAAGATCGCTCACTCAGCCCGGCACCTGTGCCGCTTGGCGATGTTCAAGACCCTTTCTCGACCGGCAAGGAGAACATGCTGTGTTCGGTGAAGACGGAACAGTCTCCTGTCATGGACTTCAGCCTTCCTACCACGAGCACTCTTCCCGCCTTCGACCCAGCCGTTCATAGAAATCTCGAAGCTATGATGCTCGATACGGTCCATCTGCTTCAAAACGGTGCCTACCTTTCGAATCCTTCTCTCTTTCCGGATACTCAGTCTAGCTTCTCCTCGTCGGCAGGTCATCTCGCCGGTGGTCCGATCCTCGAGTCGCAACCTGATCCTGGCTACGAAGGCGACATGAGCGTCGGTGACGCGAGCTTCAGCGAGTTTTTGTGCAAGCTGGAGAGTCCCGAGTTCAAAAGCCCTGACGCTTCCTTCGCTTTCAATCCAGCACAGCCGAGCGAAGAGCCAGCACTGTTCACCGACAGCTCGGCTTCCGATTACAGTAGTGCGACCGACAGCGATTGGTACCGAATGTACGATCCTGTGCCTGGTGGTGACGATGCTCTGACGGCATCCAGCAGTGGTGACAGTGGTGAAAGCAGCATCTACGACCCTCTCACTTTCTCGCCACCCCCGCCATTCACCTCGCCCGTACTACCGCTTGTTCCGGAGTGCAGTCAAGCTCAAGACCTCGGCCAACTTGGTTCTGTACCCGCAGCTCTCGAAAGACCTGCTCCTGTCTCAACCGCGTTCATTGCCGACAGGGTTTCTTTGTATCACGCGCCACCACCGAGCACCACCCCTGCTGCAATCACCGTTCCGTCACAACGTGCTCTTGTTCCTTTCGCTCCTGCTCCTAGCCCGGCTCACAGCAGCATGCTCGCTACAGCTATACCTGCTGATCCTCCGCAGCAAGCTGCGCCTGTCAAGCCTGCTGCCCGTGGGCGCCCTCGCAAGGTGACGGTCGAGAAGGCTCCGACAAAGATTCGAATCTCTCAAAAGAAGCGAGCCCAGCATCCGGAGTACTCTGTGATTGTCACTGCTCCATCTCTGACGCCAAGAGCTGCATCTGCTGACAGCAGCGATTCGGACAGCACCGTTGTCCCCGGCTCTTCGCGCACTCATTCGAGCTCGGGTCACTGCTGCGACCAACACCAGCTGCCGACTCCGCCACTGCACCATCGTCAGCTTCATGATCAGCAGCAGCAGCAGCAGCAGCAGCCTGTCGTTCCTAGTCAGCCTTCGGGTTCTGCTGTTGGTGCTGCCTTGACTGTCAGAATCCCTCCAAAGCCAGTCCGCAAAGCCGCTGCCCGACGTGCGCCTCGCAAAACCACCGCCGCCAAGTCGGGCACTTCCAAACCCGCTCCCAAACGCAAACGCGCCTCACGCCCGCGCCCCAAGCCCGTCGGTCCCGCCATTCGTTATCCCTGCCGATTTCCCGGCTGCACCAAAACCTTCTCGAGCCCGCACAACCTCCAGGAGCATGGTCAGGTGCATGACCCGTCGCGGGAGAGAGAGTTCAAATGCCCAATGGAGAATTGCAGGTTGGAAAAGCGAGAGTACTTTTTCCGAAGGGATCAGAGGAGGCACAATCGAAAACAGCATTTGGATGTACCGGGCTTGGTCGATTGGTTGGAGGAGTGGGCGGATAGGGAGGCGGAGAAGAGGGCGGCGGAGAAGGAGAGAGTGAGGATGGAGAAGGAGGCGAAGAGGTTGGCCGAGATGAGTTTGGCTTGAAGTGGGGTCGTATCCGGCAGGGTGGTGTATGGTCAGGTATGCGGAGTGAATCTCGCTCTGAAAGCTCTTCATGACGGCGACGCTAGATGCGTGAGTCCACACGACGAGCTCTTGGAGCAGGGTTCAGTTCGCTTTTCCTTTCCGTCTCCATCCGACTTCGATCGACGCGGCTCACCATCCACGCTGCTCTCTACCTTCTCGACTCGCGTTCTCTCTCTTCCTCTCACCATTCCTCGTCGTGTCGCCTTCACTTTTCCTTTTCACCCATCTCAGTCGAACCTGCTACATGTATCTTTCAACCGCTGTCCCTCGCTCCTCACCATTCCGTTTCGAACAGTCTTACCACACGGCTACACCAAGTCTCGGGACTACACATCACATGACTCGGTGCATCGCTCTGCTCGTAACACTGGTCGATCTCTTCTCCTATCTTTGCTACATCTCCCGGTTTCTTCAAACGTTCGACCACTACTTCGTTCTCACTCGCTTATCCGGACTCGACCTTCTCTTTGTCATCGCCATGCGCTTCTCAGCAACATCACCCGAATCGGCCACATATCGACACTCGACCTTGACCATCTCTCAGGCCACACACACAGACCAACCACGAACAATTAGCTCATTCGGCTCAATCACAAGTCCACGTCCCATGCTCCACGCTCCAGGCTCCAGGCTCCATGCTTACATCCCAGACTTTCTGCGAGCAATCACTCACCCAACATATGCGCAGACGATGGCTTCTCACAATTCAGCTGTAAAAAGAACAATCACTTCCAACGCCGATCGTCTCAGCCACTTCCATGCAGTCCAACAAAGAACAATCACTTGTCACACCACCGCCCAATCCAAGACAGCGGTCCAAAGAACAATCTACTTGCCCCACACGCAATACGTCTCTTTTGTAAATGCTCAGATCATTGACCCCCTTCCTTTTTTTCCAAACCTTTTTCCGCTTGCGTTCCGTGGAACAGTGTGTCGACTTCTGAACATCTATGCGAGCACGAAGGCTCGCTTTGAGCGTTGATGTCTTTCGCTCGCCGTGTGCGCTATCTTTTCTCGCGCGCTTGCCAACCGCGCTTATCGCTGTTAGCAACGAGTTCGGGATCTTCCTTGTCGAAAAGCGGACGCTCTTTGGAGCGCTTTACACCGCTTCTGACTGCACCTTTGGAGCTGTGAACAGCGATGCAAGAGTCGGAACCCAGCCCGGTGCTCATTCCGTGCCGCACCACATCGTTGTCATCCGCACTGTCGGCTGTCCGTAGAGTTGCGGAATTGCGAACTCGTAGCTGCTGCACAATCTGCCGCTCTGAGCCGTTGCAACTTAAAAAAAGCGTGACCGCTATGCACCGGCTCAGGATCTGCGACATTCGCCGATGCTCAACGAGCTGCGATTCGCATTGTGGCTCTCCGCACGTTCGGTTGTCGCCAACGAAAGCAAGCTCGACGCTCGTCCTGTGCCGCTCTGACAGCGTTTCTAATCCGAGCCGCGCAGCTGTGAGCGACGACACGAGAGTCGGTCCCTCACATCGATGCTCATCTTGTGCCCCCTTGACACCGTATCCAACCGCCCTTCTGACCGCTCGCAAAGAGCAAGCCTAGCCGTCCGTCTGCCAACCGCACTCTCACACGCAGCACAACCCGCCAAGATAGGGTAACAAGAACATCATTCACCAGGGAGCGAGGCGAAAACAAAAGAGAGAAAAGCTGACAATGTAATCTGACATGTAAGAAATGGAGAACGGGGGCTAGAGCAAAGGGGTGCGGTGTGCGGGGTAGAGAGGTAGGGCTAGGGTTGGACGCAAGGTAGGGAGAGAGCAGGTTGGAACGAGCGTGACCGAGAATGGGCGGCGGGTGAGTGCACGAGATCGGTATGAAGGGTCGAGGGGCGAAATTGGAGGGCGGAGAATCCTTTGCTTTGCGATGCTGCAATGCTGCGATGCCGTTGAGTTGGGACACTTCGACGCTGCGGTGCTTAGCAGCGCGTCGGGAGTCGAGATAAGCCGAAACCGCGCTTGCCCGCAGCTGGCACCGTTTCAAGTGTGTGCTCGACATCGCCCACACTTCCATCGCAACCTTGTACCCTCCCATCCTCGCATCGGGCGACGGCACCCCTGCTGGCTCTTACGCCTTGTGCCTGTTCCCACCCTATTCCCTCCATCCCTCCTCCACCTCCACGAGAATCATACTGGTATCGTAAAATAAAAACGCCATCCAACGACCTCAAAGGATATTGCAACGCGACTTCTTCTTCTCCTTCTTCTGCGTCACGGTACCTTCGCGCTGCTCCCTGATCATACGAACAACGGTGTAGTAGGCGCGTTCGACATTGACGCACGTCTTGGCGCTCGACTCGATAAACTTGCAACCCAAACGATGCGCCAACGCTTGCCCCTCCTCTCTTGACACTTCACGTTCGTTGACCTTGTCGCACTTATTCCCGACGAGCATGATGGGCACCGTATGTGGTTCTTGATCCTTGACGCGTGAAATCTGACTGCGGAAACGCTCTACACGTTCAAACGTCGCCCTCGCTGAGATCGAGTAGACGAGGAGGAAACCTTCACCTTCGCGGATCCACTGATCCCTAAGCGCAGTGTACTCCTCTTGACCTGCGGTATCGAGCACTTCGAGCATGCATGGTTGGTCGTCAATGACGGTCTGTTTGCGATACGAGTCTTCGATGGTGGGGTCGTAGGTCTCGACGAAATGATTGAGACAGAGCTGGATGGTCAATGCTGTCTTGCCTACACCACCGTCACCTAGCACGACGAGCTTGTAAATCATCATTTTGCCACTCATGATGGGCAATGTATGAGCTTGATGCGCAGAAGCGAGCGGGTTTCGCTGACTGCACAAGGCCGAGACGAGAGAAGGGTCGAAAGGGGCTGGAAATCGAATGTCCAAAGGCTAGTCTACTGTGCTCGTCTGGAGACGGATGCTGCGACAGAGGGACTGCGAAGGCGGAGCGCGTGTACGTGAAGCTTGCGATTCGCGAGCGTACGGGTACGGGCGCAGATGCAGGTGCAGGTGCAGGTGCGAGAGCGCCAAAGACTCGGGTCGGCTTTAGAGACTGAAGGACAAGACTCAGCAAGGTGTGCGGGGACAACTATGCAGAGAACGAGCGAAGATGCAACGCTGCGCGGTGAGGGAGATGGGGTTCGAGAGTCGAAGGCGTCGCGAGGAATGTGCGGTCGCCTCGAAGCAGATGGTTGGTTGGTCTCGGTGGTGGATAGCTCGAAAGCGCGATGGACGTGCGCGGGCGGGATGTGTCGAGTCTGGGTGGCGCGTTTCAGAGACGAGTTACGCGGCTTGCTTCGAGTGTTGCCACTGTTGGTGCGGAGAGCAAAGATGCGAGGCTGTCGTGGATGATGGCGCGATGGCTTGCGATGACAGTCGAGCTGTGCTGAGATAGCCAATTCCGTGCCTTGTGCGACCGGGGAGGCTACGGGGTATAAGAGCCGGGTTGTCGGTGATGAGTGAGAGTGCCTGTGATTGTCGTCTGCTTGAGAGGATAGGACGAGTTGATGGGAAAGGAGAGGTGAACAAAAGGACGGTGGTGGTGGCGAAAGAGAGCTGAGCGCGAGGATAGACGTGTGTGAGTGTGTGAGAGAGAGAGTGTGTGTGTAGGAAAGAGAGGTCCAAGCGGGCTTGAGAGTCGATTTGGTTCGCGCACAGGCGGCATGCAAGACGCAAGCGGAATTCGCGACTCGACAGGCGCCCGAGCCTTTTCACCGCCGTCGACACAGCCAAGCTGTGAAGCAGTCAGCCAAAAGGAAAAAGCCCAACAGAACTTAAGAAGCGACCAGACTGCGCAGCGCTCAAATTGGCTTGATTCCAGGCACGCGCGGGCCTTCACCTCTTTACGAATTCGAATAAAAAATAATTATTTCTTTTGCTGTAGTTACGCTGCGCTGTGCTGTGCTGTTCTACAGCAACTCAGCTGGCTTCTGCGCTGCCTACGCCACTCAACCCAAAGAGGCTGCTGGTCACAACCGGTTTCAGCTTTCAAAGCTGCGTGTGCAACATGCCGACATGACAGCCAACATGTCATCGTCGTCCACTGTGGCGGATAGCTAGCTATCTGTCAGCATCGGGTGGAATTGTGATTGTGACTGCTGGCCACAACGCAACGCAACATGCCATTCTCCTTTTCTTTTGCTTCGTAGCGAGCCATCCAGCGAGTTCCCGATTTTCGACTTTTCTGCTGCTTGACTTGGATACCCGTGCCGCTGCTCTGTTGAACAAAGCGAGCGAGGTGTGCATTTATGCGATGCACGCTGTGCGCTTCAAAGCGCGAATGCATCCTCTATTTTCACCGTGGGAAGAAAACCTGCCAAAGACAAAGCGGATGTGAAGCAAGGATTTAGAGTGTGTCTCTCCTTGCCTCTCTCTCTCTCTCTCCTCTCTCTCTCTCTCTCTCACCCACGCCCGTGACGGTTTTATCCATATTTGAATTCCATCATTTTGCCTCTCCGACGTCTGTCAAGGCTGTTTCTATGCTCTTCAAAGGCGCGGAGTATGGATTGCGGTAGATGCAGGTCCGAGACCACCTCGTTTTGCTCGCTATCCCATTGCGGTCCCAGTAGACGGTGTCCGACCCGGTCCATGTTGCGACTGAGAAGATCTTGACGTGCGCTTCACATGTGCACGCTCCCTTTTGCCGCTGATGCCAGATGCCTCGGCAACTTTTATTCCTCTCTCTCTCTCCCTCTTTTCCTCGCTTACAAGCGAGCAACACGAAAATGAGATTCCGATCCCAACGCAGCGCAGCGCATCCGAGTCGGGAACCGTACACTTTTCTCTCGCACCGGCCAGGCTTCCCTCCAAAATTTTCAACGCCTTCGCTTAAAGGGCTCTTGTGCAGACAGCGTGGGAGCATGCAGAGCCTTTTGGGGGTCGACGCCGAAAAGCGGTCTGATGTGCCATCTGTCAAATCAAGACTTTTCATGCTGAGCTCTTATCCACGGCGCATAGTGGCACAAACACAAGACCGGAAGCGAAGCGCCTGCCGTTGGTAGTGTCTCACAGATCCCTGGCGCCTAGCTTCGATCTTGACAGCTGCTGTCAATGCATCTACTTGGCACCCCCTCTTACATGTGATCGGCTCGCAAATGCCGGCTTCATTCCAGCACGTACCCTCGCTCGGGGCTGTGGACTTGTACCAATCAAACCCACGCGAGAGCAGTGCGGCCTGGCAAACATCACTTGATATTAGCCGTCTCCTGAAGGCTGGTTTGTCATCAGAAGCTACCGTCGGACAAAGCTGTGGATAAGAATCCAAGGCGAAAGCAAACGGTCAGCTCAAGATCGTTATCGAGAGGCAAGGGCCGATCGGGCTCCACTTACAGTACTGATCGTGTTCGTCCGCATCCAACTCGTCGTCATCATAGTCGAAGTCGACCTCGTCAGCTTCAGGAAGCTCTTGCTCGGGATAATCGTTTCGATAGAAGCCTTCGTCGTTGCTATCCTCATCTTCGCCTTCATCAAAGCTTTCGAAGCCGTCCTCTTCCGGCTGTTCTAGCTCGTTGTCGCTGTCCTCGAAACCTTCAAGCGACGCGATGACTGCATTGGGCCCGGCGAAGTCCAGACCGGGAAACCAATTGGGTGTGAGAGCAGCAGCTTCCGGTGGCACTACCTCACCGCCCAGCACTCTGGGTAAAGCCATCGAGTCGGGAACAGCTGTGTATGCCGATGAAGCGCCTTTCTCTCGTCCGGCCACTTGCGCAGGTTGGAGTCCCGTCTCGGCCGAACCTGAAGGTCCCGCTTTGGTCGGGAGCATGTCTCGATAGTAGACGTCGTACACGTAGTCGTCGTCATCGTCGTCTTCTGCCTCGTCGATCTTATGCTCCTCCACGCCTGGCTTGAGCTCAGCCTCATCCTTCGCTCGGGCCTGTGATGCACCTCGACTGATGTCGTCCAGATCTTGAGATGGTTCGATGTTGTTGGATCGCAGATAGTCGCCGAGCATCTCTGCAAACTTAGCGTCCAGACCCGCCATCTCTGCATCCTGCTGCGCTGGTTTCGCTTGCTTTGCCACGGCGGGCCTTGTGTTGTCGGATTCGGTCTCGGCGTCGATGATGCGTCCAAAGATAGCCTCAGCTTCCTTCTCCTTCTTGGACCGAATCACGGGTGGACCTGCGGGTGTATGCCATGGACGACTCGGACCTGCGTCACTGCGCATCTTTCCAAGGCTTGCCGAGCTACCAGATCGTCGGAGACCTTTGCCAGCTGCAAGGTCTCTCGAGATGACCTTGAAGCGGATACCGACGGGGGTGCTGCTGCGTGATCGGCGGTCCTTGTCACGGTCGATCTGATCGGATGCTAGCGCCTTGAGCCTCGAAGCTGGTGTCGTCGTTGACGCTATCGCTTCAGTCGAGGTGTTGAGTGATGATACTGAGCTGCCTAGCGATCGATGGGCACGCGACGTTGATGGGACAGCATCCTGTTCAGTGGCCTTTGAAGATGATTCCGCGGCCGGCTGCTTGCCGAAAGCTGCCTGGCTGAGCGCGGGCGAAGAAACGCTTTGTGAGAGCTTGGAAGGTGTCAAAGGCTTGGTACTGGGTCCGGCGGTATTTGCTCGACTCAGCGCTGAGATACGCTGATGTAGCTTGCGTGCCGCGACAGGATCTGAGAACGATTGCAGCGATACCGTTTCGGCCAAACGAAAGACGCCTCTTTGCTGACCAGAAGCCTCTGCGCCATCACTGGCCGTCGCACCTTGTTCGGACGAGGAATTCTCATCAGCGCTCTGCCCAGGGAAGATCATGGACCTGCGTTTTGTTCTACGCTGATTCTGGGCGATGATGAGAGCGTCCACCGGATCCTGATTGCGTTTTCGCTTGATCCTGAGGATCGTCTGTAGCTCTTGCGCGTCGTTGTCGCTGTCATTTCCGTGCGATGCAAGCGGGCTTGATGAGCCTTGTCGTGATGCTGCTAGGGAGGTGGATGCGGGAGATGCTGTCGAATGCGCCGAGCCTGACGTAGATGGACGAACGGACGACATGTTGTAATCGTGAATATTCTTGTTGGCTTATCCGATCTTGATTGTCCAAATATAGCACGCCAACCAGGTTGGTGGGCAGATGAGATGGAGCGAAAGATCTTCGATCCTGTCGAGACGATGTCAGTAGGGATGAGAGCTTGGAAGCTGTTCGAGGATGATGTCCGTGCTTTCCTTCTCAACTTTTTTTTGAGTTGGACTCCACTTTTGGCCGCGTGACGAGCGCAACCACGAACACCTAAAAAAATCCTTAGTTGTGAGCCGTAGCGGGTTAACATTTTCAACTCAAAAAATCCCTCGGGAAGCGCATGCGAGCTGTCACATCTGACGGTTTGGCTTCGTTGAACCATGTTCGCGGTCACTTTCTAGCTCACCGAAATCGGCATTGTTCTTGATAGCATCTGCGTCATGACTGAGCAACTCACGTAGCCCTTAGACTCTACTTTGTGGTACGCATGAGAGAGAAGGATCGACCGCGTCGGGCTGAACAAAGTTGTCTTTTAGAGCGTTGAAAGCTGAAATTAGACTCAGGCGCTGTCACACTCACCTGCGGCTGCTGCTGCTTCTGCTGATGCATCGTGTGGGCTGTGCAGTCAGCCAGCGAAGAAAAAAGACGCCGTGCGCTGCCTGCAATTTTTTTTTGAGTTTGTGGAGCAGAGCAACACGCTGTCACTCTGAGACCAACACTTGTTGCATCCGCACTGTTCTTTGCCTTCCCTCTCTACTTGCTTCACTTCACACCATCACTCACTACCATCATTTGCAACTGTCCAAAATCCGAAAGTAACCCCGAACCTCCACGTATTAATCACCCACCATCGGGTCATCCGAGGCACCCCGAAAGAACATTGACTCAGCCACAACCGCGCAGTCTCTATCCTACTCAAACCTAGACCGCGCAGTCTCTCCCAATCATGAGTCGATACCACGGCGGCGACGCTGCACAGCACAGCTACCACAGCTCAGCATGGGATCCCTCTCCCTACGGCGTCACCGAATACGATCAAGTCCAAGAGGCCATCTCATCCCGAGGAGCGCAGCACACCTCGAACCGCAATTCAGCCGGCGTCGGGGCCAACTCGAACGCCTACCGTCTCGCCCCTCCCGCAACCCAGATCGGCGCCGACTCTCCCTCCATGTACACCGACCCTTATGAGGCCTTCAGCACCGCACCCCCACCGCCACCTCACCAAACCGCACCAACCGCCCAATCCCACTCTTACCTCCAACATGACCCTTACGCCTCCGACGATCGTCCCCTTGCCGGCCCCTCCTTCCTCGACAGAGCAGACACGCTAGCCCCCAACGACAGCATCAGCAGCTACAACCTCCGCATCGGCAAAAACACCGAGCCTGATCGCCCGCACAGCTACTCGGACACGCGTGCCGAAGACGCCTTGCGAGCACAACACATGCAGCAGCAGCAGCGCAACTCCGTAGCCTACCCGGAACATTACGAGGATCCAAGCGGCTACTACAACCAGCACCAGCTCGATTCCGATTACGGACACGCACGGTACGATACCAGCGGAACCGACTTGCCCCTCAAAACGCACGCCGGACCTATGGGCTATGCCGAGGACGAGTACGACGAAGCGAACCAGCTCAAGCGCGGCTCTGCAGCACTGTGGTCGAACCAGATGGACGGCGAACACCCGGCAGCGGTAGACGAAGAAGCCAAAAAAGGACTGCTCGGCAAACTCTCTCGATCGACCAGCCGCCGACTCGCAGGCGACGAAAAGCTCCGCGACCAGATCGAACGCCGTCGACAGGGAATCGGGCGACAGCGATGGCCGTACGTCTCCTACGTGGTAGCCGTCGCGCTCGTCGTCGTCTTTGTCATCGAGCTGATCAAAGCCAACGCCGAGACGGGCCAGGCGGTGCAGACGCGACCGAGTATCAACCCCATGCTTGGTCCGTCGGCCGAGTTTTTCATCTCCTTCGGTGCCCGTTTTGTACCCTGCATGCGCAAGGTGCCTGCTCTGCCGACGTCCGAACAGCTCCCGTGCTTGAAGGACTCCACATCGGCTTCGAACCTCTACACTGCCGACCAGTTGTGTCCGATCTCGCAGATTTGCGGGCTGAAGGACGCGTCGAACCCCAACCAGAGTTGGAGGTTTGTCACGGCGATCTTTGTTCATGCTGGCTTCGTGCATATCTTTTTCAACTTGGTGGTGCAGCTGACGCTGTGTTGTCAGATTGAGAAGCTCATCGGCTCGATTGCATACTTCATTGTGTACTTTGCCGGTGGGATTGGGGGCAACCTGTTGGGGGGCAATTTCGGGTTGATTGGACAGCCGGCGTTGGGGGCTAGTGGAGCGATCTATACCTGCATTAGTATCGAGTTGGTGGATCTGTGTTATAACTGGAGGTACGAGTATAGGGCCAAGATGAGGCTGGCCATGTCGATTGGGTTTGCGGTGCTGGGTTTGGCGTTGGGTCTGTTGCCGGGGCTGGATAACTTTGCGCATATCGGTGGGTTTTGTGTTGGGCTGTTGGGGGGTGCGATTTTCGCACCTGCTATACATGCGAGTAGGAAGCATAGGGTGGTGATTTGGGTGGTGAGGGTGGTCGCAGGCGGCTTGTTGGTCGGGTTCTTCGCAGGATTGGCGAGCAACTTTTATAATAGTCCCGATCCGACAAAGGCGTGCACCTGGTGCAGGTATTTGAGCTGCTTGCCGGTTTTCAGCGCTTGTAAGGGGGATGGGTTGACGACGAGCAAGAGCGGTACGACGAATTGAGGGAGGCAGAAACAGCTCGCGAAAGTTTTGAGGCGTGATATACAGGACAATGATATGATCTGACGCAGGTGCTCGTGTGACAATACGGTTTGAATGGTGACTGAAGCTCGGCAGAGCAAACCTCGCTGATCGCGTGCTCCATCTGAACGCCTCGGCTTCTGCAGCCAGCGTGACAAGAACAAGCCCCAGCATGACAAGAGCAAAATTCAGCGTGACAAGAGCAAGGACAAGAGCAAAACCCGTGTGACAAGAGCAAAAGTAAGTGTGACAAAAACACAACGACGTTGGACACACGAGAATGCTGGCTGGACAAGTTGACTGTGGACCTCTTCGCTTGAACCGGGCAACTTGTGTCTCTTTGCCCCTCTCCGAGCCGTCTCCTCCCCCTTCCGATGCGCGGATGGACGTCGACGAACGGTCTTCACCCCTTCCTCAGACTGGTTCCTCGGTACTTAAGCGGGAGATAAGCAACATCCGCACCAAGACGTACCGTATCAAATCTCCTGCCAACTCAACGACGTCTCTTCCGTGTCTGGAGAGCCGGCATTGACTGCAGGTCAGGTCTCGCATCGACTTGGTTCAATCGACTCTCCATCAACCGTTCCGAAATCCAAATCGACCCCAGCTTCGCACATAAGCACGGCAAGAGACGAGGTTCGCTTGATCCAACCGAAAGCGTACACAGTCAACTTGTCCAGCGAGGATTCTCGTGTGTCCAATGTGGATCGATCAAAGGCGACTTGAGCCTGCTTACTACAGATCGATGGAAGCAACCAGAACTTGGTACTTGGAAATCGAGGGGAGTGATCAGCTGAGACACTCAGTGGAGAAACGATGAGCGAGGCTGCCTCGAAGGGTCTCAGGGACTGCCGGTGTCGATCACTACAGGACAAGCATACAAAGCGCAGACAGAAGCTGATCTCCGTGTGAACAAACATTGATTGAGTAAAAGAGAATGTACGAAAAAAGTGTCCAGTGGTGAACTTGAAGGTATCTAAACACATCATCAGAGCACGGCCCAGCTCGCAAGGCTGACAACAAGCATGACCGCCAACCCCATCATCCCGCTACTCGACGTCGACGCGCCATTCTCCGACCCCCTACTCGACGTCTGCGAAGGCTGACTCCCCGCACTTGTCGCTGTCGAGTTGGCCGACCCCGCGAAATCCGGCTTGGGCGTCGACACGCCGATCGGGTTCTGACTCAAGCACGTCGCAAAAGCGCCGTTCACCGCCGACGTCGACGGCATCGGAGGGTTCTTGGCGCTCGCATTGCCCGCAAAGTCGCACGACTGCGCGTTGAAGTTGGTGATCTCGTAGTACTGCGACATGGCCCACTCCAACCTCTGGGCCGAGGTGCAGAACGAGTAGTTGCCGTACGTCCCCGATCCACCGTCGGCCATGATAGGGTTGCAGTTGCCGCCTTGCTCGCCGAGGTAGGTGCAGGCCTGGCCGGTCAGCGTGCCGATGATGTTGGGCGAGTTGAACGAGGCCGGGTTGAGCGTGCAGCTGAAGGCGTTGGACTCGACGCAGTTGCAGAGCTGCGGGTTGGGCGTGGGCGGCAGGACGGTGGAGGCGAGGAAGTTGTCGGTGTTTCCGACGCAGGTTGCGTAGTTGGGCGAGCTGGAAGCGTTGGCAGGGGCCGAGGTGGGGGCGGAGGTGGTGTTTGCAAATTGACGTTTGAGGTTCTGCCAGTCGGGTTGGGTGGTGACAGAGTTACCCGAAACGCTGACGAGACCATAGTTTGTACCAGAAGGCTGTGGGAAGTAGGAAAAGGCGACTCCACCGCTGAAGGTATTGGTCATGGGTGTCGAGAAGAGAGCCGAAACCTCGGTCCATGGGCGATTGTTGGCACCGACACCTTGAGCGCAGCCGAATTCTGACAGGTAGGCTGGGACGGGTAGCGAGCTGAACTGGGTGGTCAGGTCATCGTAGCCCGAGGCGGTGTAGGAGCTGTTTCCGCACCATGCGTACGAGTTGAGGCCGTACAGATCGACACTGGTGTCAGCGCTGCCACAGGTCAAGTAGTAGGCGAGCATGTCTCGCCAGTTGTCGGCACCCGGTTGACCGTCTGTGGAAGAGTACGAGACGAGCACGTTCGAGTTCTTGGAGCGGAGGTACGCCTTGATGTCTCTGACAGCAGCCTTGATGAAGGGAGCCGCATTGGTGTTTGACACCTGGTTGATGACCTCGTTTGCAACGTTGACGGCGAGCAGATTGTCATAGCGGGTGAAAACATCGATGGTCTTGGCGTAGAGATCGAGAAGGCCTACATCCCATGTTGGATCCGCACGGTTGATGGAGCCGTTTGCGGGCAGGGCGAGGTCGAGGATGACATAGATGCCAGCATTGCTGAACGTCGACATACAAGCATCGTGGTTGAGACTCGAGTTGACCGAGTAGACTCGAATCGTGTTGATGCCGAGGTCACGGAAGTTGGCAACGTCGCGAGAGCATGCGTCTGGGAGCGCCAGTGGATCATAGAAGCTATCCGGTTCTGGGAAGCCACCGTTTTCGTCGTTGGCGGCGGTAGATGCAGCGATGGGAGCTGGTTCTTGATACGCAAGACCCTTGATATAGAATCGATTGTTGCCCTGATAGAGGTACTTGCCTCTTCGGGTGACCGATGGGATGGCAGCTGATGGTTGTGCTAGCAATGTAACCAGAGCGAGGAGAGCGAGGAGGAGGCCCAATGGCTTCAGATGAAGCAAAGAAAGTCGCGCCATGCTTGAATGTGGACGGCTCGTCGGGGGAGGATGGTGGTAGGGTGGCGAAAGGGGTGATGAAGGAGGAGGGTGATGGAGCAGATGGGAGCTACCTGATACTATTAAGAGCGAACGCCAAGAACTCGATGTGACACCAGAGAAATAGCACCGCCCGTTTTTGGGTTGTGACAGGTGATTCTGAAGGGCAGAAAGTGACAGTCGAGTTAATCGCAAGGACACGGATAAACGGCAGCCGCAGAAGAGTGGCGTCGGTGAGAGTAGCACAGCTCTCTTTTTGCAGGCTTCCAATGGAAATAATGCGGAGAGGAATTCCGAGGTCATTTCGGGCTTGGACCGTCTTGAGTCAGGAACCAAACGGCAGATCTGACTGTTCAGGGTCTTGTTCGTGAACAAGGGTTTCCCTTCGCGTTGGACCGCACGTTGTTTGAGCACAGAATGTCGAACCATTCTGTGACATAAGCCCGCTGCGTCTGCACACGAACGTGTCAAGTCGCTCCTTGTCCCTCTGCCTCTTGTTCGGGTCACCGGGTGTGCCCAAGCGATCCAACTCGCTTATAGAGATGTTGAGTTCTGCCAAGTGATTTGCTGTGTGGCGCTTGTGCTTTCCTTGACGAGAGTGCATGCAGCCTTTGAGCGGTGCTCACGAGACCCATCGAGTCGTACCACTGGTTGTGTTGTTGTGTACAGTACAAGGGCTGTGCTTGTGATTGCCCCGTCGGATCCATAGTAATGATGCAGCGCGTTGAGGATCTCGACACGCCTCCTGACAGCGATTCGTGCCTGTCCGAAATACTGGATGACCCGTCATGGATGCACGAGACGCAGCGAAGGCTTCCACGACGGAATTCCGAGGAGCTCTATTGTTGATGATCGCGGGCTCTACACCGCGAACGAGCTCTAAAATGCTGAGAGGCACAAGCGTGTCGCGCGTTTTGAGAGCTCTCTTGCTCGGTCAAGTGGTGTGTTCGACGATGAATCTCCGACGCAGCTTGCAGTGCATTGCCGCTGCTTCCGTTGGGATGTGAGCGTTTGTGTGGATCCAATGAGATCGCTTTGTTGCATCGAGCAAGACTTGACTCTTCTCTCGGCCGCTTCCAAGGTCACGACAATCACGACGCCAAGAGCCTTGTTGATCACGCTGTGGGCGGACGTTGAAATTTCCTGCTCTCGTCGTCGATGCTCTGACCGAACTGTACATACTGTACCCGAACATGCGGTGTTTGGTAGAGGAGGTGTTGACGAGCTTGGCAGGAGTTGACGATCCGCTGTCAAGAGTGGACAGCAGCGTGGTCTGTGACAAGCGCGTTCTTGGCACGGTCGCTTGAGGTCACAGCGTATTGCTTGGCACAGCTTGGATGGGACCAACACGCAAGGCGTTGCTTGATCTGTTGCCGCTCTCACTTGGATCTGTCGCTGTAGCCGCCTGTCGTACGTATGACCTTTACAAGGACAGGAGGAGTCTCTTGAAGACGGATCGGCCCGAGTCGAGGACGTTCCCACGAGCAGATGAAACGAAGGAAAGTGGGTCCGGAAAAACCGGCAAAGAATTGAGGCTTCAAAAAGAGCCTGGAAATATCGCCCTTCCGTTGCTCATCGGGCCGACCGCTTTCGGTGTAGCCCGATTTGACAGCCACAACAGAATCGTCGTAGGGTCAAGGGACGTTACGCAGCACGGAGGTCGCCGTCCTAGTCTGCTCGTCGCTGGGCTGAACGGGGACCATTCGCGCGAAAAATGTTCACACATTGACCTCGGCTGGCAGAAGAATGCAACATGGAAATCCTGTCGATCCCCCACCGCAGAAAAGAATTTCCCGAGATGGAAGAGGGTGATCTGCTGCAAAGCATTGCATCGAGCACCCCCAACAGATGACCGCGTGCTCTTGCAGTATGGCATGGAACAATTCGCCGACGGAACGAGTGGGCGTCTCGCTGGCACATTGTGAGCACGGTGCCGCAATTTGACAGAATCACATGCAGTGTCGATCTTCGAGACGTCGGTGGCGCCTCCTGAGTCGAGCTCAAAGCGCTGTCGCATTGCGCGCAGGCTCAGGTAAGAGCGTCGGTGGGCGATGCAGACGATGTTCTGACGACAAAGCTACTTGGAAAACTACAGTCGATCAAGGTCAGAGGCTGCTGGTACCACACTTTCGAGCCAGCGTGTCTCAGTGTTGATCCTGCGCACGTGAAGAACATCGACGTGCCCGATGCAGCAAAGACAAGCATACTGCAAGCATGAGCTGGCAGATGAAAAACGGCTTCGGATCGGAGTCGTAAACAGAAGGTCTCTCGAACGGTTCTGCGGCGTCTCGGGTCGATCGGCGTCGCCTCTGCAGCAAGGATCGATATGAAGCAGAGACTTCAATCTTTGATCGGGCGGGATCCCACAAAGAGCACGCACGATGCAGCGTCAGCATCATCCACGTTCCTCCAAAAGGCACACGCAAAGAGCCATCCTTCCGGTTTGAGCAACGGTTACTTGTTCTTTATCTCCGCACAGCACAGCTGCTCGGAATCCATTGATCAAATGCCAAGATGTGATGGTCTGCTCCAAGAGCTCTTCAACCTCGAGGTCTGAAGCAAGCGACGCACTCCCGACGGGTTTTGAATTCTTCGGAGCACAACCATCGAACCGACGCACACGCGCGTGTCGAAACCGCAAACACACTCTCCTTCTCCCTTGGCTCAAGCCTCTTGTCGACGTCGAGAAATGGGATCCAAGAATTGCATCCAAGCGTCAAGGGTCTGCTGCACTGAAACCCTTGTGCGCCGGTCTCGAGAAGACGAGCAG
Source organism: Sporisorium iseilematis-ciliati (assembly GCA_001748505.1). Classification (NCBI taxonomy): domain Eukaryota; kingdom Fungi; phylum Basidiomycota; class Ustilaginomycetes; order Ustilaginales; family Ustilaginaceae; genus Sporisorium; species Sporisorium iseilematis-ciliati. Next base: position 32,154 of record MJEU01000035.1, on the reverse strand, counting down.
AAGCAAGTTTTCATGCAGACTCGCCGAACGTTTGCCTTTGCCTTCAAGTGCAACGGTCGTCGGTGCTGCTGTTGGTCGATGTTCGAAACTCAGACGTGCTGTGACGACGCGCACCGGAGCGTGCTGTTTGGGCGGAAGAGCAGTGATGACGAACGACGATCGGCGTAAACTTTGGTGCTCCTGAATTTGTTTTCATGTTTTCAAATTGCTATTTTCGTGTGTTTTCGTAATCGTTCTTTGAGAAGAGGAGGCGGATGACAGCTGTGGCTCGGTGAAGCGGCACCTCTTTCTCTCGCCGAGCGCAGCTGCTGCACCTTGGCTGCCTCTCGGCCAAATATTCTCTGGCTGCCACTCTGCAGCGGCGCGAAACGCACACACACACGCACAAACGCGCACACACCGTCGCGCTGCTGGCCAAACGTTTCTCACCAAAAATTTCGAAGCCCCTGAGAAGGGTCGCGTAGACTTGGATAGCTCGATTCCTTCTAAACAAGCCAGATCTGTTCTATCTTAGCGTCATTGATAAGTGTATCGTCAATGGGACCTATATAGATACTCAAGCGCTTACAAATAGAATCGTTCAGGCCATACATCATCAGAAGCAGATCGCCATAGGAGGTTCAGATTAGGAGCCTGGATGGGCGGCTGTTGCTTGACAAGGTTTAAGCAGACGCAAGAAAATGAAACACAGCATTTCTTGTCACGCAGCCGACAATTTTTTCGATTTTTGTTGATGTTTGAAGTCCCTTCATGCTTCGGCCCCCCTCTGACGAGGTGCCTGTAAAATTTCAAAGAAAACAAAACAAAGGAAAATATCACTCTTGAGCTGCGCTGGGCTTGCTTGCTTGCTTCCCTTTGGCCGGCGAGCGATCCAAAGTCGACTCTCGCTTGAATCACAATCACACCAAGGGCTGTGCTCTTTTGCGCTCACAATTTTCCTCAAGAATTTCAGTTTTCCCCTGACTGACTGACTGACTGACTGACTGAACTGGCGCGGTCAAGTTGCGAGTCGCTGCTGCTGCTGTTGCTGCAAGTGTGCTGCGATCTGCGCATCGGTTTCGTTTCGCTGTCACTCTCAATTCTCTGCGCCGCCTTTGCCCCTGCCTGCCTAAATCACTAAATCACACTGACCCGACACCGCCCCTTCCTGCCCTGACTTGCCCTTTGTCGCTCTCAAGCGCTGGCTTATTGTGTTGCCCTGCTGCTGCTGCCGCTGCTGTTGCTCTTACACTGCGCTGCGCTGTACTGTTTCCTCTCTTTCGCTCCTCATCGACGCTATCCCTCTCGTCCTTCGATCCCTTCCTTCTTTCGTTCGTTCGTGTTCAGACTGACAGGGACTTCCGATCTTCGCCATCCACCAACCATCACCACCACCACACCACACCCTTGTCATCCTTTCGACCTCTTCGCCTCCCCATTCTGATCTCGAGCAACCAAGACCACAGGTCCGCTCAGTCAGGTCGAGTCGACACAGAGACAACCAGGGAACTTAGTCGACAGCAGCGGTCATCATCTCATCGCATCCGACTTCTCACCCTCGTCTCAACAAGAAGCTAGTCTTCATCATCGTGGCAGTCACTTCACGTCACCCATCACCTCTACCTCACGACATCCGAACGATCGTGCACTTCCAACAACATTTGCTATTGCATGTCCTTTGATAGGCTTCGTATTATCTACTCATAGCATCAACATCGATTCGACTCCCTAGCATCCCATCAGCAGGCGCACTCGCCACTAAACACCCCCAACAGCCTTTGCACGGCATGTCGTCTCATCACGGCGCTGGCGGGCCTCCGCACCAGCAGCCACCTACCAACCCTTTCGCAGGCGCTGCCTTCCACGAGGACCAGGGCAGCGAAGCCAGCTACTTCCCCAACGAACGCAGAGATACCTATGCATCCGAACGCTCCGATGGTGAGCTCATCCCAGGTCACGGCTACGATGGCGACTCTTACGAGGGCGGCACCTACAAGGAGGGCTACGCTTACTCTGCCGAGTCGGCGCAACGTGGCTACGGTCCCGGTCCCGGCAGTCAGTTTGGCCAGTCATATGCTCCCTCCGGTATCTCGAGTCCCTACCCTGACGCAGGCGCAGGCGGCGGTTACCGTCAGCGTGAGCCCTACCCCGCCTGGACTGCCGAGCACAACATCCCCCTCTCCAAGGAAGAGATTGAAGACATCTTCATCGACCTCGCCAACAAGTTCGGTTTCCAGCGCGACAACATGCGCAACATGTATGATCACCTCATGATCATGCTCGACTCGCGTTCGAGTCGCATGACCCCACAGCAGGCCCTCATGACCATCCACGCAGACTACATCGGTGGCGAGCACGCCAACTACCGCAAATGGTACTTTGCCGCCCAGCTCGACCTCGACGACGCCATCGGCAAGGTCCAGAACCCCGGTCTCGCACGTGCTGCCAGCATGGCCAACCGTGGCCGTAACGCAGGCAGCGCCGCCGCCAAGCTTCAGAGCGCCAGCGCAAAGTCTCTCCAGACCGCATCCGCACGCTGGCGAGACGCCATGCTCAAGATGAGCGACTACGACCGCACAAGACAGATCGCCCTCTACCTGCTCTGCTGGGGCGAAGGTGGTCAGGTCCGTTTCGTCCCCGAGTGTCTCTGCTTCATCTTCAAGTGCGCCGACGACTACTACCGCTCCCCAGAGTGCCAGAACCGCATGGAGCCCGTTCCCGAGGGTCTCTACCTGCGTGCCGTCGTCAAGCCCCTCTACCGCTTCCTCCGTGACCAAGTCTTTGAGGTCGTCGACGGCAAGTTCGTCAAGAAGGAGAAGGACCACGACAAGATCATCGGTTACGATGACGTCAACCAACTCTTCTGGTACCCCGAGGGTATTGGCAGGATCATCTTGAACGACAAGACGCGCCTCGTTGATGTGCCTCCAAGCCAGCGTTTCATGAAGTTTGACAAGATCGACTGGCCTCGCGTCTTCTTCAAGACCTACAAGGAGAAGCGCTCCTTTTTCCACTTGCTCGTCAACTTCAACCGTATCTGGATTCTTCATATCTCGGTCTTCTTCTACTACACTGCCTACAACGCTCCCAAGGTCTACGCTCGCTCCCGAAACCCAACCACCGCAGAGTCGCTCTCCGCTGCTGGTCTCGGTGGTGCTATCTCGTCGATTATCATGATTGCCGCTACCATGGCCGAGTTCTCCTACATCCCCACCACATGGAACAACACGAGCCATCTGATGCGCCGAATGATCTTCCTCGCCATCTGTCTTGCTGTCACCATCGCGCCCGCCGTCTACGTCTTTGGCTTCAACAACAAGGGCAATGTTGCCAACATTGTCTCCATTGTTCACCTCGCTGTCGCCGGATGTATCACTGCGCTCTTCTCGATCGTTCCCTCGGGCCGAATGTTTGGTGATCGTGTTGCAGGCAAGGCGCGCAAGTATCTCGCCAACCAGACCTTCACCGCCTCGTACGCTCCTCTCGTCAAGAGCCACCGTGCCGTCTCCATCCTCCTCTGGGTGCTCGTCTTCGGATGCAAGCTCACCGAGTCGTACTTCTTCTTGACCCTCTCGTTCCGTGACCCTCTTGCCGTCATGATCACCATGAAGGTGCAGGGATGCAGCGACAAGTACTTTGGCACGGCTCTCTGCTCCAACCAGCCCGCTTTCGCTTTGACCTTCATGACCATCATGGATCTCAGTCTTTTCTTCCTTGACACTTTCCTGTGGTACGTCATCTGGAACACGGTCTTCTCGATTGGTTGGTCCTTCCACATGGGTCTCTCCATCTGGACGCCCTGGTCCGACATCTTCCAGCGCTTGCCCAAGCGTATCTACGCCAAGCTGCTCGCCACCGCCGACATGGAGATCAAGTACAAGCCCAAGGTTCTCGTCTCGCAGGTCTGGAATGCCGTCATCATCTCCATGTACCGTGAACACTTGCTCTCCATCGACCACGTCCAGAAGCTGCTCTACCACCAGGTGCCAGCCGGTGAGAACGGAAAGCGAACTCTGCGCGCCCCGACCTTCTTCATCAGCCAGACCGACAAGGGAATCAAGCCCGAGTTCTTCCCCAAGGGCTCCGAGGCCGAGCGTCGTATCAGCTTCTTTGCCCAGTCGCTCACCACTGCTCTCCCCGAGCCTCTGCCCATCGACGCCATGCCTACGTTCACCGTTCTCGTGCCCCACTACTCGGAGAAGATCCTGCTTTCGCTTCGTGAGATTATTCGCGAGGAGGACCAGAACACCCGTGTCACCTTGCTCGAGTACCTCAAGCAGCTCCACCCCGTCGAATGGGACAACTTCGTCAAGGACACCAAGATCTTGGCCGAAGAGTCCCAAGGTTTCGGAGGCAATTCGCCCTTCGGCGGCGACAGCGACGAAAAGTCGGGCACTAAGAACTCGGCCAAGGCGGATGATCTTCCCTTCTACTGCATCGGTTTCAAGTCGGCTGCTCCCGAGTACACTTTGCGTACGCGTATTTGGTCCTCGCTCCGTGCTCAGACCCTCTACCGTACCGTTTCCGGATTCATGAACTATTCCAAGGCCATCAAGCTGCTCTACCGTGTCGAGAACCCCGAGGTCGTCCAGCTGTTCGGCGGCAACACCGAGAAGCTCGAGCGTGAGCTCGAACGCATGTCCCGCCGCAAGTTCAAGTTTGTCATTTCCATGCAGCGATACTCCAAGTTCAACAAGGAGGAACAGGAGAACGCCGAGTTCTTGCTCCGTGCTTACCCTGACCTCCAGATCGCCTACCTCGACGAGGAAGCTCCTCGCAAGGAAGGTGGCGAGTCGCGCTGGTTCTCTGCTCTCGTCGATGGTCACTCTGAAATCCTGCCCAACGGAAAGCGTCGTCCCAAGTTCCGCGTCGAGCTGCCCGGTAACCCCATTCTCGGTGACGGAAAGTCGGACAACCAGAACCACGCCATCATCTTCAACCGCGGAGAGTACGTTCAGCTTATCGATGCTAACCAGGACAACTACCTCGAGGAGTGTCTCAAGGTCCGCAGTGTGCTCGGCGAGTTCGAGTCCTTCAACGTTTCCAACCAGAACCCGTACGGATCCGGTCACCAGGAGTTCTCCAAAGCGCCCGTCGCCATTCTCGGTGCGCGAGAGTACATTTTCTCCGAAAACATTGGTATCCTCGGTGACGTTGCTGCTGGTAAAGAACAGACGTTCGGTACCATGGCTGGTCGTGGTCTTGCTCAGATCGGTGGTAAGCTGCATTACGGTCACCCCGATTTCCTCAACACCATCTTCATGACCACCCGTGGTGGTGTCTCCAAGGCGCAGAAGGGTCTCCACTTGAACGAGGATATCTACGCTGGTATGACCGCTTTCGGTCGAGGTGGTCGCATCAAGCACGTCGAGTACTACCAGTGTGGTAAGGGTCGTGATCTTGGTTTCGGTACTATTCTCAACTTCACCACCAAGCTCGGTAACGGTATGGGTGAGCAGATGCTCTCGCGTGAATACTACTACCTCGGTACGCAGCTGCCTGCCGATCGCTTCCTCACCTTCTACTACGGTCACCCCGGTTTCCACATCAACAACATCCTCGTCATTCTCTCGGTGCAGCTCTTCATGTTCACCATGGTCTTCATCGGTACTTTGAACTCGCAGCTCCGCGTGTGCGCTACCACCAACAGCGAGTACATCGTGGGTACGGGCGGATGCTACTACCTCAACCCGGTCTTCCTCTGGATCAAGCGTACCATCATCAGCATTTTCCTTGTGTTCATGATCGCCTTCTTGCCGCTGTTCTTGCAGGAGCTCTCGGAGCGTGGCGCCATTTCGGCCTTTGTCCGTCTGGCGAAGCACTTCATGAGTCTCAGTCCCATCTTCGAGGTGTTCTCCACCATGACCTACTCGCACTCGATCATCAGCAACTTGACCTTCGGTGGTGCTCGTTACATTGCCACCGGACGTGGTTTCGCTACGACACGTCAGAGCTTCGCGCTGCTTTACAGTCGATTCGCAGGTCCCTCGATCTACTCGGGCATGCGTCTGTTGCTGTTGCTGCTCTACATCACCTTGACGCTCTGGATCCCGCACTTGATCTACTTCTGGATCTCGATCTTGGCGCTCTGCATCGCTCCCTTCCTGTTCAACCCTCACCAGTTCTCTGCCTCGGACTTCATCATCGACTACCGCGAGTTCCTGCGCTGGATGTCGCGTGGTAACAGCCGCAGCCACGCCAACTCGTGGATTGGCTACTGCCGTCTCAGCCGAACCAAGGTCACCGGTTACAAGAAGAAGCGTCTCGGACACCCCAGCGAGAAGTTGGCCGGAGACGTTCCCCGTGCTGGCTGGAGGACCATCCTGTTTGCCGAGGTCATCTTCCCCATCTGCCTTGCCGTTATCTTTGTGGTCGCCTACGCCTTCGTCAAGAGTTTCCACCAGACCGGAGACCCGCCTCAGGGTGCCATTGTGCGCATTGCCATCATTGCTCTTGGACCTATCGTGTGGAACGCCGCCATCTTGCTGGTGCTCTTCCTCATCAGCATGTTCCTCGGCCCCGCGCTCAACAACTGCTGTGCCAAGTTTGGTTCGATCATGGCCTCGATTGCTCACGTGCTCGCCGTCGTCGGTGTGATCGTCGCTTTCGAGTTCCTGTGGTTCCTCGAGTTGTGGAACGCCTCGCACGCCGTGCTTGGTGTCATTGCTGTGATCGCGATCCAGCGTGCGATCTTCAAGATCCTGATTGCTTTGGTCCTCTCTCGAGAGCTCAAGCACGACGAGACCAACCGCGCTTGGTGGACGGGTCGATGGTACGGCCGTGGTCTTGGCGGACACGCATTCAGCCAGCCTGCGCGAGAGTTCGTGGTCAAGATCATCGAGATGTCGCTTTTCTCTGCCGACTTCTTGACAGCACACATCTTGCTGTTTGGTCTTTCGCTGCCATGCCTCATCCCGTACTTTGACAAGCTGCACTCGACGGCGCTCTTCTGGTTGCGACCCTCGAAGCAGATTCACGCACCCATCTTCTCGCTGCGTCAGCGCAAGCAGCGAAGGTCGATCGTGTGGAGGTACTTGATCTTGTTCATCTTTGCCTACGCGATCTTCTTGGCGCTGATCATCTTGCCAGCGGTCTTCTCTTCGACGATCCAGTTGAACTGCTCGTTCTGCAAGTCGCTCTAAGTTGCGATCGTTGGATGCAGCGCATTTCCCCAAAACTCCAGCATACTCAGCACGCTCTTTCAGTCTTCGTCTTTCCGCCTTTGCATACCTTGTCGCTCTCGCTGTGCTCGTCGCGAACATTCTCACCTTCCCTTTTCCCCCTAGAGTTCTGTAATATGTAGGCTTTCAACCTTGTTGATGCTCAGTCGAGAAGCGACCGGAGCTGGTTCGCACGGCATGCAGCATGGCATCCTTGCGTCGGACTGCATGGCGCGGCGCCTGTTCCGCCTCTCCAACCCTCTCCCTCTCTTGTCAAATATGTTAGTTGCTCTCATCGCTTTCTCTTGTTCTCTCTCTCTCTCTCTCCACCCACACCCTTTTGCATCATTGACATTGCACAAAGCATCATCTGAATGGACTTTCTCTGTTTCAAACTATCGTATGGAGTGTGTGCGATATTGTGTTTGGCTGTGAGTGCCAGCCCTGCTCCCCAAGATTGAGCGAATGCTTGCCGTGATGCTAGCAGTCGAAGTATCCCTTTCGAAAGCAGTCAACAGTCACGCAAACGAGGGCACACTGAGCGCGTCGACGCGCCTGAGGTTTGAGTGTTGGGCTGCGTGTATTTTTGACTTTTGACTTTTTGTGGCTTGCAGACGCTGCAGAGACGCGCTTTCGACGTTGCGTTTGAAACCGGCTCTCACATCGATGAACAGTAAACTGCAACTACCTCTATCGCCACCACCATCATCATTGTCGACAACATCGCAGTCCTCTTGAAGGTCAACAGCGCAGCTCGAGCATCGTCGGCATCGGCTTTATATTGCAAGCGGCGCCAGCTGCTGAGTCGTTTCATCGCTTTATCGACCAAACAAGCTCTTCCTGTCTCGTCTACCTCAAGGCGCTGATTCGTCAATCGACCACGGCGGAGATCAAAGGTGATCATAACAAGAGTATTCGCTGAATCTCATACCCCGCATTCTACACCATGTCCTCATCCTCTTCACGCTCGACGCTGGACCAGGGCATCTCGGCGTCGCGCGCCGGTGGAGCGCAGAAACGACCACCAGCAACAAGCAAAGCACAGCAGTCACCCACAAAGAGGCAGCGCGCCAACCCTCGTCCATCCCCATCAACTACATCGCGCCGTTCTGGTGATGACTCTGCAACAGACTCGGGCTCAACAGCTTCCGCTGTACGCAGACGCGCACGAGACTCGGCAGCATCAGCAACGGCACAGGATGAGCCCAAATGGGCGCGTGCAGAGCGTGTCTTGCTAGATAGAACCTTGCGACTGCACACAGTCTCTCCTCTTCATTTCTCGTCACTGCCAGCTTCGATCCAGGAGGTATCTCGACCGCTGTTCCAGATGCTCACGAACGAGCTCCAACACTATATCAATCTGCGGCTCAGCGATGGGTTTGGATTCCTCGAATCAGCCGGGCCCACGATCGATGCGCGAGATCCTGAGAGCGGTGATCTTCGTCCACCGGAGCGCAGACGACGTGCTGATATCGACAAAGTCGGGAAGGTGCAGATCGGGTTCTTGGAAGATGCCGAGTTCACAGGAGCATTGCAAGCCGGGAACCAAGCAGGTGAGGCGCGAGCGCGTCCGTGGGCGATCGAGATCGAGCTGGGAAAGCCTGCAGCGGAGCAGGAGGGCAAGATCGCATCGCTTCGTTCGAGAAGTGCACAGGAAGCGACCCCGGCCGAGCTATGTCATATCGTGTTCGTGCCTGCGACGACTACGCGTGACGGACATTCACGGACGTCCCGCAGATATCCGTTGATTGCGACCAAGGCACCGACATCGAATGCGGCGAGCTCCGACCCGTTGCTGGCTACTTCGGCAAATGTGGGACCTGTCGTGCTCGGTCATGCTCTCGATTGGATCCAAAAGCGCTTCGATTGTAGGATATCGTCAGCGACAGGAGCTGCGGCGATCGCATCGCGGCTTCGCGGGCCGAGGCTGGAAGCGCTAGCGGAGCTGATCGTTCGTCAAACCCGTGCAGAGATGGGGATCACTGACGGCGTCGAGCGCACACAGGAGCGCAGAGCAGCAGATGCAGCAGTGAAACCGGTCGAGCTTGTCTTTGCCTTCCCCGCGAAAGTCAGGGCGGTTGGGGAGAAGGGGAAGAGCGTACACGGTCCAGCGCCGGATTTGACGTCTCTCACGCTCACGGTTCCCTGGGAGGTCTGTATGAGTCTGTTGGACGGTTTGGCTCTCGACGAGCCGCTGCTGCCGGCGCTCAATCACTACCTTTCATCGCACACGTCGATCCCGCTCGATGCGTTGGAGCTGACACGGATTGGAGTAGCGGGGATCAGTGTGGGATCGGGTAGGATCAAGATTTCAAAAGTTCCAGGACAGGATGCTGCGACGGCGACGAAGAAGTCGCTGCTCAAAAGGTCGCAGGGAAGAGGAGGAGGGGAGGATGAAGGTGAGCCGAGCGATCGGAGGCGTGCGGGGGCGGTGTTTGGGTTTTTGAGGCGGGTGGTGGAGGGCGAGGTTGATGCGGTGTAGGTACTGCTTGGAGCGAGCAGGTTGTATTTTGGGATTGCATGTATGATAAGAGAGAGAGGCTGATTGCGTGTGGAATATACCTTTGCTTTTGATCGTGATTGTGTGTACTACTGAGCTGATGAGTGCTTGATCGTGTCCAAATTGAAGGGCTGGCATGGTATGAAGGGCTGCTTGGTCTCGAGCAAAGGTCCTTGAGCGTGGCTCGAGATACAGAGCCGGCAGCGCTGTTTTTTTTCAACTGCTAAATTTGGAGACAAGGCGCGATGCTCCTCTCTCACTCTCTGCCGCTGCTGCGTGGCAACCCCGACTCCGCGCAAAGTCCTCGGGTAATTCGCCTGTGCATGCACAATCGCATCAGTCACAGGCGCAAAGCGGAAAGTGTTGCGTGGAGCCAGCAAACATTTCACACATTACTCCCTCTATCCATCCTCATCGTCGCTCTTCCACTCGATCATCACCTTCCTCCAACCGACTTTTTCCTTCAAAAACATGCAGATCTACGGATTGCTCATCCTCGCCAACCCACCTGGAGCCGGTGCGGTTCCGCTGACGACGGCGTGGGAGCTGGGATCGTTTTCGTGGTTGCAGAGGGGAACGGTTCAGGATATGATGGGTTTCATGGCTAGGGTGAGTAGCTCGACTCGATAGCATCACGCACAAGGACAGCCCCTCATCTCTAAACAGCACAAATCACTCACCATCTTCTCACTTCCACCCTCGAGCGCAGACAGTAGCAGAACGCACGCAACCAACCCAACGACAGTCGGTCCAGGAAAACTCGTACGTCGCCCACGTCCACTCGCGCCCGGCCTCGGATGGCATCTCCGGCGTCCTCATCACGGATACCGGATACCCGGTTCGTGTAGCCTTCTCGCTGCTCAACAAGACGCTCGACGAGTTCGTGATCAAAGTTCCGAAATCGCAGTGGGAGTCCAAAGTCAACGCCATCACCACCGGCTCGGCCACCGCTCCTCCCAAAGGAGAACCTCTGCTCGGCCTGAGCGCGTTCCCGCAGAGCGTAGACTACGTCAAACGCTACCAAGACCCAAGACAGGCAGATACGATCATGAAGGTTCAGCAGGAACTCGACGAGACCAAGATCGTCCTTGTAAGTGTTACACCCCACCGCTGCTGCAGATTCTCTACAGAAAAGACGCAAGGTTACTGACTACGGGTAATGTGTGGGTGGGAAAAACGAAACAGCACAAGACAATCGACTCGGTCCTCCAACGAGGCGAAGATCTCGACAAGCTCGTCGAGAAATCCGGAACCCTGAGCGAACAGAGCAAGATGTTCTACAAGACGGCCAAGAAGCAGAATTCGTGCTGCGTGGTCATGTGAAGGGTAAAAGCTGGCGACCCCCCGCTTCTCTCGTCGTCTAATCTCCTATCAGGCTACCTCCCCCGAAGCAATGGATCACCTGTTCATGGCTTCATCCTGAACTGTCTATTCACCGCTTTAACCCTGACTTACTGCAAGTCATCTCGACCGGTTCACTCATCTCCTCTTGTATATAGGCCCGTTTTCTTTTTGATTTGCATTCACTTATCTATGGACTATCACTCGAGTTGCTGAGCGCTGGAGTGGCAGGGCGAGTGTCGTGCAGGTGTGAGAAGTGGGGTTTGAGCGGATGTGATCATGCGAAGGCGTGCGGAGGTGTCTCTGACTCGGCTGCGCTTTTCGCACCGAACGACCATATCAGGAATACGGTTTTCCGATTGAGAGTTGTGAGTCTACGGAACGTCGAGACTGGTAGAGCCCACGTCATGCTTTTCAGAACGAGGTCCAGGAGCGATGAAGCTTCTGTGCGAGGATGACAATCAGGCAGAGCAGGATCGCTCGTTTGGCCCCCGCGCTCGTCACGTCTCAAGCATTCGCGGTCATCGATGCCTCTTTTTCCTTCCCACTCTTGCTGCAAGAAGCGTGCCAGCGCGAGACCCAACAAGGAGACAGAAGCGATCTATTGAGGAGCAAACCAAGTTTGCAAACAAGAACAGCAAGGAATTTGCTTCTATCTACAGAGAGCATCTCACCGCTGCTGCGCCGCTCGAGAAGATCCCGGGATTACGATTCATCGAGAATGCACAACAGGCTGGGGAAACATACTTTGACCAGAGCCAGGTGGTTGAAGGAGGTACCATCGAGGAGACTGGCAGCAAAGAAGAGGGCAGACACTTCCGAATTGCCTGGCTTCAACCTCTCTTGCCGTTTCTGCAGATGCTGTGCTCAAGCTGCGCTCCAAAAATCAAGAACAAGGCCATACTTCTAGTCAACAAGGCAGACGCGTCTGACTTGTACATGACTTACTTGATTCGAATCATGGAAACCGGATGCATTGCTTTGGAGCTGAAATTGACATGAGATTGCGACAGAAGGAAGTGGCGCTGCATCACAAGTGAGGAAGTGCAACTTCATCCAAAAGCATCCTTACTCGAAGAAATGTCCTTCCGGAACTCGTCAAAGAGTCGTATGCGAGGCAATTGCAAACTAAAAAGCATCAGATGTCTGCGATGGGGTGGTTGTCAACGATGATCAGCAACAAGACAACCAGGGGTAAGACAACAATGAAGAGTACGGCAGCGACGATGAGCGAGACGTTGACGGCCACAACGACAATAATGGCACGGTCAAGCTACGGGTTCCTCGCGAGTTTTCGAGCAAGCTTGACAGATACGACAGGTATTCCCTTGTCATCAAGTACAAGGTCAAGACCGTGGCATAAAGACCGTGAGGTCTATTTCGCTGCTTGACTTCAAAAGTGCCATTGCTCTTGGCAGTGAAGCCTCTGAATCCACTTGAGTCTGGCCTGTTGACGTTGAAGGCATTAAAGTCTATAAAACTCTCCGTGATCTTCCATGACTTGTCATCGGAATCACCTACTTGTTTTTAGACTGTTTCCCTGGCGGTGCCGGCGCCCACCATTTGCAAAGCATGCACGAGGCGGAAACAATCGGGACCCTGCAGACGACCAATACCACGAGGAAACAGTGCACGGTACTCCTTTTCAGCAATGCCAACGGATGTCAATTTGACGAAAGACGACCTCGCAGCCATTTCGCGCCTATTGCTCACTGTGACAATACCTTGACATTGTTGAGCTGAGCAAAGCGGTACGCAGCCAAATACAATGTGCAATATCAGGATAGGCGACATGTAACTGCTTACGAGAATCCAGAATCCGCTGTCCTCGTCTATGACCTTGTTGGCCTCGTTTTCACCGAGACTTGTATAAAGACGGTGGTCTTGAATGGCCGACGAGCATCCCCATATCACAAGCGTCTCACGAGACCTATTGCTACGACGTCTCCGACCAATCGCACAGAGCCTTGGCCCAACGACTTTACGCCAGCCGGGTCTTTACCTCAATTGTGAGAATTCACCCAACAAGCCTTCGTTGATGGAGATCCGTCATCGACGCAAGCAAGGCCGTCTTGATTTGATCAACATCTGTCACGAGTAGGTTTTTTCAGGTACGGAACGCCCAAAAAGATCTCGATCCGGCACCGACAGCCAAGGCCACTAGCACGCTGCTTTCAGATCAAGCCAGAGCTGGTCAAGAAGCTGTGCAAAGCCGGTGATAAACTCCCCTTTTGTCACGCTGGTTACTGTATGTTTTTGTCACGCTGGTTCTGTTTTGGTCACACTGGCGTTTGGTTTTGTCACGCTGGCCCGCAGAGAGGCAATCAACACATCGATTTGAATTCGCGAGTCAGGGTTCTTCTCTTCAGCTTCAGACACCACCCGAACGTCGATATCGTTGACGCTCGCTTGACATCAGCAGCAGTACTTCATGAAGTGTGAAGTGTTGGTCTCGGACTGCTTTTCTGTGCTCAAGCCACCCAGCCGAAAAATCCGGAATATTTCGCCGAGACCCTTCCTGCACAGCCGAACGTGTCAGAAAGAAGCTACGTTGCTCGCTTGAACCCTGACTCTGTAACATCACAACCTCGAACGTCAGCAGGACCGATTGGCTCCGTCAACGACAGCGTCTGGTAGCACCGGGACCGTACAGCGTTACAGGCTGACACTGGAACAAGCGTTGTTGCCACACTCGAAATGCTCGTGTGCAGCTAGCTTCACGGGCCTCGTTTTCCGATTGGTGGCGCTGACTGCGGCTCTGCCTTCACTCCGGCATCATGGCGCAAGCTTCATCACTAGCGAGGGATGGTGAAGTGGTATGCTCATCCGCACCGAGGCAAATAAGCCACCGCAACTCGAACACGCAAGATCCCGACGATGGTGACTACCCTTCCTCACAGAGCGACGACGAGGTCGATGAAGCCGCGCCGACGAGCGAGTCTCGACCGCTGCTTGCCAATGACGATCAAGCAGCTCGTTTAGACGATGTCAATGCTGTCGCAAGCGCTCGCCCGGCCTCAAGCTTGATCCCGAACTCAGTGCCGCAGCTCACCAATCGCAAACGTCGCACACGCCTCAAATGGACCGAGGTCATCTGGGTCACGTTGACGGTATCACTCATTGCCATTCTAGGCTACTCGTCACAGCTGTTCATCATGCTACCGTACTACCAAAAGACGCCTTCTTTCTCTCCGCAAGCGCTAGCAGCTGTGCTGATACCGTTCAATTTCGGTCTGCTGGGCATCTTCTACAACTACTGGCTGTGCGTCAGCACTGATCCGGGCAGTGTGCCTGCGGGATGGGAGCCCGAATGGGATGCTCTGGAACCCGTCAATCCGCACGCTGCACACCACCAAGCACGACCGAATGCGGACGGCACCTCAACAGCGCCCAGCACAAGAGCGGAAGAAGAACCCTCTCTCGAGCTCAAACAACAAATCTATCGACCACGGTACTGCAAAACCTGCTCAGCGTTCAAACCACCTCGCTCACACCACTGCAAAACCTGCCAGCGCTGCGTCCTTCGCATGGACCACCACTGTCCCTGGGTCGCCAACTGCGTTGGCCACTTCAACTACGCCTACTTCATCCGCTTTCTCTTCTGGGTCGACGTCACGTGCTCCTACCACCTCGTCATGATCTCCTGTCGAGTGTTGGACAAGTTCAACTCGTACACGTACTGGCGCGAGCCTTCTACGCGCGAGCTCATCTGGTTGGTCGTCAACTATGCGCTTTGCATCCCCGTCATCGTGCTGGTGGGCGTGTTCAGTCTGTATCACTTCTACTGTGTAGCCGTGAACCAGACGACGATCGAAAGCTGGGAGAAAGATCGTACGGCAACGATGATCCGAAGGGGTAGGGTGAGGAAGATCAAGTATCCGTATGATCTGGGTGTGTGGAGGAACGTGAGGGAGGTGTTGGGTGATAACCCGCTGCTTTGGTGTTTGCCGGTCGCGGTGAAAGCGCAAAGAGAGGGGCGAGGGTTGAAATATCCAGTTGCGAATGGGTTAGGTGAGTATCGTTCGTGGTTTTCGTTGAGGAGTCATAAATCGAGACACTGGAAAGTGCAGACTGCGATGCAGGATGGGGAGCTGTGGACCGAGATGGATGATGTGGGGGATGCGGAGAGTTTTGTAGATCCGAAGCTGGAGGCGTCGGTGATGCATAGATTGAGGTGGGATCATTGGCAGAGGTTGCAGGCTGGGTGGCGGGAGCACGCGGCGAGGGCGAGGCCGCAGGTGCAAGCGCCGGCAGCTGCTGCGCCGACGTGATCGATAGCGAGCGGAAGACATAGTTTGCGTCAAAGGGGAAAGGGAAAAGGCAAGGGATGGGGGGGCGGTACAATGTTTACACTCTCGCCACTATAGACAGATGTACGTGCCCTTTCCCTGCTCCCATGCCCCCGTGCCCATGCTCCAATGTCCTAGCTTACGATACTCCGGCATTGGCGTCAGATTCCTTCCAAATGTGCCTCCAAACAATCGAGCCCTACCACTGACCCTCATCCCCTGCTCTTCTCTTTCTTCCAACCTACAGACCCAGGCTCGCAATACAGATGGCCGCCCAAAGACCCCACCAAAGCCACCTCCTACACATCACACGGCTGGCGAGCAGACGGCACTGAAGCGCCCTCTCTCTTTCCCTCTTCCTCCGCTCCTCCTGGCGCTACATCAACCTCCCCCTTCACGTACGGCTCTGGGTTCAACCCTAATCTTCGACCGACCAATTCGAACGGATTGCGTCACCGTGGTGGTGTCCCGACTCAGCAGCACCACGTGTGGCAGAGGGAAGATCAAGATGGGTCGGAGGTTAGTTCTGATTCGGACGATGAGGTGGTGTATGAAGCCGAGTATGGAGGGCATGGTCAGACGTGGATCGAGCCGAGTGCAGAGCAGCTGGACGCCGTTGGTGACGCGTATGGCGGCTACGGGGACGAGGGAGAGTACGACTACGAAGAAGAAGGAGCGCTGGACGATCACGACGATACCGACGACGCGGGCGAAAGAAGAGTACTCATCCGCCGCGGATCGGAGGGGTACGAAGTTCGTCCTCGAGCGGCTTGGGTCGTCTAGACAATGCTCCTCGCACACTCACGTTGATACCTCACGCAACATACGCTCGCGACCGTGCTTCATCCGCTTTCGACCCACCGTGATCGTCTCATAGATTCGCATTGCTAATAGAATATGCTCAAAAGTCGTGTCTCTGTCTGTTCTTGTTTCTGAGCAAGTTCCCATTGCTGCTTTCGAACCTCAGGCTGCGTTGCCGTCAAATGTCTGAAGGGAGATCGCGGCCAACCTTTTCGGGTCGCAGGACTCAAGGCCGGTTGGGATGCAACCATCTCACACCACTCAGAGCGGTTCAAATGATCGCTCACTCAATTCGAATCTACGTCACGAGGTTTGATTTTGGGACAAGTGCAATGAATTGCGGGTGATGTTGTTTTACAAAAGCATGTTGCGATGCAAATGTATGAAAGGAAAGCGCCTACGCATGTGTCATAGAACGCTTAAAAGCCATGTGCAAAAGAGAAAAGGCCGATGATAGATGGTACAGATGGGATGTTGCGTCTCCAAAGCGTGGTGCAGGGGGACATCCCTTTTTCGATATGTGTGTGGAAGGATTGCGAAAATGCTGATCGAGAAAACTTTTGAGTGAGAAGGAAACCGAGCTTTACAAACTGTAAAACCCAATTTACGCCTTCTTACGGAAAGAGCAGCCCTCGGTCAAACGGGCCTTACCACCGGTGGGCTGCGAGAGAACCTGGGCGCAAGAGCCGCAGACAACGACGGTCTGGGCGTGCGAGAAGACGGTGGTGATGGCGAAGCAACCGGGGCACTTGACGTCCATGAAGAACGAGTTGGGGTTCTGCACAAGTCGCTTGAGCTTGTGAGAGCGAGCCTGCTGCTCGGCGGAGGGGTTAAGAAGGTCGACGGCGAGAGTCTGATGGGCGAAGGCAGAGAGAAGGGGGAAAAGGTCAGCAACGATGCTCTCTGTGGAGTGCGGAGAGCGCAGCTAGTCTCGCGATGCAGTATTGTTGCGCTGGCAGTGATCAAAGCAGGACGACGTGTCGAAAGTCCGAGCGTCTTTGATCGCATCGATTCTGTCGGTCTGAGCGATATGTTGAAACACAGATGATGAACGATCGTAACAAATGACCAGGAGGTCAAGACGGTAGCGGTGCTGGGTCTAGGATCGAGGTCATGCAAACGGGTGCGCTTTCCGATGAGGCGAAAGCGGCTGTGATCGCATCAAGGCAAAAGGGGAGGATGTCGCCTCGTGTCATGCGGCGCGAGGCTACGCGATGCGTGCCTGACATGATCAGAGAAAAGACATGCGAGCGAAAGATCGCCTTTTGCAGCGTACGAGGCTGACAATCGCACGGTAAGGTTTGGAGTGCTGGGAGGCAGTGGCTACCCAGTGCTGCCTACAGGGGGTCTGCGAGAGATGTCGATGCCACATGCTGGGTGCGAGAGAGGCCATAGAAGCGATGATGGCGTAGCGTAAAATGCCGATGGACGGCCCTTCCTGATGGATTGTGCGCGAAAGCTGGTGAAGGCGAGGTGTTGCAATGTTTCGAGCGGTCTGACGAGCATGCAAGCTGGTGGCACTGAAAGTCATCTGCGTTACAAGAGTTGGCAAAGTGATGGGGCTGCAACGTGCCGTGAGTGTCGAAGGATGATGAGAGCTTGTAGCCGTCGATGAGGCTGCCAACGTTCGGCTCTTAGCTGGGCTTGTCATCGCATGCCATCTGTATTTGAATCTGGTGGCAATCGCCGGTCGTCGTCGTATCATCCTGCTGCCACGAATGTCGATGTTGGATCTGGCGATAGTGCTGTCATGGGCTGGCCGGAACTGCTGCTTCCTGCTTTGAATACTGCATTGCGAGACGTATGCTGAACGTGTTTGGTGAATGATATCTTACCATCTTGATGTATGAGGATGTGAGTGTGTTACTGGGGAGAAGAGAAGGATGACGGCGAGTGGCGGTTGTCGATGTTGCTCAGCGTTCACTGGCTGGCTGGCTGGCTGGCTCGTCTCTCTGACTGACGCTGAGTACCTCACTGGCTGGTGTGACCATTTTGCTCAGCTCACTTGACTCTGCGTGCTGCTGCCTCTTTTTTGCTGAAACTCGCGCGCGCAAAAATCAGCCACAGCAGGCTGAGTCAAATTTCTCTCGACTTGAGGATTGCTCAGCACACTGGCTCTGCTGCCAGAGAAGAGTTCGGCCCAGATCACTGGCTGCAGCGCGGTTCAAATTCGAAACTGTGCCCCACTTGCCAAAGCAGGCAGGCAGCACAGCGGTGTTCAGCTAGGTTCTCACCGTAACGGAAAATACAAGGCAGCTGAGCCTGTATGTTGATGACACCGCCCATCTCCAGCCAGAAAAAGTTGAATTGAATCAGATTGAATTCAAGCTAGGCGAACCCTCGGCTGACGACTTGCGCGCGCAAGACGGGCAGCAGTTGGCGGCATTGGAGAAATTCTTGCCGTCCTCACACGTGATACAGACCTCGGCCGAGAATGGGTCTGAATTTCCTTGAGCGCGAAAAATTGTATTGAGCTCAAGAGACTAGCCATGTGCCTTCGTCGAAATTTTAGGCCGAAATTTTAGGCCTGGATGCCGCAATCCAGTCTCTTCGACCAAAGAACGTGCTTGTGAGACAAAGACAGGCAGCAGAGCGCAATATTGAGAGCAAGAGTCGCTTTCGAGGCAGCACACAGGCAGTCAAGCAAATTTGCTCAGCCAGCAGCGAATATTGGCATGCGCGCGCGAAAAGAGCCGTGAGCAAGCCAAACAGAGATTTTCGAGGCAGCAGCACGCCAGAGGGTTCGAGCAGCAACTGCAACTGGCACAGTGGCTGGTTCTTTGGTTGGAGAGCCAGTCACTCAGTCAGCGAGCGCAGTGAGCCAGAGTTTGAGGTTTGGTCGTCATTCTCTCTTCCTCTCCTCGTCATCATCACCGACCCCCCTCAAGTCCTAAGAACGTAAGTGTCTATCATTTCGTCTGTCAACGACACTCCTGCTATCATCGACGATCAACAAACAACAGAAGGTACGGCAATAGCATCGAACAATAGTATTTGCAGACGGGCGTAGACACTTGGATCAGCATTCAGCCGAGTTCGGAGCAGCAGCAATTTTCTCGACCATAGTCAGCAGCCAGCAGGCATTTTCATCGCCCACCATCGCATTTTAGAGTCTCAGCCTCACGCCTTCATCACCTTGATCACCAATCCGCATCAGATTATAATGTGAGGTTTCAACATGGCAAAGCAGCAACAGATCCTTCCTGCTGGCCCAATTCGAAGGCGGAGGCAATCTCAGATAGCACCAGCTGGGCCAGTCCATCCTTCCTCGAGTCGAACATCTGGATAATGGGCATCATCGCATACGACGCAGGTTCTCGACCAGGCTCCAGGCTTTCAGCGCACGGTGGGAAAGCCTTGGTGACACAGATGTTGGCACTGCAGAAGGACGGTTTCGAAACAGCTTGCGCATCGTATGGTGCCAGGGCTTGCTGTTGCAACCATCGCTCGCAGAACTTTCGATTTCTCTACAGCCACGTAGAATCGCCCTGCCTTCGTGCACTTTAGCCAAGGTTCATCTTCCAGTCCAGATTGCTGCATTGTTCCTCTCGCCTAGCGTCCTGCCCTTTTAACGTTCTCTTTCAGCCATCTCTCGACCATATCATCGCCATAGCAGGAGTTTCTGTCGCAGACCCTATACTCGAACCAACGTGAATGCGTATCTGACCCATCTCTTTCCTTCTACCTACTACTCACACCCACAACAGTCTTCAAGATGGTCAACCTCAGAACACAGAAGCGCCTCGCGGCCTCGGTCCTCGGATGTGGTAAGCGCAAGGTTTGGCTCGACCCCGCCGAGCAGAACGACATTGGCAACGCCAACTCGCGTGCCAACATCCGCAAGCTCATCCGTGACGGCCAGATCATCCGCAAGCCCGTTGTTGGTGGCTCGCGATCGCGTGCCCGCGCCACCGCCGCCGCCAAGCGTGCCGGCCGTGGTACCGGACAGGGTCACCGCAAGGGTTCCTCGGAGGCCCGTATGCCCACCAAGGTCATGTGGATGCGCCGCCAGCGTGTCCTCCGCCGTCTCTTGCGCAAGTACCGTGAGTCGGGCAAGATCGACAAGCACCTCTACCACGAGCTCTACCTCAAGTCCAAGGGTAACGTCTTCAAGAACAAGCGTGTCCTCATGGAGCACATCCACAAGGCCAAGGCCGAGGCTGCTCGTTCCAAGCACCTTGCCGACCAGATGGAGGCCCGCCGTATGCGCAACAAGGCCATGCGCGAGCGCCGTGCTCAGCGTGTCCTCGAGAAGCGTGCTGCCATCATTGCTGTCGAGAACGAGGCCGAGGAGAAGAAGTAAACTGGATCAGCATTGTTTTGTTGGTTCCGTTCGCTGTCTTGTCTTTTAGGTTTTTGTTTCTTTACTGCTCTGCACACTTTCTTGCCACCATCATCATCTTTTGTCGTCTTACATCAACGACCTCTACATTCGGCGCATTGGGTATCCACTCGGACTCTGTGTCACCTACACACATACATACACACTCTCGCTTATGCATTTGCTCACTGCCCCGCTTCTTCGGTGGCAGTGTTCACATCATTCACGTACCCCTCCTCTGCCTTGGTGGTTGATTCCCACCTATGGCTCTTACGGCTTCCCTTGCATGTACGATACTACCCTTTCCACCTACATATCGGCTTGGGGGTCGTTCCAAAAAAGCAATCAATCTGCACATTGACCCAGACCCGGACTACGGCCCTCCCGTCTGATATAGCACTAGCGATTGGAGAAGCTTGCTACGTGAACTTTGAGTTTCATCCAATGAGGAGACACAGAACTGTAGCTGCTTGCCATCGGCGGGTGAGGTGACTTTGAGGTGGCCTTGCTGATCTGTTCAGTAGCGCGGACTGGTGCTGTCAGAGTGGGAAAGCACTGCGGACGAGCTCGCGCCTGACCAGAGACCATGTGGTGCGCGAAAGCCGACATGAGCATGAGCCAGAGCATGAGAACGAGCACGGAGCGATTGACCCGTGCGCAGTATCCGCGCAATCCTGACTTGTAACTGGCTTCCGTCTCACCACCAGCACCACCGCAGCCACTTCGGTGGACCCCTCAACGATGCCATTCGCATACCTCCGCAAGCAAAGAGAGCAACAGCAGCGGGAACGTCTTCGTCGACCCTCCTCTGCCTCCCGCGATGCCTCTTCTTCACGCAACGCAATAAAGATCGGCCTCCTAGCTGTTCTCCTCACACCCCTGCTACTCAATCTACCGTGGCTGCACAGCGCCTTTGGACCTGGATCGAGCATGCCCGACTTCTGGGTTCGAGCTGCTTCGCCTGCAGAAGGCGGAGGAGCGGAGTGCTGGAACGTAGACGGGCCGTCTCAATTCCGCTTCTGTGAAGACATAGAGTCGATTCCTGGCGCAAACGGAACGGTGTTAATCAGCTGCGATGCGAACAGGCACCGGTGGAATACGGTCATGGGTCCGCTGGCTGATGCTGGGACTAGGGGCACGCTGTTCACATATACCTATCCGATATCTGGCGGAGAAACGAGAGGCCAAGCAGCAGCAGTTGAATTGGTCGACTTTCCTTCGAGCAAAACGTTTCATCCGTTGGGCATGTCGATCCTACCCCATCCGGAAGGGAGTCTGCTGTTTGTTGTGAATCATGGACGCGAGAGGTCAAGTGTGGAGCTGTTCAGGCTGTCTGAAGGAAAGCAGGGGTGGGAAGCGAGGTGGCAGAGGAGTATAGTTCATCCGTTGGCAACGCATACGCCAAACTCGGTGCATGCTTTGACCGAGACTTCGTTTGTTGTTACGAATGACCATTGGTTTGCGAGGCGACCTGGGCCGCGTGATACGCATTTGATGCCGCTGCTTCATCAGCTCTTCGGTGGTGCGGAGGAGCAGAGCGGACCGGTGAAGAAGTGGCTGATCGAGCAAGCAGCAACCTTGCTCAGCGGGCGAGGAGTAGCAGCGAGACTAGCGCAGATCGAAACGATCCTCGGCCTGCCGCTTGGGTGGGTTAGCCACGTTCACTTTGACCCCAACAGCATCGAAGATCAAGGCGTAACAGCAACCAGGATCGCCACGAGCATCCCCTTCGCCAACGGCATCGTCGTCACCCCCGATCAACGCACGATGGTCGTCGCTTCCACCACCTACCCCGGCATCTTTGTGTATGCCCTCCCTTCTCCTCCCCTCCTCCCACCCCGCCCTCTCCGAGCAACGACAAAACTGCACCTGCCCTTCCGAGTCGACAATCTCGCCTGGTCCCATCACCACCACCACCGTACTCCCTCCACAGGCCGCTTCAACAACCTCACCCTCCTAGCAACCGGCCACCCAGCACCGTTCAACCTCATAGCTACTGCGCGCAATCCTGCCGTTGCTTCTCCAAGCTGGTCTGTCGCTATCACGCCCCACGCCACCTCGACAATCTCCGAAAAGTGGGAAGACAACGAAGCCCCGCTCCCCGCTCATCATTTCACCCTGTCGCACAATGCAGAGTGGTCCATCCGTACCCTGCTGCAGACAACGGGACAAGAAGCCGCAATCGGAAAGGAGAGCGTGCAAATGACGTCGAGCGCAAGCTCGTTCTTCCACCCGCACGAAGCCGGGAGGGGCACACTGCTCGTCTCTGGGCTGTATGGATCTGTTCTCGCGTGTTCAAATGTATCCACCTAGCCCTCGACACACAGACGAATCGTCGAACAAAACCATTACTACACTTTAAAAGATGAGTCGAAAAGAACAAGCAAAAGACAACAGAGCGAGCCGATGAAGAACAAAAAGCCGTGCGAGAGACTACCATCATCGCTACAAGAAAATCAGGCTATCCAGAAACGAAGACAAGAACACAAAGAAAAAAACAGTACCTGGAACAACTTCGAGCGGGGACGAACGATCCGAACATACCAGCCATTCGAAACGCATCCCTCCCTCCCTCAGCGCCACCTCCCTCTAGAGCACACCGACCGCGACCACACTAGCCGCCACCAGACTCGCCAGCGCCACCACGCCCGACCTAGCACCCGCGAAGCCCGCGCCGCTCACCACCGCGGCAAACTGCGTCGTGTTGGCGATCTTGTTGACCTGCGCTACAAAGTCGAGGCCGCAGTCGGTCTTTGCCGACTTGTAGATGTCGCTCTGAGGCGCGAGGATCTCGGACGTCCTGAGACCGATGGCGTAGGGGATGGAAGTTTCAAACTTGATGTAGGACGCGAGGATGAGCTGTGTGCAGCGCGAGCAGAGGATGGATTTGGGGCTCGAGGACGAGATGAAGAGGAAAGCGGCGTTGGTGTTTGCGGTACCGGTGGTCTCGGTCTCGTTGTACAGCCCGCCCAAGTTCTCCGTCGAGGTGGATTGCCTCTTGGAGAGCTCTTCGACGGTCTCCGTAGACTCTTCTTCGTCCTCCTCCTCGTCCTCGTCGAGATCCCTACGCGACTTGGTAACGCGCGACGAACTAGCCGCAGCCTTGGCGATCGTCTTGAGGCAGTAATCGTTGTTCGTGTCTTTGCTACAGATCGAGTTGACCAGGGGAGTGATCATGTAGAGGTTGTCGTACATGGCCTGGACGACAGCATTGTTGTTCTGCAGATCGGTATGGCAGTTCTGCCAAAACTCGTCCAGACGCTGACGGATGATGTTGGCGTCACAGCCGGTGTTGGTCGAGCAGAGGTCGGCGAGCGTCGAATCGAGCTGAGCAGCAGAGTCGGTCGAGTTGGAAGAGTAGTACTTGGTGGCTGCGAGGAGGGGTTTTGTGCAAGCGTCGAGCTGCGAGTCGGAGTTCAAGGTAGAGAGGAAGGTTTGGCAAGTGGCAGAGACGTTGGAGGGGATCGCCGAGACGTTGGCGGCAGCGGACTGGGCAGCAACCGGTGCTACCGAAGAGCTGAGGAGGAGAAGCGTAGCTGCCAAGGAGCCCGCGGCGTTGGAGAGGCTGAAGGACTTCATCGTTTGCGCGAATGTGATGGTGTCGGTGTGCGGTTACTGAATGTATTCCAATGGACGTGCTGGTGCTTGTTGAAGAGAACGTGATTGCAGTGCTGACGAGCAATGTGAGAAAGGAAAGTGGGGAGTGAGATAGAGAGGAGTGGGGTTGGGGAAATAAAGTTCTCGGACACGGATCGCGGAGAGAGGAGATGGTGGGGTATGAGATGGTGGTGCTGATGGTGAAGGAGGAGGTCAAAGGTCGCGCAGCAGCTCGAAACTGGGCCTCTCGCCAGTGCGGCTGCTGGAATGGGCCTTGAAAGGGCAAGAGCCCAAATTTGAGCGTGTCTTTGTGTTGATTTGCGCGAGAACAGGCACCTGGGCAGAGTTTGTTCTGAAATTTTCTAGCTGTGAATGTTTTGCATTTTGTATTCGACCTGCCAAGACGGTCTGCCGAGTCTGTCGATCCTTGTTTGAATTTTCAAAATGAGTTTAAAAAACGCGTTGCAAGATTTGTATTGATGCATGCTGGTTGTCGATCCTTTTCATTGACTGTTCTTACGCCTCTTCGTTTCTCTGAATTGCGTTCCTGTCCAAGAGCTCAAAAGGGGTTCTGCTGCAGAGACTCGCCTGCTGCATCGCTGCCGAACATTCGGTCCAGACGAGCAAAGCACAAAGCACAAAGGGTATCTCAACCCCGCATCGCCTGCCAAACCGGTCACAAAGCAGTCTCGGCCGTTACACTATCCCACTTTCAGGGCTGAATCAACTCCCCTTTATCACCATTGACAGCATTCTGATTGCGGTCATATTTCTGAATTTGCTGAACATTGCAGATGAGGTTGGCGTGGTAGTAGATGACAAGGGATGGGATTCGATCCGGAGCCACACGTTTGGAAGTGAGGTCAAAAGTAGGTAGAGACTCAGGTTGCCGGAATGCCCCTCCGACGCGCTGCCTGGCCAAGGGGAATGTCCTCGATACCAATCCAGTCTGGATCGGGAGTCGCATCTGCAGTGCATCGCACGGGCAGGAAAGTAGCAGTCAAACTGCAGTCTGAAAATCGTTGATACGACGCAGCATTCTTGATGAACACCTGAACGATTCGTCAAAGCGCGAAAAAGGGCTGAGCCTTGTGGCCGCGTGGGAAGATGAGCCCGCTATTGACTGTTTCTTGAGCTGAGTGAGGGCTGCGTGACCTAGCTTGGAAGGGACTGCGATAAGATTTCGAGAAGCGATATGGGGATGCCGAAGGTCGCGGGGAAGGAGTAGCAGCGGTGTGTAGTAACGAGATATGGAGCAGTCTCTTGACTAAAACGAGGGAACCTGCTTGCGTTTGACCAGATCGATGACGCACGACTGTGTCCTTTTCTGTTTCGAAGCAGTCATGCATGGTGAGGCTGAGATAGATTCGCACGGGATTGGAAGTCGGCTGAAGGAGGCAGCTAGTGGACGTCGACAGTAAGCTCCTTCTCAAGGATGAATTTGCCCTCCTTGTACTTCTCCGCAGCCACGTAGGCACGATCGTACTTCCAGCCTAGCGTGATCTTGCACTTGATGCAGCTGATGTCTCGTACCGTATGCAGTCCCGTGGTCATGTGTCGATCTTCAGGTTCTCCTTGAGTAATGTTGGTCACCGAGTCGAAGAGATAAGCTCGTCCGTGCTGACCGTTGAAGGCGCGGCTCACGAGGTTCTCGATGGTGGTGAGGTGCGTCTTGCACTCCTTGCAGCCGAAGACACGCTGACCGCTGAGATATTGCTTGTGTGTCATACCCATCTTGCTGAGTCCTTGGCTGATAGCCTCGATCGAGTTGCTTCGAGGGCGGTGTGGGGATGATGCTTCTGCACGAGGACACCCAAAGCGCTTCCTCGTCCACAGAAGCCCGCCTAGATGCCACTTCGAGGCGCGAAATGCACTGCTGGAGCTGATAGGCTGCAACGAGAGGCTTGTATGGTGGCTGGAGACCGTGACGGTGGCGGAAACCAATCTCTTTGCTAATGCCGAGGAGCAATGTTTTGCTCGAATCTGGATATGCGAATGCCGGCCAGCCTGCAGCAAGAGCCAGACTGATTGACAAATGTATCAGACGAGATGCTGCTGAAGTGTCTGACGCTGTAAGGGATGTCGTGACGATGAGGAAGGCTGGTTAGGAGGAGAGGAGGCTTTGACGAGGCCTAGAGGCAAGTCCGCATTGCATTCAGGGTCTTTATGCAGCTGGGCCCACACTGCGGAACTCAGCTAGAAATTAAGCGCTCAGGCCACAGTCACAAGTGATACGTATTGTGGAGAAATTTCCAAGCCGGCCGACAGTTGAATTTTTTCTTGCTCGGCAGTCGGAAAGGAAGAAAGCTCTCCTCGCTGACGTCGACGCACCTACCATCCGCACTCCATCCTCATCGCTTCCTGTGATCGTGTCCACAGTCTCGAGAAAGGGATCGGAATCATCGAAATGGCTGCGACAGGATCGCTGGCAGCGCTGGCGCCAATCTTGCGCATGCTCGGAAGCACATCATCCCTTCCAGTCGTAGTCTCGGCTCGAGCAGTGCAACTCAGAAACGTTTCGTCAACCGGTTCCCGCTACTATCATGCATCAGCACCTCGAAGCAGCAGCAAAGGAAAGTCGGACGATCTCAAAGGATCAAAAGCAGCCTTCGCTCAACGGCAGATGCTAGACGAGCTTCGAGCCTCCGCATCCTCGTCAGGCTCTTCTTCGTCCCTCTCGGAGGCTCGACCTCGACCACGCTTCAATGCTACAGCAGAAGCTGCACTTGATGCAGCATCGGGATCAAGGGGTGGCGGAATCCCCCTGGGTATGGCAGGACTATCAGCTGGCGGAGGCGGTTTCAGTTCTCAGCCGACATTGGTCGATCGAGCCACAGGCCAGGGAAAGCCATGGTCGCAACTCAAGACGGGTCAAAAGGTAGCGCGCGCTACTGTGCAGTCGTCCCGAACCGTGCTCATCCTTGGCGGTGGAGCATTAACATTTGTGCTGGTCTACGCACTCACCAGCGAGCTTTTCGCCAAGAACAGTCCCACCGTCATCTACGCGGACGCATGCAAGCGCGTACAGAAGAGCCCCGAAATCGCAAACCACCTCCTGACCCCGTACCGCTTCCGCACCATGCCCACTGGCGAGAGCGGATCGAGCGACTTTTCTCCGCTCAACCCTCCTTCCGTCAAGGACAGGAGGAGATCCAGATCGGTGCCTTCGGTGTCGTTCACCGACGAGCGCACTGGCGAGGAAAAGATGCTGCTGCGATTCTGGATTGGCGCAAGAGAAAAGGGCGAAGACTGGTCATTCTGGGATACGGCGCGGTATGAGGTCGTAGGAGCGGGCAAGTGGGTCGGTCGCAAGGTGACGGAAGGTGGGGAATGGCTGGGCGAGCAGCTCGGTGTTGACCTTGCATCGAGTGAGGATGCTGAGGGAAAGAGCGAGGCCGCCAGCGCCATCGCTAGCAGCTCGACAGGGTCCGACTCAGCAGCCGGTGCGACGGCTAGCGGATCATCGGACAGCGTGCTTGGTCGAACATGGAGCTCCGCACTCGGCGGCATTACCAGCGTGGTGCGAAGCTCAACAGAAGCAATCACTTCAACGCTCGTCTCGCCTGCTTCGCCCAAATCGAGGCGGTCCTCCGAGCCAGGTACCTGGTCGTCCGGAGAAGTGCATGCTGAGCTGGTCAAAGACCAAGATGGCACTCTGCAGTATCGAACGCTTTTCGTAGACATCCCCAACTCGCAGGCTTTCATGCGCCAGCGTGTATGGATCGTACGGAAGCCCGGAGAGGTGCAGAGGTGACCTCAACATACTTCCTCGTAATTGCAATTGTACAACAACTTGGAACACATAGTCGATGTTGATTTGAGAAGTACGTAGAGCGCCAAGGTTGAGAAGCGCGGTCTATCGTAGCAAGCTCATGACTTGGCGTGCAATCAAAAATGAAGCAAGTCAAAAATCACGCTCAAAATGATGGTCAAGAAATGAGAGCGAAAACAGACTCTGTTGGCCTTCAACCTCACCCACCATCAGAGGTTGAAGGAACTGACGCTCGAGAGAGCACACCTTCCTAGCAAAGAACAAGAGCATCAATGACGGCTGTTTGTACCGACACCCCGGATTCTGCATCTCGGAACGGAGAAGCGAGCAAGGTAGATCGCCGAGATCAACACGAGATCGACACAACCGATTGATGATATGTCAATCTCAAGGTTGCACGCTCTCGCCTATGTCTGGAGAACTCGGAACCGCCAGCTCTTCGACGTAGACGTAAGCTGCTGATCGTCCAGCAACTGCACGAGGTGTACCGAGCTGCAAAGACTGTTCTCTTTCCTCTTATTTTTAGACAAAAGACACCGGACTGAGATGGTTCTCAGCAGGGACCTCCTGTTCCCAAAGCTAGATGATTTCGACAGAAGCTTCTTATCCATCATACAGTCCAGCCTGTGATGCACGGTCTGCGGAGCGCCATGGTCGCCTCTGAGTTGCAGAGAAGGTCGAAAAAAGAAAAGGGCGGTTGCTCGACACCGTTGCATGCCAAGCGGCGGCAACGAAAAGCGTGCACAACAGCGCAGCCGCCTGTCGCTGTCGCTGCCTCAGTCCCGTCCGTACACCCGCATCAACGACAAGGCTCTTATGCACTTCTCTGAGATGACGAAGCGGCGGCCTGCGTGTCTCTGACTGCGTGTTGGTTTCACAAAGTTTTGGCGTCTAAGCGAAGTGACAAGTCACGCCTCGACATCCACCCCGCGTCTCGTGGAGAGGCACAACGGCAGTGTTTTTCAAACGAAACGATCTGCATGCACGTCAAAATGCGCAAGACAACAAAAAAACGAGACTGGCATGCATTATGAGAACCCCTTGTTGCTGTCATTTCGAATGATGCTCCTCAACCCTTTTGGCTGACCTCGCGGCGTCCTGTCCCCTCCAGACACAAGAGCGTGGCGATCGACCAGGCCTGACCATGTTTGAGGAGATGTTCTCTTCATCTGAAGCCTCTTGTCCAACCTAGCAGTGCAAGATGCCGACCGGCACCTGCGATCCAACCCCCTATGACCACGCTGATGACCACTGCGCTTTGACTCCTCTAGTCTTCTCCCCGTGCGCACGGCTGGTAGTGCTTCTTCGAGCATTTGGGAGTTTCTGGTCTGGAGAAGCGCCCATTGTCATGCTCAAGCGACACGCAACTCGGTCCCCTTTCATGGTACGCTCCGTTTGTGCGGATCCATCGTGTTTCTTTGGCTTTTCTTTTCTGGACTTCGCTTGGGCACTCGTGTATGCATGGTGTGCTATCTTTGACGTTGCTTTGATCGTCGACTCACTCCCGCTGTTTGCCTCGCCTATCCCGCTCATGCCGCCGACATGTTCCAATGCCGAAACCGCTTTGCCGTCGTGAGACCATCTCAGACATACGATGCTACTGTGCAGCGGAGAACTGAATGCGCTTGGGAGCAGACAAAGGGGAGACTTGGATTGTGGCGCGTCGATCAGGTACCATTCATCGCGGGTGTTGTTCTTTGAGTGTGTGTGTTGCGCTTGCTGCACTGCTCCCGTGTCAGCGTTGTCAACGCCTGCTGCTGTGGTCACGACGCCAAGTGTCAACATCCCAGCCCCGCCTCTGCAGAGCTGTCTCCGCACTCTCACGTTTTGCTCTGCCGCCACGTCCTGCCGTAGGCTAGACTCCGATCATAAGCCAGCTTCTCTGGGGCTCGACGCTGACTTTGAATCCCTTTTCTCCCCTCCTGATCCTCACCTTTCTTCCCTCACGACCATCACCAACTCCCCTCTCCACTGCCATCCCTCTACCTTCACCTCTCCCCCTCCCCTAACGCATTTCCTTTCTCTTTCGACAACTTGAGACTTTGGAAGTCGCCCGGCTACGCTCTTTGTTCCAGCCTCATCTGTGCATATACACACCACATCACAGCTTCCTTTCACGCCAACCACCAACTTTCACTCCAACATGGTTCGCATCACCCTCTTCAGCGCCATTGTGGCTTCCTTGGCACTCATCACCATCGGTGTTTCAGCCTCTGCTGGTCCCGCTGGAGCGCAATCGCTCGCCTCAGCACCTGCCGACCTCGACGACTTTGGCAACCCTATGCAGTACATCAACTCTGTCGTCGGTGACGAAGACGACGACGACTACACGCCCGAACAGCTGGAGCAGCGTTCGAACATGCGTCGATCCAAACACCACCACAAACACTCGCAGAAGCACAAGTCGCACCTCTCGTCGGCGCGCAAGCTCTTCACCATCGGACCCGGCGACAACGACCAGCTGTGGAAGAAGAACGTTCAGATCACCTGGTACGCCGCGCACGACCTGTTGAACCCTCAGTGCGGCAACGGCGGCGGCAACTGGCAGCCCACCAACAGCTGCCACATCGGCGCGGTCGTCAAGAACTGGGACGACGGTCCTCAGTGCGGTGAATTCGTCAAGCTTTGCAACAAGGAAGCCGACAACCACTGTGTGCTGGTGAGAGTCATCGACAAGTGCGCCGGCTGTGGCGAGAACCACGTCGACCTGACCAAATCGGCGTTCAAGAAGCTCAGCCCGAGCGGTACGTTGGCTGAAGGAAGGATCCACGGATTGCAGATGTACAAGGCTAGCCAACTGCCCAACCCCTGGGATCTGGCGTTGTTCGGTCCTAAGCTGTTGCAGTGATCTCCCCCCTCCCAGATGGCGAGCATTTCAACTTTGTACTCTTCAGCATGGAAAGCATCATCTCCCCCTTCATCGTAGTCGCCCCTCCTTCATTAATCTCGTCCAGCTCCCCGTCTCGTACAAAGTGCGCAAGCCAAGGAAGACCGGCTTTCTTCCTTGAGGTCTTTGCTCGTCGCCTTTTCTTTTTTTTTCTGTTTCATCGTCGTAGGCGCGAGACGCTTCCTTTTTCAATGTTACCTCCCTTTCGATCCCGTTCGTGCTTTCGTGCTGCGTGCGTGTGACTGGCAAAAAAAACGACCGTTGATTGAAGTTGACGAGATACAAATACACTGTGGGTTGTTGCTGGGAAAAGAGAGTCGGTTTGGTGATGGTATGCTGTTCGAGAAGGCGTGCTGCGAAGTGGCAGTCATCGTCTCCACCACCATAGAAAGACCTGAGCAATGTACAACGGGAAGACTTGTCAGCGATCTCACTCCTCTCTGCGAATACCGCTCCTCGGAAGGTTCCTGCACTTACAAAGATCCACGTCACAAACAACAAGAACAGCATCATATTGCAGAACCATCCTCCCTGTCTTTTCGCCATCTTATTCATCCGTTTAAAAGTACCGCCCAAAAACGCCGATGTATTCTCAAATGCCTCCCCCAGCGCCCCTAGATCCTTCGTCGACTCTCTTACTTCAGTACCGATGTTCAAGGTGATCTCTTTCAACATCGAGACGCGTGCGGTCAAGCCTTCTAAACGTGAGTCGTTCTGCTCTTCCAGATCTTCGGCGGTTCGCGTTGCGGTGTAGGCGGAGGCGGCGCGGCCAAAGATCGAGTCGCTGTGGGAGGTAGATGGTTCTTTTTTGGGTGCGCCGATAAAGTCTGAAGAGTAGTTGGTGGAGGTGGATGGGTAGGGGTTGGAGTCGTAGGGAGAGGATGAGCGGTAGGCGGAGAGTGAGGATGAGGATGGATAGGCTCCGCCGGCGAGCAGAGCGTGCCGGTCGGTTGCTCCTGCCCGGCGGTTCATTGTGTGTGTGTGTGTGTGTGCGAGCTCGAGGGGGTTAGCGTTTGAAACGAGAGCTTTTGTGGGGAAAACGAACCGAGCCGGGCTGAGAAGCTTGTGCGTGCCCTTGTCTGCGATCGCGTCTACTGGCCTTCCCTTCGTCGCTGCCGCCCGCCAAAGATGGATGAAAGTCGGAAAGTGATGAACAAAGTAAGAAGACAAAGCTGTTTCTACGAACATTTCGGCACTCGGAGTCGACGTGGCTCACCCCGCAGCAGCGTGCGTGTGATGGTCCGTGGGACTTTGATTATGTCATGCTTTATCACAGAGCAGCATCAACCTAACAAGCCCGAAGAAAATCACGTCGGCAGAACACGGGAGCAACACCGGCTTCGACCTTCTGAGTATGAAAACCCACTCACGGTTCTTCTTCTAGACCTCAAAGGCGTCTCGATATGACTGCCTAAGAGCGAGTTGTAGCAAGCGCGCTCATCGGTGTTCGGCGATACTTTGCTTGCCGGTTTCCCCATAGTCTCTATCCCTGACCTTCGCCCCCCCC